>SJYQ01000230.1:592990-608698 GCA_006410935.1 Redunca redunca | reverse complement strand
CCAATTCAATTACTAGAGCTTTCCCATTCAGTTTCCTTCTATTCATTTTGACTTCTTGCATACTGGAGTTTTATTTTATTCTCTTTTTCTAATTTAAATAAAACATACAAAATGTTTTATATGTATGTGACATACACACACATTTGTCTCTTCTTTTCCTGTAGTACCTCATCTTGCTAGAGTTAACAATATGGCTAGTTTATCACATAAGCTTCGGAACAAGTTCATGTTATAGAACATCAATTCATTCCTACAATAGGATACTAATTCAATGTTTACTACTTGCATATTATTGTGCTAAGAATCAAACTGGTGTCATGTGTGAATGTAACTCATAATCTCAACTACAAAATAGGTTCCCAATATGGTTTTTAAATCTCAACTGTATCCCAATTAAATAATTTTCATTTGACATTTGAATCAGCTAATTTTGATTGCTTTGGAGTTTATTTATATTCAAGAGGCTATTAAGTAAGAATAGGAGAACTTAACATTTAAGAGAACTTAACATATATGGAGAAGCTAATTTTAATACCAAGAAGCCGATCTAAATTGAATCTGAACTATCTAGGAAGCAAGTTAAACTGGCTAACTCCGCAAGTTGAGACTCTTAAGTTGAAGACAGATGTTGAAATCGGAACTAATATTTTCTCAATAACTAATACTCAAAACAGAAACCCAAGTAAAATACATAAATCAAATTATGATTTTACCTACTATTTATACCAAAACAAATATACTTATTTTATATTTATATAATACAAATATTTATACAATACAAATATTTATACTTATCTCCTTTATTTGAATGTCCTCAAAGGGTAATCACCTCTGATGCATTTCACTTCATCAACAAGGGGAAGCATTTAGTGTACAAGAAAGTGTTTGGTTTAGAAATACAGAAACTTGGGTGCTGGTCCAAAATTTGTAACTACGGTGGTATGGGAGCAAGACAAGGTGATTTTGAGTTGTTCAGTCACAGATTTCTCATCTATAGAAAGAGGAAGCTGCACTGATCTTCTCCATTAACATGAGAGTCCCATTACTCCATATGCTCCAGATCACCTCTCCCCTTGGTTCCACTCTGAAAATGACTGGAATGAAGGAGCGTTCAGGTGATTTTGCATTTTCCTGGTAAGACTTTTACTTCTCCTTTCCTTTCTAGTGTCACTACTATTATTTGCCTTGAGATTTTTCAAGAGTCACACCCCTCTTATCTTGCTTACATCATCCCCCAGTGAAAGCCTATTACACCCAGGTCATCTCTCAAACCCTGACTCTATCCCCATAGCGATCTGTTGATAAGTATGAAGCAAATTCTTTACCACCCTACTCTGGACAACATTTTCCATTCCTTGCCACACTAGTTTTCTTTATAGGATTTATCACTAACTCTCATATTATATATTTTATTTATGTTTCTATCTCTCTCCACAAATACATAATCTTCATAATGGCAGAAATTAAAAAATTTTTTCTTCTACAACAGTTAAGATTTACAGAAAAATTTAGAGATAGTAAGTACAAAAGACATCAATATAGCCCATACTCAATTTTCTTATTATTAACATTAAGTGGTGTTGGAGAAGACCCTTGAGAGTCCCTTGGACTGCAGGGAGATCCAACGAGTCCATTCTGAAGGAGATCAACCCTGGGATTTCTTTGGAGGGAATGATGCTAAAGCTGAAACTCCAGTACTTTGGCCACCTCATGCAAAGACTTGACTCATCGGAAAAGACTCTGATGCTGGGAGGGATTGGGGGCAGGAGGAAAAGGGACGACAGAGGATGAGATGGCTGGATGGCATCACTGACTCGATGGACATGAGTCTGAGTGAACTCTGGGAGTTGGTGATGGACAGGGAGGCCTGGCGTGCTGCGATTCATGGGGTCGCAAAGAGTCGGACACGACTGAGTGACTGAACTGAACTGAACTGAAATACTATACATTTGCTACAGTTAATGAACCAATGTTAATACATATTTTTAACTAAAATCCACACTTTATTCTGATTGTTTTAATCTAACTACCTTTTTCTGTTCCAGGATGTTACCTAGAATATCACTTTACATTTAGACCTCATGTCTTCTTTGGTTATGGCAGTTTCTCAAACTTTCCTTGTTTCTGATAATCTTGACATTCTTGAGGAATACTGATAAAGTATTTTCTCTGATAGAACTCAGTTGAGATTTGTCTGATATTTTTCCTGTGACTGGACTAGGGTTATGGATTTGAGGAAGGAGGATCACAGGGAAAAAGCTATTCTCATTCGATGGGTTGATACTATTGACATGATTTATCACAGTTGATGTTGACCTTGATCAGCTGGTTGAAGTAGCATTTGTTAGGTTTCTCCATTGCAAAGTTACTTTTCTTCTTCCTTTCCATACTGCAGACTTTGGAAGGAAGTAATTATGCATGGCCCACATGAAGGGAGTGAGAAGTTATGTTCTATCTCCTTCAGAGTGGAGTATCTACACAAATTATTTGAGATTCCTCTACCTAGGAAATTTATCTACACTTATTCCCCCAAAGAGTTGGACATGACTGAGTGACTAACACACCTACACCTACCCATTTATTTATTTCCTGATTTATCTATATCTGTATAGATCCATCAATATTTATTCTATGCTTTGGGTTATAATCCAGTAATTTATGTATCTTGCTCAATTTTTGTCACTGGTAGCTCCTTTAGTTGGCTTTCGATTCCCTTGAACATATATTGATTTTTAAGAAAGCATTTCATGCTTTCTGGCAATACAAGACATTACGGGCTCACGTTGTGTTTCTTCCATCTCAGTCTTAGAATCAACAATTTCTCCAGAAACAGTGGTTCCTTTAATTGCACAGTTGTATTAGAATTTTGTTTGTGAGGACTTGCTTTTTCTTACCAAAGTTTCCTCTAATATGTTATCACACAGATTATTCTAACCTCTTCCCAATGCTTACTAAACTTCCATTCCAACAGTGAGAAGCCTGCCTCTCAATCTCTGCCATTCACTTACTTCATTGTTCAGTTCCCGTACATATGTATGCCATATCACAATTGTCAACTCATACTCCCATGGGAAACTATTTCATCAACTAGAGCACAGTACTTATGTAAAACTTCTTTTGCCTTTATTCTTACAGACTTCAGTCATTTCTGTCAGGTTAGTAGTGGTTCTCCCCTCCATTTTTTTCCAGTGAGACTGCTTCATAAATATCTACTACAGTTGAGTTGTCACATTCTATAATCTATTCTAGAAATCTCAGTGTCTTAAATGATTTTCTTTTAATTTACGTGCATTAAGATTTACTCTTTGTATTGTAAAGTTCTATGTGTTTGGCAAATGCATAATGTCATGTGTCCTCTATCACAGTATCATATAGGGAACAGTTTCACCACTCTAAAAAAAATCCCCTGTGTTTCACCATCTCAACCCTCTGTCTCCAACCCCCTAACAACCATTGTTTAATCACTGTTATAATTTTATCTTGCCCAAAATCCTGTATCATTGAAATCACATGATATGCAGAGGACCAAAATTTTAAACCTGATTTGTTTAGTACTGTATGTCTAGTAAACAGAATAATTCCTTGCTTACTGTGGGCACCTGTTATTGATAGAATGTCTTTGTCTCTCATCTCGCAAATGTTATGTTGAAGACTTAACCCACAATGTGGAAATATGTGGTGATAGGTCCTTTGGAAGGTAATTAGTTTTAGATGAGGTTATAAGGAGAGGGTCTCATAGTAAGACTAGTGTTCTTACAGAAAGAGACAAAACATCTTTACTTCTGTCTCTCTCTGCAACTCACTAAGAAGTCACATTAGCACACAGCTAGATGGCAGCTATCTATAAGGCAGGAAGAGAGTCCTCACCAAGAATCAAATCAGCCAGCACCTTAATTTTGAGCTCCCCGGTCTCCAATACTGCAAACAGTATACATATCTGTTGTTGAAGTCACTCAGTCTGAGGTATTTTGTTATAGTAGTTCAGGCTGGCTATGATAGCAATCAATATATATTTTTGAATGAAGGAATGGAAGGATTACTGATGAGTTTCTTTTTAGTTAAAAAATGCCATAGTTCTACAGTAAGTAAGTTTCATGATTTTATTTTCTTTTGCCTTATCTCACACTCTCTTTAAAAAAAATTATGGAAAAAAGNTTCATGATTTTATTTTCTTTTGCCTTATCTCACACTTTCTTTAAAAAAAATTATGGAAAAAAGAAAATAATTACTGCTTTCAGTGGTGACTATAGAATCAATTTAATTGTTTTGCTAAATGTTTTTTGAAATGAATTTGGAGGTATCTCATTTTTAGTGATTATTGAGTTGATTTAAAATAGTATAGAGGAACTATTTAGGTATTTAGAAATACACAAAAATAATAGCACAGGAGATCTTATTCTTCAACATTCTCATATTTTCCCATGAAAGTGAATTTTTTTCATATTCTTTATTAAAATATGTTTCATTTGTTCTACGATTTCATATTTTCAGCTTATGCAGCATTCTTCAAAGCATTAAAAAAGACCTTTACATTCTTCCATACTATAATTGTGGTTTAACTAGAAGAGCAGAAGTGAACCGCTTTACTGAAACAGAGTGTATGGTGGCCCCCACTTAGGCAGAAATCTGGACATACAAAAACAATGTTTTCAGTCTTGCCTGATTTTTAAGAGGCTGTCAGTTAAAGACTGCAAGAAACAAATGTCATGATTATTTGTCTGCATCCTTTTGGCTCATGGTCCGTGCACAGTTTAGTTTTCAGGATACCAGAGGGAGCTTTATTGTTAGCTGATGATTTATGATGTATATGTAAAGGAATGACACTGTATAAAGTACCACAGAGAGTTTCTTCTAGTTCCTTTCATGTACCTCATTACTGAAGATATCCATGTAAAGCCTATTTAAATTAAGGTATCACGCACAAAAGCATCTGACCAGGACAACAATCCTATGAGCTTTCCAAAATATACCAAAAGAAACTTTTAGGAGTTTCATTATCAATTTTAAGCCCTAGTAAGAATCTGATCTCATGCTGACCTACCCTCACAGTCTAAACTCTTAAAAATTATCTTCAGCTCTGTCTCATAGAATATTGTTCTCTTTCCTCTAAATATTCATAAAATGTATGCATATATATACATTTTTTCTTTTTACTTTTATAACCCATTAGAATATTTCTTAGATTATATTGCCATTTTCTTTTATTGTAAAACTCCTTGGGGGAAAATAGGCATTTCACCTTTGTATCTCTTAGCTTAGCACATACCACTTTCCCATAAATTGAATTAGTGCAATGAAACATTAAGCTGCAATGAAATGGCAACTAAGCATTGATACTGCAGTCATTTGGGAATGGTGGATAACAACTATCTATATTCCATATTAGTTAACAATCTCATACCTACTTGTTAGGTCATGGCAGAAAATAAACCAGAAATCAGATGTTTAGATGAAGGCTTCTCCAATTTATGCCTTTGGGAAAATATGTATTTTTTTCTTTTTTTTTTTTTGCAGTCCATGGAAGTAGTTGAAATCATTAAAATGAATGATATTCTCATCATAACAACTTTCACTAGAAACCTAGGAAAAAACAATTGGGACTCTTATCTCTCCTCTTTACCACAATAATCCTCAAGTATTTTAGTCTTTTATTACCTGAATCATAGGAAAAATNCACTGGATTTGAGATCCCTGCAAATTTCATATAACAAACCTCCACTGGCTATCTAATTTTACACATGGTAATATATATGTTTCAATGCTACTCTCTCAATTCATCCCACCTTCTCATTCCCCCACTGTGTCCACCAGTCTGATCCTTATGTATGTGTTTCCAATGCTGCTTTGCAATTAGGTCCATCAGTACTTATCATTCTAGATTCCATATGTACATTTTAATATATGATATTTGTCTTTCTCTTTCTAACTTACTTCACTCTGTATAATAGGCTCTAGGTTCATCCACCTCACTAGAGCTGAGTCAATGCTGTCCTTTTTATGGCTGAGTAATATTCCATCGTGTATATGTACCACAACTTCTTTACCCATTTACCTGTTGATGGACATCTAGGTTGCTTCTATGACCAAGCTACTGTAAATAGTACTGTGATGAACACTGGGGTACATGTATCTTTTTTGATTATGGTTTTCTTACAGTATATGCCCAGTAGTGGCACTGCTAGGTCATAAGGTAGTATTATTTCTAGCTTTTAAAGGAATCTCCATATGGGGTAATTTTTGATAAAATGACTTTTGTTTAAAACACTGTTTTTTTTTTGTCAAAAATTTTGACTATTAACAAAAGAATGCACTTGTTTTTGGAACTTATTTAATAAGAAAATGTATAGAATTTTCTGTAGGTCAGGAACTCTTTTAATCACCGAAAAAAAAAAAAAAGTTCTTAAATTGTCATGTACTATCCCCAGTTTCTAGCTGCTGAAACTGAAACACAGAGAGTTTAAGCAGCTCCCCAAAAGTCATATGTCAATGAGTGGGAGAATCCTGGAATTTAACCCAAAAGTTTATTCCTGGAGTCCATATCTCTCAGGCATAAAATCTCCTGTGCTAATAAAGTGACTTAAAGACAAAAACAGTAGACTCTGGAATCAAACATACCTGGGTTCATCTTATTGGTCTTATAGCTATGTGATCTGTTTATTTTTTCCATGTTGTATTGAATTTCAAAGAGAATTGGGTTTCAATTAATTTTTTACCAGGTTAAATATGACTTAGAACTTGGACTCCTTCAGAATTTTATTTTATCTTGTAATCTATTTGCTCACAAATATTTTTTGAGTACCTGCTATTTGCCAGACACTTTTATCATAAGTACAATTATGGATAAGTCAAAGTTTGTTCATATTATGGAGCTCATATATTATGTACCTACTAGTTCATCAGCACTCTCAAGATATACCTGAAACTTATCAAATTGTTTTCTGAGGGGAAAAAAAAGATTATTTCATATCCATTTCTCTCTCCTGGAGTCAGGTAACATATTTTCAAATAATGTGACCCTCTTAACCAGTCTGGATTTAACCAGGACAAAGAAAAGCTTCATTACAGATGGAAATGTGGCTTTTTGCCACAAGTAGATCATCTCTCTGTCAAGAAGCATCTGAGGCACATCAAACAATGGTAATTAATGTTAATGGGAAACCCAACAAAATCAATTCCTTTCTGCATTTAGTCTCCCAGGAGGAGTCTGGCTTCAGTTCACTGTCGAGAGATAGGCTCCTTGAATTTGGGAAAATGGCATTGTGATTATTTTGGCTGTTTAAACTAGAGATGCTTCTCCTGGGATTTACTATGCAATCACCATTACTCCTTTAGAGATACATTTAGAGGAAGATTAATCATCACAGGTCCATCGAGACTGCAGTAAGAAAAAAACTGAGCTCTACAAACCATCACAATTTGCAATCTTTGCAATCACTGCAATTTCCAGTTGGGATCAAGTATAGTAGGTCTTAAGAAGAAATGACATGTTAATCCCAGAAGTGAGGTGTGCCTTTTATTATGGCAGTGGGTATATAAAGGACATTTATTTTGTTTGCCTGCTCAACATCCATCTTTTATTCATTTGTTAATAGGACATCAACCTTAATTTCTTAATTCACTCATTGCTTATCACCAGGCTTCTGGCTCCAGTTATGAGTACATTAACCAGCCTTGGTCAATCAGCATGTTCTCTCTTCTGGCCACAGTAGAATGGAAACATGACCAATGTCAGCCAGTTCAATGAAACTGAATCTTGGGATTTTCTTGAACTATTAGCAAAGTGAAAATTTCTTTTATGCTTGGACTGACTATCATATAAACCTGATAATGTTGGTATTTATTTTCCATGTGGGAAGACACTGACTGGATGGGTTCAAAACGAAGCAAAGAGAAAAAATGAGAGACACAGAGAGAAAATGAGTTCTGGTGATATTGTCTGAAATACTGATTCTGGCCTTTTCTGGAAAAAAGTCACCCTACACTGCCCTTGTATTCTCAAGTTAAGCCAGTCACAAATTCTTTCATCAAGGTCAGGTTAGATTTGTGTTCCACCTCTAGGAGTAATCTAGAATTGCTCAAAATTTCCTCTTTGAAAAATATGGCCTAAGTTAGGGTTCTATGAGCCAAGAATAGGGAGAGGCATCTGGTATGGACTAAGATATGTTAAAAAAAAGCCTATATCATAAGGGACTCTTGACTTAGAAAAAATTATTCCACAGATAAAGTCCAAGAAGATAAGCAAAGAAAACTAGATCTGAAGCCAAAACTTGGAAATAAGTCCCAAAGAGCTGAAGTATGGGTAAGAGGCATGTTCCCTGAAGACAAAGCCTTTTAATCCTATGGCTGATGAGGTAGCACCAATGAAATTCACCAATGGGGCAAATGCTTTGAGTAGAGCAGCCTGTAATCTCTTGTAATAGTATCTTTGATACACAATATATTTAATTTCTGAATGAGTGATTTTGATGAGAAATATACCCAAAAGAGCTTTAGTGTGAAATGTATTGAAAATTCTGAAAATCAGCACTTCATATGCAATAGGAAAAGGAGACTCATTCAATCAGGAAAGAATGTGTTCCCCTGCTACTCAGATAAGTGCCTGTGATGATACTATGAAAAATGCTCAGCATTACCCACATTCAAGACATTAGTGTTTCAGTTTTGTGTGCTTATGTTTGAATTCATGTGAAATGTTATTCACTATGATTCCTTCTTTGAGCAAAGTTTGGCTTTTTCTGTAGGAACCTATTAAGGTATGGCCCAAGGCTCTATACATTAGACTTCAATCTTTCAGGACTGCTGCTTGAGTCATAATTAAAAGTTAGCTGTAAAATGCCAGTTAAATTGGTCAGACTACTCTCCATTTGGCTTAGGTTCCAAGAGGAATATATTTTTGGTTTACAATATGTGGGTCATTAAAAAAAAAAAAGTGGAAAAGAATGAAAGCATTTGACTGTAACTCATTTATATTTCATGGAACAAATGCCTCAGCACTTCTGTTTTACTGAGTTTTTAATTAAAAGATGCATAGAGTTTAAGGTAACTCTTAATAAGTTAAAGCATTTCTTTGATGCTCTGCTACGCCTCAGCAACTTTTATAAAGTACATCATATTAATCCTAAAACTTTTCTGATATATTCACTAAAATGACTTCATATATAAGGAACATCCCCTTGAATGGCATAATTTTACACTTAAATTTGACTTTAGGTAGCAACCAACTTTACTTTCTGTACCTAACTGCAACTACTAAACTCCTTTTTCTGAATTATAGGGCCTGGCACTATTTTGGTGGGTATGCTTTTAGTTGACACACTCAAAACTGATAGAAAAAGAGGATGAAGAAAAGAGGAAAAGGACTAAGGAGAGGGAAGAACAGAATTAAGGATGAGACAGCTAGCATTAGGTACAGGTGGACTTAATGCATGTTTAGGCGTTTAAGCAGGACCATCATCTTGCTTACACTCCTGATCCCCAGCTCTCTGCTCTTTCTTTCTGCATGGTGGCCTCTTTACATGGCCATCTGTGCTGTACTGGGCTGTGCTCAGTTGTGTCCTACTCTTTGTGACCCCGTGGACTGTAGCCGGCCAAGCTCCTCCGTCAGTGGAATTTTCCAGGCAGAAATACTGGAATGGGTTGCCATTTCCTACTCCAAGGAATCTTCCTGACCCAGATATTGAACCTGCACCTCTTGCATCTCCTGCATCAGCTTCTGCTGCTGCTAAGTCACTTCAGTCGTGTCCGACTCTGTGCGACCCCATAGACAGCAGCCCACCAGGCTCCCCCATCCCTGGGATTCTCCAGGCAAGAATACTGGAGTGGGTTGCCATTTCCTTCTCCAGTGCATGAAAGTGAAAAGTGAAAGTGAAGTCGCTCAGTCGTGTCTGACTCTTTGTGACCCCATGGACTGCAGCCTACCAGGCTCCTCTGTCCATGGGATTTTCTAGGCAAGAGTACTGGAGTGGGGTGCCATCTCCTTCTCTGTCTTGCATCAGTAGGTGGACTCTCTACCACTGAGCCACCTGGGAAGCCCTGATCAGTGGTAAATCAAAGATTATAGCATTTCCACTTAGTTATGCCAATGGAAGAGAGTCAATGATTTTGTCCCAGATTCTGTATATAAATCTAAGATGGTACTCTATCTCTGTTTGTATATCTTAATACTAAATGGGAGTTCAATCTGATTTTTTGCAGTATCTGTGCAATTCTTTGTTATGTGAGTGTTCATATTGATTCCATGGCAGACTGTATCCCTTTGGGTGTCAAAACCCTTTTTCACAAGTGCTTATATCCCTTTTGAACTGTGGTGTTGGAGAAGATTCTTGAGAGTCCCTTGGGCTGCAAGGAGATCAAACCAGTCAATCCTAAAGGAAATCATTGCAGAATATTCACTAGAGGGACTGATGCTGAAGTTGAAGCTCCAATACTTTGGCGACTCGATGCAAACAACTGACTCATTGGAAAAGACCCTGATGCTGGGAAAGACTGAAAGCAGGAGAAAGGAATGGCAGAGGATGAGATGGTTGGATGGTATCACTGACTCAATGAACATGAGTTTGAGCAAAGTCCAGAAGATGGTGATGGACAGGGAAGCCTGGTGTGCTACAGTCCATGGGGTTGCAGAGTCAGACATGACTGAGTGACTGAACTGAATTGATATCCCTTATACCACCAAGGATTCAGCTGTGACCATAATAACAGATTCATACATACTAGCTGCCTAGTGACTGAGTGCCAATATAGTGTTGATGACAAGGGAATACCATATTACTCAAACAATATCCTGGCATGGCCACAAAACTCTAAAGCACTAAGCCTTTTCACATTTCAAGGGCTTTTAACAATCTGTTCTCTTTTTCTCTCTTCTCTATCACCCCTCTTATTTGGCTTATTTCTAAATAGCTTAAATATCCATTTTCACAGAATCTTACATGATCATCCCTCCCATTTCAACTAGAGTAGAACATTGAGTTTATCCTTTTATAGCTCTTGTTTTTTTGTTTCCATTTTAGAGCAATTATTGTAATTTTTAATAACTGGGTAATATTTATTTTCCCTTGGAAATAATGCACTGCCTAAATTATTTACTTCATTGCTAGCACCTTATCATTAAAGGTACTGAATATGTATATATTTTTTACAGGAATAGACATATAATTTAAAAGAATGTTAACTCTAGTATTGCATTTGGTAAGACGTCTTTGTAGTATACAATCAAATTTGGCAACAAAAAATCTAATTGTGAATAGCCAGGACACTATCAAGATCTCAATTTGAGTGTTAATGGTCTCATGATAATTCTAGTTACTGTAACAAATAGACTGCCATATTTTAGTAGTGTACACATGTAAGTGTACTGCATGCTTACTTAACTCCTATGCAGATATTCCTGGCCAATGAGTACCTTTCTCAGTTTGGCAATTTAGGGACTCCTTCAATCTTATAGCTCTACCATCTCTAGGGACTTGAAATGCTTTGCATCCAGCAATAGGATGGAGGATGAACAAGAGTTGTGGAGAAGGCAGAGCCAATTTTGTTAATTAACTTAGTTCAGAATTAAAATATGCTCAGATCTCATTATAGCATACATTAAATTGGTAAGAATTACTCATGTGGTCCCATCTAGATGTAGGGAAATATAGCTCCTTGCTAATCAGCCACTGACCAGCCAGCCACAGCTATATAATATGGATGGAATATGTAAGAATGTTAGGTGAACAGCTACTGATCTGTTTAGATAGTAGACAGTACATTGTTTAGACAGTAGAAAAATCCTCCAGTAAGCTGATATCTAAGATTCAAAAAGCTACGGAACATCTTATCAACAAAACTGGCAGCAAAATGAACAGTTCAGGCACTCAACTATTTCTTTCTGCAGTGAAGACAAAATGAAACCCAATATCATAAACACAGAAACTGAACCTGCTGACCTAATTTTTATGGCTCTGTTTCTGTTTCTTACTGCTGGTCCTATTTGTTTCTTGAAATCATGTGGAAATACAACCTCAGGCTGGGTTAGTATAAGAGCTACAACAGACTTTTGTGATTTTCCTCTAAAATCCTAATTTCTCTTATTATATCTTGATATCTTAAAATGTTAACCCCAAAAGAAGTGACATCAGTTTGCATATATAATCACAATGTTTTTATCTCATATTTACTATGTTCTATCCCATCAAGTAGATGCTGATTAATTGTTTGGTGTGTTTGACATAGCCATATGTTATTTACCATCTTCACAAAATATGAAGGCTAAAGTTTACAGCATTATTTTCCTGCCTGAAATAAAAAACAAAAAAAACAGGTGGCAATCAACACACTATTCTGTTCTGAGGTTAAAACACTGGCAAATTAAATAATCTATTAGCAGATGTTGCATTATGTTAATTGCTTCAGTTTTAGATATAAAAGAAGTCTAAACTCATGAAAACAATGTGCATACTAATAGAATATGGAGACGTGCATAGAACAATGACTTATTAATACAATGGTTATTCCTTAAGAAGCTTCTCACTGTAGTCAACATTATTTTGGTCAATAATTCATAGTAAATTACCACTACTGATTTCTCAAAGCCACATTTACTAAAGCCTCATATAATCTGAATTTTAAATAACTTTTCATAACTTTTTCTCAACTGGTATAAAATCACTCCTTCCCGTTTGCCACTATTATTTACTCAGCAGAATCATCAATTTACCATTTATCTACTTATTCATTCAATTACTTTAATTTTCCCAAGTCTCTGATATGTAATTAGGCTACTCTGTTAGGTGCTACTGGGGATATATATATATTTTTTGCCCTGAAAAAACATGCAGCTGATTCTTTTCATATTAGAATTATTTATACTAGAATTGAAAAATCATATATGACAAGACACCAGGGATGTTTCAGAGACACATATAGTAAATGTTGAGTAAATTAAACAGATAATATATGTTATGTGTTCTGAGAATGAAATTTTTTATGGTGGAGAGTAGTAACTAGAGAAAGTGGCTTCCCGGGTGGATCAATGGATAAACAACCTGTCTGCGATGCAGGAGATACAGGTTCGACTCCAGAGTTGGGAAGATTCCCTGGGGGAGGACATGGCAACCCATCCAGTATTCTTGCCTGGAGGGTCCTGTGGACAGAGTAGCCTGGTGGGCTACAGTTCATGGGTCGCAAAAAGTCAGACTCATTTGAAGCAACTGAGCATAGCACAGCACAGTAACTGGAGAAGGCTTTTTGAAAAGCCTTGGAGAATGCATGAGTTGAATAGTAAAAGAACAAATGAGGGCATTCCAAAGAGAAAACATTGTGAAAGGAAAGATGACACCGAGGCCAGAGTATAACACGGAGAGGAAAAATCCATGGAGTATTATGGCTGGAGTGTGGAAGGTGGCAAGAGGGGATGGGGAGATTTAGGAGCTGAAAAACAACCATCCAATTCATCTTGAGGAGAATAAATGATTTCTAAGATACCACTGATGAGACCCACTCGGCAAAACAGTAGTGAGGAGTAAGTTTCCAATAGAGAGAACACTGCATATGAAAGTCCCATTTGATATGAATAAAAGATAAAGTATCTATGGAAAAGGAGGCAGGTAAAGTGGTCTGGTATTCCCATCTCTAAGAATTTTTCAGTTTGCTGTGATCCACACTGCCAAAGGCTTTAGCATAGTCACTGAAGCAGAAGTAGATGTTTTTTTCTGGAAATCTCTTGCTTTCTCCATGATCTGATGAATATCGGCAATTTGATCTCTGGTTTCTCTGACTCTTCGAAACCCAGCTTGTATAGCTGGAAATCCTCAGTTCATGTACTGCTGAAGACTAGCTTGAAGGATTTTAAGCATAACCTTGCTAGCATGTGAAATAATCGCAATTTTATGGTAGTCTGAACATTCTCTGGCATGGCCCTTCTTTGGGATTGGAGTGAAAATTGACCATGTGCAGTCCTATGGCTATCACTGAGTTTTCCAAAGTTGCTGACATAATTGAGTGCAGCTCTTAAACAGAATCATCTTTTAGGATTTGAAATAGTTAAGCTGGAATTCTGTCACTTCCAATAGCTTTGTTCATAGTAATTCTTTATATGACCCACTTGACTTCACACTCCAGGATGTCCAGCTCTAGGTAAGTGACCATAACACCATTGTTTTCTGGGTCATTATGACTGTTTTTGTATAGTTCCTCTGTATATTCTTTCCATGTTTTCTTAAAGAGATGGGAGTACCAGACCACTTTACCTGTATCCTAAGAAACCTATAAGTGGGTCAAGAAGCAACAGTTAGAACTTGACATGAAATTGGTCTATGTTTAAATGGACTGGTTCAAAATCGGGAAAGGAGTACAACAAAGCTTTACATTGTCACCTTGCTTATTTAACTTATATACAGAGTACATCATGTGAAAGGCTGGGCTAGATGAACCACAAGCTGGAATCAAGATTACTGGGAGAAATATCAACAGCCTCAGATATGCAGATAATACCACTCTACTGGCAGAAAGTAAAGAGTAACTAAAGGGCTTTTTGATGAGGGTAAAAGAAGAGAGTGAAAAAGCTGGCTTGAAACTCAACATTAAAAAAACTAAGATCATTACATCCAGTCCCATCATTTCACAGCAAATAAATTGGGAAAAGTGGAAATAGCAACAGACTGTATTTTCTAGGGCTCTCAAATCATTGCGGACTGTGACTGCAGCTATAAAATAAAAAAAATAAAAAAAAACACTTGCTTCTTGGAAGGAAAGTTATGAGAAACCTAGACAGCATATTAAAAAGCAAAGACATCACTTTGCTGACAAAGGTCAGTTAGTCAAATCTACGGTTTTTCTAGCAGTCATGTACGGATGTGTGAGTTAGACCATAAAGATGGCTGAGCATCAAAGAACTGATGCTTTCAAAACGTGATGCTGGAGACGACTCTTGAGAGTTCCCTGGATGGCAACTAAATCAAAGCAGTCAATCCTAAAGGAAATCAAGCATTTACTTGAATATTTACTAAGAAGGACTGTTGCCGAAGCTGAAGCTCCAATATTTTGGTCACTAGATGCAAAGTGCTAACTCATTGTAAAAGAATCTGATCCTGGAAAAGATTAAAGGCAAATGAAGAGGGTGGCAGAGGATTAGATGGTTAGATAGCATCACTGCACAGTGGACATGAATTTGTGCAAACTTCAGAAGACAGTAGAGGACAGAGGAGCATGGTCTACTGCAATCCATTAGTCCACAAACATTTGGACACGACTTAGTGACTGAACAACAACTATGGAAAAGGAGCAAAGAAGACAATATTTGGGTGGAGACTCATGCATCTGGGGAGGTGGGTTAGCTGGGCCATAACATGGAGGTTATTGTTTTTTTTATCATGCAAGAAAAAGTTGGACTCTATGCTGCAAGCACTGGGAGATATTGACAGGGGAGAACAAGGCCAGAGCTGGATGGAAAATGATGCTAAGCTACAGTGGGCATGATTTATAATGGAAAGACACAACTGAAGGTAGGAGTGCTATAACTACAAAATTGGACTGATTCAGATGGTAAAGAATGGTGAAGTGGCATGGGAATGAAAAGAAGTAAAAAGAGTGACATGATAAAGAGAAAGAACTCATAGTTTCTATGTGAACAGATGATGGTGGATCCATTTTAGGACCTTCCTAGTTCTATATAACTACTTTTGAAGTCCTTACCCAGTGTTGTATTCGGTTCAGTTCAGTTCAGTC
>SJYQ01000230.1:559432-592486 GCA_006410935.1 Redunca redunca | reverse complement strand
CATATATATGGAATTTAGAAAGATGGTAATGATAACACTGTATGCAAGACAGCATAAGAGACACAGATGTATAGAACAGTCTTTTGGACTCTGTGGGAGAGGGAGAGGGTGGGATGATTTGGGAGAATGGCATAGAAACATGTATAATATCATATAAGAAATGAATTGCCAGTCCAGGTTTGATGCAGGATACAGGATGCTTGGGGCTGGTGCACTGGGATGACCCAGAGGGATGGTACGGGGAGGGAGGTGGGAGGGGGGTTCAGGATGGGGAACATGGGTATACCCTTGGTGGATTCATGTTGATGTATGGCAAAAACAATACAATATTGTAAAGTAATTAGCCTCCAATTAAAACAAATAAATTTAAATTAAAAAAATAAGAAGTGCATTGAGCTGCCATTTTCTAGTTGTCATAATTTGTAAACATTTAACCAGTTATTAATGTAAATTTTCCCTGTTTGCACCTATGTATATGCAGATTTTATACATTATTTGAAACATTTCAGAAGCCCTTTCAAAGCATTACAGCCCTAGGCGCTGCACCTTACATAGAAAATTGGCTTGGAGGGTGGTGACCCTCACTAATTTACCAAGAACCGTAGTAGGAAGAACACATACATTCTTCCAACCACATCCTTTGTATTTTTATGTACTAAAGTGCTAAATGAATTCTTTAAGTTCACTAAACCTTTCAGAGTGTTGTAGGTCATGGACTTACTTTCCTCATATTCTTGTGTGGATGTTGGTAGTGAACATGACAAAAATAAATGAATAAATAACTGAAGTGAGAAATCTGATGTCCATTCAGACCCCTCTCATAAACGCAGTCATTTGTGTTCTTAGGGAAGGCAGAAAAGAACACGGCTGCTGCTATGTCCCTGGCCAGCCCAGGCCACTCAGTGGAGCTATTTCCAGTAATAAAAGGGCTCAGCGTGTGGCACAAGGGCAGGTGCTGGAATGACGTCAGCCTTCCTCAGGGGCAGGCACATTCTCATCTGCCCATGAAAAGTGCACCCTATGAATCCTCACTGACAACATGGAATGACAGCAACACTGACTTAGGCTTTCTCCTTCACCAGTTGCCATTATGTGGAAATCAGAATTATCTTCTTCCTCTTGCTGTTTGACAACTGCCAGTTAAGCCTTCTAATGCAGAAGTGAGCAGTAAGAAGGCAAACATACTTTATAATAACGCCACAGTAGTGAGATGAAAGTATGCCAAAGCTCTCCAGTTTATAATCAATTAAAACAAAAGGTGAATTTTCTTGAAAAGGAAAATGCTCTTCAAAAATATTCTGTTACCAATATGTTACACAATATGCTCAAAATCTAATTTATCACTATGTCAAAGGCAGAGTAAATATCTATGACCTGAGTAATTTGGTGTAAATCTGTCATGCAGACAATTGAGATTGATATTCAAACCTTAAATATTTTTTCTCTGATCATCACTTTTCAGAGAGAAGTAAAGTAAGCAAGAAGAAGGCTTAGCAGGAAGCGAAAGAGAAAAGACAGGGGTAGGGGATGAAAAAGGAGAGGAGAAAAAAAAGAAAATTCAGTGAAAATAATTTCTCCTCTCTTTCTCTTCTACAAAATGGTTAGTTCAAAGCCGTAACTCTAGCCAAAGCTAGTTTTTCTAGGCACCTCATCACTTATATTCTTTTTAAAAGACTAGCCTGTATTATCTATTTTGAGAAAATTTTGTCTCTAGCTTCTAAAATTTGATCAGTTGTTATAGTAAATATACAAACTAGCTCAATAATCAACACTGCATTATTTTCACCTAATGTGTGTTCATTCATCTCCAAACACTGGGACTTCTCTGTGAAATGAAGCAAGTATTATGCTTTGAGTAACTGAAAAAACTTGGATCCCGATCTAGATGAATAGGAGATATTATATAAATGTATATTAATTGATTTCTTTAGCCCTTTATCTAATTTTTGGGATACTAGTAATATCTAGGCATCCTAAGCAGGCCTGTTTACCATGCAAGAAAGGAAAGTAATCAGATGGTAAAAAATTACTTCTTTGTTTGCACTGAAACTAGCTTTCTCTCCAAGGGCTTTTTTGCTTTTATTCACTAAGAAAAATTAATCTGCAGAATAACTGTTAGTTAATAACCAGTTAATTAATTAAACTATTTATTGGAATATCCACCCAGTATTTTGTGGAATTCATTATTTTTCCTCAAAAAAATTCTGTAAAGAGGCTTTGTTTGATTAGTACAACAGTGAATTAAGTAGATCTTCTCTATGAGCCATACCCAGGATTCTTGCTGGTTCAGTTACATTGTATGAATAAACAAACTATTGTAACAAGCTTCACCAGTCTTGTTAAATCTCCTCTACCTTCTATATGTGAGACCAAAACTCAAGTTGCCTTCCTTCATGAAAGTTTTCTGCAACAGCTATTATCTCTTGTCTAAATCTCTATAACCAGAAAGTTTGGTACCTTGTTGTTTTTCTCATTTTATTAGCATTTCACCCTCAAATATGACAGAAGTTCCTTAAAAACAAAGACTATATATTTACTCTGTTACTTCCACAGACCTGCATTGAGCATTTGTTTACTGAAAATACATCAAATGCCAAACCCTGGGGATACAGATAGGGAGTGAAAGTTGCTCAGTTGTGTCTGACTCTTTGCAACACCATGGACTATACAGTCCATGGAATTCTCCTAGCCAGAATACTGGAGTGAGTAGCCTTTCCCTTCCCCAGGGGATCTTTCCAACCCAGGGATCAAACTCAGGTCTCTCACATTGCAGGCAGATTCTTTACCAGCTGAGCCACAAGGGAAGTCCAAGAATTCCAGAGTGGGTAGCCTATTCCTTCTCCAGGAGATCTTCTCAACCCAGGAATTGAACCGGGGTCTCCTGCATTGCAGGCAGATTCTTTACCAACTGAGCTAGAGATGCATTCAAATCCAATCTCTAGAAAAGCTCTCAATCAAGTGGAGGTGACAGATCTGTGAACTGATGAATTCAGGAAGATGTAATCAGTTCTACAGATGAGTTGTGGAAATACAAAACATGGGCAATAAATTTGCCCAGAGTGGTCATATCAACAGATGTTTAATCTAGGTCATAAAAAATATATATCACTTTCTTAACATAAAATTTAGGGAAGGGATCAGGAAAAGAAAATGCCAAGCAGAAGTAACAGCATGGAATCACGAAAAGTTTTTTTCCCAAAAGTTAGCCCAAAGCTAAGCAAATAGCAGAGGTTTCAATAATATTTTCATTTTAATTAATGAAGCTTCTTTATTGACTGGGAAGCTCTAGATTAGTATTTTCTGTAGACAAAAGCAGAAGCAAAGGTCTTTTACTTTGTATTTAACATGCTCCCTGAAGTAGAAAAGACAATTCTGTTATAAGAAAAACTTGCCAGATATTCAATTTGATATATTTTGGTGATGTGACCCCACAGGTTAACTTAAGCTTTTACTATTCCTTACTGTTTTATCTAATTAACTTGAGCACCATGTTTGAAGGCCAAAGTTTTAAACTACAAAGGCAAAGCCTGAAGTAATAGTGTGACATCTGGGTTGGTTTCCCTTATGAAACTGAGGCAGGCTCACCCCGGGTGTGAAGGAGAGCACTGCCCCAGTCACCTACTTAGGCGTACATATACATCTTTGCTTCTAAATTCTAAACACTTTCGTACTGTCTCTGAGATTTTTGCCCAGTGAAGCTAAAACATAAAGCTTCACTAACACTGTGGAACCATATTTATATACAATTCAACTCTAAATATCTTTAATAAAAGCAACAGAGACACCCATCCATAATCACCCACAGTCTTCTGTCCAATGGGAAAGAGGCAGAAAATTGGAAAATGGCCAACCCTGCCTCTATGACCCATCACTGTAAAATACCATCGGATTTGGTTGCAAGCTCCGTAAGACCCTCCATGGTTTGCTCCTACACAATTCCTCTTCATCATGGCCACTGCTCTCTCTCCCACTGAACTTTTGAAATATAAACTTCCTTCTTTGTCTTCAAAAGTGTCAAGTTTATTCCCATTGCTGAACACATTTTGCTGTTTCCTCAGCAATAAGAGCTTCAGTCATTTTCAAAATTCTTAAGAGTCTATTCAATTGTTACCTCTAGTTCAGGTAGTTCCTGACCATGCTACTTAGAACAGGCATTATCTACCTTTACCATATTCTAACAGTCTTTCGGCAGAAATCACTTCCTGAAATCATCTTTCTCTCTCACACACATGCACACACACCTTAAAAGGTTGTCCCTCTTCTAGAAAAGAAAGGAATTTTGACTCTAATTGCTCAGAAATTATGTTTCCAGTTTCTTGAATAGTACCTTGCATGCAATAGATGATCAATAAATATTTCCTGTTTTTGGAGTTTGCTTATGTATACAGAGTGATATGAAAGAGAAAAACATTTTTTGAGCATCTTTTCCTTTTAAAAATTTGCACCTGACTATCCAATATAGATTTTGAGCTCCATTTTGGTTATTCTCAATGTCATCCTGGAAAAGGGAAACAAAAAACAAAAAACCTCACATCTGATAAGCACACGCGCGTGTTTGTGTGTGTGTGTGTGTGTGTGTGTGTGTGTGTGTTAGTCGCTCAGTCGTGTCCAACTCTTTGCAACCCCACTGACTATAGCCCTCCAGGCTCCTCTGTCCATGGAATTCTCGAGGCAAGAATACTGGAGTGGGTTGCCATTCTCTTCTCCAGGTGATCTTCCTGTCCCAGAGACTGAACCCTGGTCTCCTAAACTGTAGTCAGATTCTTTACCATTTGAGCTACCAGGGAAGCCCGATAAGCACTTAACGTCGCAATATTAGGATAATTACATGGTCAATGGTTAACATTCTCCTACATTTGAGGTAAAGATGTCTATATTCAAATAGTTTTCAAGTTGAACTCAAAGAACTGAGAGTTGGAATATGGAATAGGTACCAAGGGACTAGTTTCCTACCTGTATATAACTGCATATATTTGGAAATGTTAATTACTGATGATACACCTCCATTTCCTTATAAAGATAAACATTTCACAAAGTTTGTGTGATATTAGAGAATGTTAAAATATTTCTCTCAGACATGTAATTTTGAGTAATGATGGGTCTGATATCAAGTAAACACATTTCTTTACTGTAATCTTCTCAGCAATCACAGTGTATGATTAATGTCTGCAAGGGTTTTAAGTACAGTATTCCCCAAACTGTTGACCGCAACTACCATTTAACACAGAGAACCTTGCAGGAGATGTTTTACCACCATCCCTCCTCTGGAAAAGCTGTGCTAGATAACTCTAAGTTCTTTTCTAATGGGAAATTCTATGCTTCTAATATATCTCAAGCCCTGACACAGTCCATTATTGATTCATGCTCAGTGATGAATGGCTGGTGAGACTGGCATAAAGCCAACTATTTGAATATCAGATTGTCTATTTTGTGGAATATATAGCTGCTGCTAATTCTCATTCATATTTGGGTGAATCAGTCAACTCATTTATTTCTTTTTTAAAAAATCAAACAAGGAAGCAAGCTCTGAGGATTCTGTTCTATAACAGGTAGGAGGGATAGTCTCTAACCTTATTCTCTTTTAGGCTGCAGTATGGAACACATTTAAATATTTTAGTAAATGCAGTTAAAATATTTGGTTTTGCTTTAATAATATATCAAGCCAATAGCAGAACCATTCCGGATGAACACATTCAATTATTTATCCCACAAATATTTCTTGAGCTCCTAAAAATTGACACTGGGACTACAGCAGTGAAGAAGGCAGATTTTGTCTTTTTCAGACAGACCCTTGCAAAAAGTTTAAAATCTAGCTAGGAAGAAACATAGCAATCCAATAAAATCATATGCTTCAATTTGATTAATATTATGAAATATCATGAAGAACAACAGTATACTACTATGCAGTATAATGCAGAGTCTGACTTGAGGTAGTGAAGCAGTAAAGGTTTTCTCTGGTACAGAGTATTTGCAAGAATTGGCAAATAAAAATATAGGACATACAATTAAATTTGAATTTTAGGTTAAAACTATAAATTTTTTCAATGTCTCATATGTTGTATTGGCC
The DNA here is from genome assembly GCA_006410935.1 of Redunca redunca. Taxonomy (NCBI): domain Eukaryota; kingdom Metazoa; phylum Chordata; class Mammalia; order Artiodactyla; family Bovidae; genus Redunca; species Redunca redunca. The sequence continues at coordinate 586,419 of SJYQ01000230.1, read as the reverse complement.
ATACAGCAAAAACAAAGTTGTTTATCTAGAATCAAGTTTAACTGGGTATTGTAAATTTTATCTGGCAATCCATAGTCTAGGAACTGCAAGAAGGCCAGGACTCTCTGAGCAGGTAGGAGACAGACCAAGGGTGAATACAGAAATTCTTCTTTTGCCTCTCCCCCCTGCCACCTTCCTGCCCCATATAGACTACAAATACCTTTCATGCATTTAATGTCTTGCAGTCCTCAATGTGCCTGAGGATATAATGAAGCAATATATATAGATAAATTCCTTACCGTTCAATGAAAACTTCTCTGTATTCTCAAGTCATAGCACAACACTTGGTACAGAGGTGACTTCCAGAAAGAGAAGTTCAGTGCCTAAAAACATATCAATGTGGGAATAATGTTGCTAAGCATCCCTTGGCTTTTGTTCCATGACAGAAAATTAACATTTTGCTTAAAAGATATTTAAAATTTAGCTCAGCTTTCTCTTAGTGATCATTTTACCTTCTCTTTTCTGGGTCCCTCCTCTACGCTAGTGGTTTTCAGTCTGTATTCTATAGAAGATCCCTCAGGTGCAATGAAAGATCAGAATGGGAAGAACTTAAGTATATTGTACACCTTGGAATCTTCACTTCAGCTTAAACAGAACAGTTCCTGAAAGATGACTGACTGCCTCCATGAGTGTTTACTGATACAATATAGTCACATTTTTGTTTTATTTACTAGGAAATTTTAATAAATACTCTTCTAAGCTAATGATTACCCACACAATCATTAAAATAAAAATATCACTGAAATACTCTCTAGAAACCATCTAACCATTTTGATCTTGGGTTCAGCGGTTCTTAGTCAGCAGGCATTTGGCAATTTCTGGAGACATTTTTGATTGTCATGGCTTGGGGTTTAGGGGATGCTATCATTGACATCTAGTGGATAGAGATCAGCGATGCTGGCAAACATCCTACAATGCATAGGATAGCCCTTCCACAATAAAGAATTATCCAAAAATGTCATTAGTGTCCCTAATAAGAAACCCTGATATAAATAAGTAGTCAACTTGGTTTGAAACATATATTTTAATTCATAGCAATCCAATTTGTCAAACACATGGCGGGAGTGAATAGTGCATAATCATTTTAACATAATGAAAGTTTACCATTATGGATTATTATTTTTATTACATGGTAGACCACTTTGCACATCTAAACTTCACACTTTACATCTTATGAAACTAAGACATGAAATGATTAGCTAATTTATTAATAAAAGGTAAAGTTTATATTTGAACCTAGGTACTCCAAGGCTAAAATCTTCATGCATAGGTTTCATCTTTAACCTACATCCTTTTCCATTGAATGGATTCAGTGGAATGATCACAGTAGATAATTGATTCTATAGCTTAAATTTTTTTCAACTGAAGTGGTAATAAACTCAACCTACTTGATTATTGCCAACATTTCAAGCAGATATATGTTTTTTCGTACTAATAATTATGAGTGCATAACTACTCCTTGTATTTGTAAATATATATTCCCTTTATTGAACACCATCTGCTCTATTTTGAGTTGAATCAGTCAACTTTTTTTTTTTTTAGGGTTTATTACCATTGATGAGTCTGCTCCCTCATCTCTCTCTCTCTCTCTCTCACACATACCCCATAATTAAAGATTTTTTTCCCTGCCTCTATTCTCAAGGAAAAGAATATCTTAATTTGTTCTTAACAGTTGTCTTCAGTAAGTAACCATATCATCGTCATACCTAAACACCTGTGTTAGCTTTTGGTTTAAATCCTTTGTCTTTTATGTTTAACTTCAAATGTAAATGGGAATTTTCAAGCCCAATAGATACTAACAATCATCCCATGAGTTTCACAGGTGATTTGCTTCCTAATTACTACTTAAAATAATATGTACAAGGCTATTTTTATGCTTATATATTCATTACTCCTATATGCAGTTAAATAAAAACAGGTACACAGAAAGAGGTAAAATTGTATCTGCAAATTATTACTATAAATTGGGTGTTTATTCACAAAAACATCTAATTGATAATCACTTGTTGGCAAGCTTGGACAGATTTCAAAGTAACTCCAAAGGAGATTCAGGCATACTTCAAGCATACTGTTAGAAAGAAAATCTCCATAGAGCATAACAAAGGACATTTGTTTTTACTGAGGAAACTAATATGCTCCATCACAAAATGAGTTTTCTAATTTTGGGGCTGCAATTTCACTTCTTCACTGTGATGTTAACTGCAAGACCAGAATTATCTGGTTTTAATTAGAGAAGAGAGAATGTTGTTTCTGATCATTAAAGAAAACACAGTCAGTTCCTACTTGTCATGTGGGTATTCTCCATTTCTTTTAGAATCCTACCTTAACACTTTCATATTCTACTGGTGGAAATGGAAGTTGGTTTGATCTTTTTCAAGAGAAAGTTACAAACAAGAGTGTAGTCCCTTAGGATTCTGGTTAGAGGTATTAGAAACTGACTAGCCAACGGATGCAGGTACCTCAGAGTTCTCAGAACTGAAGGAACCAGGTTCAGACAGAGCTGATGGGGGCCGCCTTCTGCACGGGGCTCTTGCTGGTGTGTTTGGGCCTTTGGGGAGGAGACTGTGACTCAGCAGGTGGGGATACACTTGATTTTGTTGTGAGTGCTCCGGTCAGGCTGAGGACTGGGACACCGAGGCTCTGTTTGAGAGGCGGACGTGGGGTGACTTGGGGTGACACAGGGTCTGGAGGCAGGCCTTGGACCCGCAGGCTCAGTGAGACGCCAGGCCAGGCCCCATGCTGTCGCTGGTAGCACAGTTAACAGTTAATGTCACGAGGAGACTGAAAAAACTCCACATACAGTGTGAAATTAAAAAATCAGATTAATAATCTAAAGTTAAAAGTGTAATTCAGGTTTTGTTTAAATGATAATACACTGATGAGAAGGTACCATATGAAAATATTTTAAGTGATTTTATTATATATTTTAAATGTTTCATCTTTATGTACACTTTACTGAAATAGAGTTGACATATAGAATTGTGTAAGTTTAAGATATACACGTGCGTGCACGCCAAGTCGTTTCAGTTGTGTCTGACTCTTTGAGACCCTGTGGATTGTAGTCCACCAGGCTCCTTTGTCAATGGGAGTCTCCAGGCAAGAATACTGGAGTGAGTGCAACTCCCTCCTCCAGAGGATCTTCCTGACCCAGAGATCAAATCCCTACTGCTTGTATCTCCCTGCACTGGCAGGTAGGTTCTTCACCACTAGCACCACCTGGGAAGTCCAAGATATACACAGGATACACATAGAATTATGAAATGATTACCACAACAACACCTCACACAATTAACATTTTTTCGTATGTGGTCAGAACATTATATAAGATTTACTTCCTTGGTAAATTTTAAATACATAAATACCATCAATTCAGTACTGTTAACAAGTCACCATATGATACATTGGTTCCTCAGAAATTTTCATCTTATTACTTATTAGTATTATTACTTATGTTATTATTTTACACTTTGTACCAACATTACTCCAGGTTTTTTCACTCCCACCCTTAGCCCATGGCAATCACCATTCTACTCTGTTTCAATGAATTTAGTTCTTTTTTGGTTTCTACATGTAAGTGAAATCATACAGTATTTGTCTTTGTCCGACATATTGATATTTTACTTAGTACAGTACCCTCAGGGTCTATACATGTTGCTGTAAAAGGCAGAATCTCCTTCATTGTTATAGCTAGCTGGATAATATTCCATCGTATTCACTGATCATACCTTCTTTATCTACTGATGGACACGCAAGTTGTTTTCGTATCTCAGTTATTATGAATAACATTGCAATGAACATGGCGGTGCCGGTATCTCTTCAAGATAATGATCATTTTTTTGAATATATACCCAGAAGTGAAACTGCTGGATCATATGGTAGCTCTATTTTTTTTTTTTTAATTTGAGGAATGTCCTTATTGTTTCCCATAGTGAGTAGACCAATTTATATTTCTGTCAACACTCTATAAGGGTTCCTTTTTCTCCACATCCTCACCAACATTTGTTATCACTTGACTTATTGATAGTAGCCATTTTAACAAATGTGAAGTGATGTTTCATTGTGGTTTTGATTCACATTTCTGTGATGATGAACATCTTTTCATAGACCTATTGATCATCTATAGTTTGGATACATGGAATCTGATTTAGAAGCTAAGCTCGTGGAAAAACTGGCCTGGCTGGAGGCGGGGGTTGGGGAGGGAGGAATCAGGAGTTTGGTTTCCTCAAAAACCTACCTGGAGCCAAGGTTTGGGGCATTGCTTTGGTGCTGTGCTGGGCTGGAATCTTGGGCTCACAGGACCTCACAGAAACCTGGGCCATGGAAGCCAGCTGGGAGCATGAGTGCCAACATGGTACAGGGTAGACGGAGCTCCTGTGCTGCAAGGAGTCTGCCTCGTGTTGTTATAGGCCTGCTGATGGGTTCCCAAAGCGGTCAGTGCTTATTTCACTCGCCTTCCCCTACAGGGAAGGTGTTTCTCTCTATGCCAGGCTGTCCAGGCTTGGGAGACAGGTGATGAAGGTGATGTGAAATTGTCTTCCCTACCTTCTCAATGCATCTTTTCTTATTTCTGTGCTCCATCTATACGCTACAATCTCTCATCTGGAAACTTCAGCTCTTAAACAGTAATTTTCATGCATGAATAGTTGTTCAAATTGATGTTTCTGAGAGGGGATGGGCTCTAGAAATTTGTATCCTGCCATCTTGCTAATGTCATTCCTCTACTTATAATTTCTTGTTAGTTATACATTTAAATTTTAGCAATGGAGTTTCCCTTTATGGTTGCAGGAGTCACAGAGCATAAGCCTAAGAATAATTATAATTTGAATAAAAAAGCACTTTGACTTTAATTTTAGCTTCAAATTTATAAAATAGGATTATAATAGTTGCCTCTATAGGTGGAAAAATAAACAACTGAAACAAAAATGTTAATAGTGGTTATCTCCAGATGAGGGTTTGGAAGGAGGTTTTTACATTTCTTGCAAGAAAAATAATTTTCTTATAATAAGAAAGAAAAAGCAGGGAAGAGTGAACATTTCTTACCTAAGATCAGATAGCTATATAAATGCTTATGAGATCTTTTCCTAACTTTTTTATGAGGAAAAATCAATTTATAGCCAAATTATTAGTGACATGTGTCCAAAGTCTTTAAATTCCTTTGTTTATTCATCTGATCAAGTCAACTTGGACTTTACAAAGGAAGTAATAAACTCAGTGGCTGAGAGTAGATCTTATAAAGCCACTTTGATCTGTACCTGAATCTTACTTCTTCTAATTATTGGCAGTTGGAACTTATCCAAGTTGGAATGTTCTGACCTCAGTTCCCACATCAATAAAACAGAGATAATACTCTCTATTTCTTAAGGTAACTATGGGAATGAAAATCTATATGGAAGTCTATATTTATTTTATATTCACTGTAGGAATATGAACTTTATACAAATTCTTAAGAAAAATATTAAACAAATTATTTAAAACTTTTATTTTGTGCAGATACATGTAAAACCATGAAAGTGGAATGCAAATAGGCAAATGCAATGGGGAAAACAGTGCTCCAAAATGATGAACAGAAGTTTGAGGAAGTTCCAGCTCACTTAACATCCAACATGCATCACAGGATACTATGTTTCTGGGAAAAAATCACATTCCTGTTCAACCATTGGTGAGTAGTCATCTGATGTCTTATTCTGAGAAGCCACAATCTATCTAGCGCAAAAGTTATTAAGTTGTGACCCATGGCTGCCCTAGTGGTCTGTGAGCTCATATACACACTTGAAATGTCTCAACAGGCATGTTGTGTTTCTTGAATGAGCCTGCATAGCCTCTACTGGCATTTCAGAAAGAAATGAGATCTTTAAAATATTAAGAAGCACAGAATTAAAATCTCCAATATCTATTTCTCCCAATGTTTTTTATATCTGGCTAGTTCCTTGTTCGTTTCTCTTATCTATTATTTCTAAGTGTGGCAAATATGAGCTGGGTGCTTGAAAGACCATTAGAAATTAGTGGGAACATAATGTGTAAGTTCCTTCTTTTTCTCATCTTTAGTAATGAGCTTCCTCATATGTAGTGGAGATAAAAGTAAAATTGACTTGGCTAGGGTAAGAACACATGAATAATAATTTAGTGTAAACTGTGTCTTATGAACTTGCTGGAGATGTGGATAGGCATCCAGAAAATAGAATGGCATGTTTTAAAACATAAGTGTTATACAGACTAGGGTAAAAATGAGTTGTTCTTTTATCCCTTACCTTTATAATTCAAGACTGAAGTCTGATCTCACTCAAAAGCCTTATCTAATTCTTCTAGCCTGTACCAATATCACTGTGCTGAAATCCCATTCCTGGAAAGATCAATAGTTTTCTGGCCAATTCTAATCAGTTGTTAGGCTGTTTGGGAGAATTTGGAGGATTCATTAAGGCTCAGCTGGAAAGAGAAACTTGATGATGAGCATTGAGTGCTGCAGGCTCTGACCGGAGAATGGCTGGCCTTAGGCTAGACCAGCATTGAGGAAACAATACAGGGCTTAGAGCAGAAAAATATCAGACTATCTTTAAAACAAAAATCAGAACCTGGTGCATTTACATCCAGTTAGGTCGGAGAAGGCGATGGCACCCCACTCCAATACACTTCCTTGGCAAATCCCATGGATGGAGGAGCCTGGTAGGCTGCAGTCCATGGGGTCGCGAAGAGTCGGACACGACTGAGTAACTTTCCTTTCACTTTTTACTTTCATGCATTGGAGAAGGAAATGGCAACTCACTCCAGTGTTGTTGCCTGGAGAATCCCAGGGATGGGGGAGCCTGGTGGGCTGCTGTCTACGGGGTCATGCAGATTCGGACACGACTGAAGTGACTTAGCAGCAGGTATGAATACCAAGGGGGATTGTGGCAACCTTGGTTACTTTTACCTTGTGCATAAAAGTATTAACAACTACATTGCTTAGTTATTATTATCTTGAACCATAAACTTATGAGCGTAAGTCACTAGCTTGATGATAATGATCAGGGAGATAAATTTTGCTCAAATTCCATTATCCAGCTGAGTATACATAAATCCAACTAGCTACCATTAGTTTACAATAAGCAGTTCTAAGTTGGTACAACAGGTAGAGTGGAAACGTTTTGGATGATAGTTCAGTTCAGTTCAGTCGCTCAGTCATGTCCGACTCTTTGCGACCCCATGAATCGCAGCACGCCAGGCCTCCCTGTCCATCACCATCTCCCGGAGTTCACTCAGACTCACGTCCATCTTGTCCGTGATGCCATCCAGCCATCTCATCCTGGGTCATCCTCTTCTCCTCCTGCCCCCAATCCCTCCCAGCATCAGAGTCTTCCAATGATGATAGCAGAGAATTATAAAATGGGCTTTTTCTCTATGCCACTTGAAGTACATGATAAGTACTATTCTTCAAGTGACCTTGTAAGTACAACAATATTATAATTATCCTCTTTATTTACAATTGAGAAAATATGTTCAAAATACTGTTCCCAAAAGTATATGAGAGTTGAACCTAGGTCAATTTCTTCTATAGCCTGCGCATTTAATCTCTACCGCATCTAACTTAGAAGCCATTGTTAAATTATCTATATACTCTCCAGATTCCTTTTGAGAATAAGAGGAAGTAAGCTAAAAGCTCACCAGGGAATCTCTTAAGTGCCCATTGAAATGTCTGATATAAAAGCAAATAAAGAGCAAAGTCCACTTTTCAGTAGGGGAAAAAAAAAAATAGAACTACATGCCCTCTAGTTTCTTAAATAAAACAGTCTTGATAGGGAGAAAATATGGTCCCCTTCTCTTGCTATTATGGATGGCAAGCTCAAATATAAAATCCTATAATGGAATATTACTTAAGGGTATTGGGTTGGGAGCCAGGGTTCATATTTTTGGCCTGTAATACCTACAAAGTGTGTGAAATTAAAAAAAAGTATTTAACCTCTCTATTGTTTAGGTCCTGCATCTGAGGAAATGTAAATGTAATGAATTGTTATAACCGTTTCACATAAATATCATCACATATGTTGTAAGAATTAAAGTAATATCTGGCATGGAGTAAGCATTGCTGAAGACTATGATCATAGTTACTATAATAGTAATTACTCATATTCCAGTCCAACCTACAGTTCTAACAATTTCATTCTGGTTCAATATTTCAGCATTTTTTTTTTTAAGAGTCCTCTACCATGTGTACTCAATATGCCAGCAAATTTGGAAAACTCAGCAGTGGCCACAGGACTGGAAAAGGTCAGTTTTTATTCCAATCCCAAAGAAAGGCAATGCCAAAGAATGTTCAAACTACAGGACAATTACACTCATTCCACATGCTACCAAAGTAATGCTCAAAATCCTTCCAGTTAGTCTTCAACAGTATGTGCACCAAGAATGGGGGAAGGAGGAGAAGAGGACAACAGAGGATGAGATGGCTAGATGGCATCACTGACTCAATGGACGTGAGTCTGAGTGAACTCCGGGAGTTGGTGATGGACAGGGAGGCCTGGTGTGCTGCGATTCATGGGGTCTCAAAGAGTTGGACACAACTTAGTGACTGAACTGAACTGAACAAGCTGGATTTAGATAAGGCAGAGGAACTAGAGATCAAATTGATAAAATCCACTGGATTATAGAAAAAGCAAGAGAATTCCAGAAAAACATCTACTTCTGCTTCATTGATTACGGCAAAGCCTTTGACTGTGTGGATAACAGTAAACAGTAGAAAATTCTTAGAGACATGGGAATACCAGACCACCTTACTTGCCTCCTGTGAAACCTATATACAGGTCAAGAAACAACAGTTAGCACTGGACATGGAACAATGAACTAATTCCAAATTGGGAAAGCAGTACGTCAAGGCTGTATACTGTCACCTGCTTATTTAACTTATGCAGACTACATCATGCGAAATACTGGACTGGATGAAGCACAAGCTGGAATCAAGAGTGAGGGGAGAAATATCAATAACCTCAGATATGCAGATGACACCACCCTTATGGTAGAAAGAGAAGAACTAAAGAGCCACCTGATGAAAGTGAAAGAGGAGAGTTTAAAAGCTGACTTAAAACTCAACATTCAAAAAACTAAGATCATGGCATCCAGTCCCATCATTTCATGGCAAAGAGATGGGAAGCAATGGAAATGGTGAGAGACTTTATTTTCTTTGGCTCCAAAATCACTGCAGATGGTAACTGCAGCCCTGAAATTAAAACACACTTGTTCCTTAGAAGAAAATCCATGACAAACTTAGACAGCATATTAAAAAGTAGAGACATTACTTTGCCAACAAAGGCCTTTATAGTCAAAGAAATGGTTTTTTGTATGGACCTGGGAGTTGGACCATAAAGAAAGTTGAGAGCTGAAGAAATGATGCTTTTGAACTGTGGTGTTGGAAAAGACTCTTGAGAGTCCCTTGGACTGCAAGGAAATCAAACCAGTCAATCCTAAAGGAAATCAGCCCTGAATATTCATTGAAAGTAATGATGCTGCACCTAAAGCTCCAATAATTTGGCCACCTGATGCGAAGAACTGACTCATTGGAAAAGATCCTGATGCTGGGAAAGACTGAAGGAAGAGAAGGGGATGACAGAGGATGAGATGGTTGGATGGCATCTCCAACTCAATGGACATGAGTTTGAGTGAGCTCTGGGAAATGATGAAAGACAGGGAAGCCTGGCATGCTGTAGTCCATGGGGTTGCAAGGAATTAGACACGACTGAGAGACTGGACAACAACCATGCTTACCATGTACACTAGCTTACGATTTAAAACCTAACATTGAAAATCATACCTTCTCACATAAAGCACTTAAGACAAAGTGATAAGCAAAGCAAATGCCTTCCTGCCCTTATAAAACTCTCAGCTGCTCAGAGAATGTAGGAATTGAGATAAATAAATAATCTGCAGTACTGCAAATGTTTTTGGAAGAGAAAATATAGTTGTGATGGAGAGTATAACTGTGGTGTTGGGGTTCAAGAAAGGCTCCCTGAGGAGGTGGTATTTAAGTTGAAACCCAGAGGACAAGTTAACTAAGTGAGCAGAAGTGATTCAAACAGAAGTAAAGGCATGTGTGCAAAGCCAGGAGGAAGAGAGAATGCCAGCTAAGCATTCCTTATGACTACAATGCAGACAGAGAAGGAGAATGAAGTGAGGACTGAAAACCTGACAAAAGGTAAAAACTACACACCTTGTTTGCCATTTTAGGAAGGGGAGATTATATTATGGGGATCATGAAAAGTCACCGAAAGATTTTTAGCAAGGGAATGACAATCCATTTATTACCAATAGAAAGCTAGAATTTAGTTTATGCTCATTATCATAGACACATAAAGAACTGAAAGGAATTTAAATGTTTGCTTAAGTCTCTTTTTTAAAAAAAATGCTGACAGGGGATTAGCTTGAGTAGAGGACAGAAGATCCTAGCATTTGCTTTTCCCATCTATCTTTCTTAAATCAAAGGCATTCCAACATAAATGCTACATTTTCCATTTCTCATGCCCTTTTCAAAATTGTTCTTATATCTCCATTTTCCGGACCACTCCAGGTGTTCTGTCTGTTCCTCTCCTTTCATTCTGCTGATCCTTTTCAAGATGAATTTGGAGATACATGGTCCAAATCCCCCTTTGTGGAAATGCCTGCTGACAAGTTGAGGGAGTGTGGTAAGCAGGCAGCCTCCAGCTGCAGGCTCGTTCTGGGGCTGCCTCAGCTTCAGAGAGCAATCTCTTCAAGTTCTCACCTTTCCCAAACAAGCTCACAGTTGGTGTCTGAGAGAGGTAGGGATACAAAAGCCCCAGACATTTCAGCTCAAAGTGGGACAACTCTGTCTGTCCCTATAAACCCTAGAGATTTGTCCCAGTGGGGTTCCTTAAGGCTTTGTCAGGCCTACCTGGAATTAGATTTTACTCCTTTGCCCAATCCTTCTTTCTCCCCTTTCCTTTCATGGTTTTGACGCTAATAAACCTTTCTCACTGGACATGGAGTGGAGTCCAATCTGCAAGACTGTGTGTGTCTATTTTCCTCTTCAAGAGACAGCTCTGTGAATTCACATAGAAATGAATCCAGTTTTCCAAACTGATTTTAACTTCTCTCTGCACATTGCTCTGACCAAAAAGAAAGAATCCAAGTCTTGTAACTTGAGCAACAAAAAATAATCTCTTATAAATTCATGTGAATGGGAGGGAAGGGGGCGGGGCAGGGCAAACCTTTAAAAGAATGACATGACATAGGACATGACAAAAACTGGCTAAAACCACTGAGGTCCAGAACTTCCCTGGTGTCCCAGTGGCCAAGACTCTCTGTTCCCAATGCAAGGAGCCCAGGACCTGGTTAGGGAACTAGATCCCACATGCTGAAATGAAGGATTTGCAGGCCTCAATTAAAAAGATCCAGCATGCTGAAACTAAGATCCAGTACAGCTAAATAAATGCAATTACAAAACAAAACAACACAACGAGGTCTAAGATGATGGACGATTTGACTTGCTGTAGATCTTGGGCCTCATTATATGCTCATTGTAATATATTAGCATAAACTAGTGACACACCCACCAGTGCCATGACCGTTGCGGCTGACCATCAAAGACCAAAAAGCAGGCACCGGCCCAGTTCCTGGAAATCTCTGCCCCTTTCCCAAAACAGCTGGAATAATCCTCCCCTTCATTAGTCAACGAAATTACTCAGCCCATAAAAACTAACCACGCCATATTTTGGTGCCTCTCGTCTTCTGAGATGGTCCTCACTCTATTTGTGGAGTGTGCTTCTCTAAATAAATCCACTTCTTACGTGTAACTTTGCCTCTCACCGAATTCTCTCTGTAATGAGACACAAGAACCCCATAGTCACTAGGAACACATGGAGTTAACTTACACAGGGCAATCAGAAAGGGAGAGTGAGCCTGTGAATTTTCATATAATATCAATTGTTTGGTTCATGTCTCTCAGAATCTGAGAACAGTTTCTTCCATGAGGATGTTCTCAGTTACTGAGGTTTCTGCGGCTGGGCAAAAGGCATCAAATCCATTACCCTCTGTCTGTTGTCTGTCCATGTAGGCAAATCCATTTTTGTCCTCATGTGTCTTGGGCACTTGTGACTCACTGTCACAGCACTGAGAGTTAAAACAAAAGAGTTGAGAAGTAAGGGAAGGACACTGAGAGGTCAGTCCACATAGCCAAGAATGGAAGGTGGGCGGGGTCAGCATGTTTATTGTTTGGTGAGCTTGCTGGGTGGTGGAAGATGTCAGTGGGGAATGAAAAGAACAGAACAAGAGTATGATAGAGTTGGGAAGAAAGAATGGAATGTTTGAGAAATATTACCGGGAGTTATGAACTGAATCTCCTTTAATGTGTGTATTAAAAGGAAGGACAAAGATTGATTTCTTCTTATATTGCTGTTTTGTGTTTGGACTAGAACAACCACCTGTATCAGGATTACCTGGGCCACATTAAACTTGATTCCATGGCCTCAGCTCTAGAATTAATGGATGGAATTTGGATCTAGATGCTCAGTGTCGTCATTTTTAACAAGCATCCTAGGTATTTTTAAGGCACATGATCTACATACCACATTACCTTAAGCTCTGCTCTAGTCTAGAAGTCAGTCTTCAAACAAAAGAAGTTGTCCCCTGAGGATGCATAGACTTGCAGGGGATTTACAGGCCTGTATAAACTTCTGAATGTAGACCCCTGGTTCAGGTGATCTCCTGAAAAAACCGGTTGCTACCAGTTCTCCACAACTACCTCTGCTTTCAGTACTTCTCCTGTCTGATAAATCCTGCCAGTGTGCATTATCTTTAGGTATAAAACATACAGGCACTGAACAGGGGCAATTTTAGAGTGCATAGTTGCTAAGGAAGAAACCCAAGAGAATAAGTAAAATATCAGTAAGTCCATGAGAAACACTGAAGCTTTATTCCTGCAGAGTCTTAGTAGGACTTTGACTGGCTCCTGGCTTGAGCCATCTCTGTCAGTCTCTGTCTGACTGTTTACCTATTTTTCATCCATCCATCCATCCCTACATATGTCTCTTTCTCTTTTTTAAAATTCACACTGAAAATGTGGACATGGTATGTGACAAGTTAATCTGACTTAAAAATTATCTACTACTCAATTTACATGACAAGTATCTCCATAAAGCAAATGAATACAATATGCAAATTCAGAATTTCAATTAAAATATTATTAAAAGTCAATATACTATAAGCAATTAACTAGAAAACATATTTTGAAACTATTAAATGTGTGAAAAATCTTAGATGAAAATTTCTAATATGTTCAGACTTNCTAGAAAACATATTTTGAAACTATTAAATGTGTGAAAAATCTTAGATGAAAATTTCTAATATGTTCAGACTTAAATACTTTAAAAAGTTATTTTAGCAAATACTTGTCTGTATGTGGGTATGTGCCTACTCACATAAATATGAATATGAATAATTTTCCTCTATCATGAAATCAAGTTAAGCAGTTCAGACTAGCAAAAGGCTCTGCTTTATTTATTTAATCATTTGGAGATATTTGTTTCTTGAAATCAACTTTGCTCCAGCATCCCTTATAACTTTCCTCTTATTTACCCAGTCTACCTGGGTCCTTGACACATTTAGAGGAAGAAGAGATAGCTATTACCTATAGATCCTGGCCTAATCAGATCAGCCCATAATTTATTGGCAAATACTTGGTCACTTAATTTTAAGAAGGACTGGGGAATGTATTGATAATTCCTAACTAATATGCTACATCCCAGCTACAAATTCAAGTCAAAACAAGAAAAAAATAAAACAGATATCAAAGACATTTTTAAGCCATGCCACATGAAGAAAATTTATTAATAAATTTTTATGGGATAATCATCATTTTATACAGTAAACTTTAATACATTACTAAATTCTGTTTACTAGTGTTTTGTTTTTATGTTTCTCAATATGTTAATTGACATTGCCATGTAATTTTTCTCTCTCATACCATGCTTATCTAGTTTTCATATGAAGACTTTTATATTTTCACAAATAAACTAGAACATTCCTTTTAATAGTAACTTGAGTATTTTGTTAATTTCTTAAAAGATGAACATGATTTAAAAGATGATCACCTATAAAACCTCTGGACAGATTGATTTTTCAATATTCTTGAATTGTTTTTAAACAAATAATTCTATTGCTTTAATTAAAATGGGTATTTTGGGGGTCTTCTACTTCTGAAATGAGTTTTGGTAAATTATAAAATTTTCTAGGAAATTAGATATTTTGTTAAAATTTTAAATGTATTAGAATAACATTAATTTTTGAGATTTGTTTGTGATCCTTAACATGTTTGTTTGCTTAAACAAAGACCCTGAAGCTGGTCTTCTCTACAGAGAAAGCTGCCCTTCTCCTTTGCCTGTTCGACTTGACTCAGTAAACGCAATCTTGCCACATGTGTAGGTGGCAACTGTAGATGTTCTATACACCCTTTGTGTGCGTAAATGCATGTGTGCTAAGTCACTGCATTCATATGATTCTTTGTGACCCTTTGGATGGTAGCTCACCTGGCTCCTCTGTCCATGGAATTCTCTAGGCAAGAACACTAGAGTGGGTTGCCATGCCCTCCTCCAGGGGATCTTCCTGATCCAGGGGTTGGACCTGTGTCTCATGCGGTTCTTGCACTGCAGGCAGATTCTTTACTACTGAGTTACTGGGGAAGCCCACACACCCTCTACCACGGTCTATAAGAAATACATGGTATACACTGGCAAGTGCTGAGCAAAGTCATGAACATTTCTATTTTTCTTTACGCAAAAAAAAAAAAAAAAAAAAAAACAAACTTGTTCTGGCTTGCTGTTGGACTTTGATAGTACAAACCTATAATTGTGGAACATCATGTGACTCTGCAACCTGAGCTGCCTATCATAATCAATAATCCATAAGGCAGAAATTCACAGCAGAACTATATCACCAAGTGAAGTGGAAGATTTGAAAATGGATGCAGTATGATTAGGTCCTTAGGGCATGAGTAGTTGGATGGTACCTGTGGTTCAAATCTCCTTGCCAATAGGACTCTGGTTTAGTTTTTTCTAGTAAGAGACACTCATATGAGACCCAGATGATAACAGAAAAACAGGAGCCTCCTTCTGTAGCCAGGATTAATGACACCACTTCCCTGCCTTGAAGTCCATATGCTAACACTGAATTATTCTAATAAAAGTACTTTATTTTCTAGATCAATCTAATTTGAACAGGTATTTCACACTTGCCCCAAGTTATCCCACCCCTAAGACATATGCCAAACAACTGAGAGAAGAATATTTAAATCTACTGAGGAAGAAAGAAAAAGACCTCCTCAAACTACTGCTAAATTATGGAATTCTAAACCAACAGCATCCACCTAATTAGGGTACTGAAATATCATATATTCCAAGGCTTTCACTGTATAGATACGGAAGCTCTATATAGTTGCATTTTGTGCAATTCAATAACAACTTTGAAAAGAAATATTCTTGCCCTGAATGAAAAGAAAGAACACACACCTTCACATGTAACAGTTAAAAGGAAAGTCACCACTCAGTATAGTCTGGTATTACTCCGGTTCTGTTTATAACTGAGAATGATTTATATGTGGAAGAGATTTTTGCCTTAAATATGCTTGTGTTTCTCACATGCTGCCTCAGCAATTTAGTTATCTAATCACTTGCATGTATTCAGTTCCAAGATTGGAGCCTTAGGTTAAAACTCACCTTGTGAATTTCAAATCTAGTTGCCATGGTAACTGTTCATTTTCCACCAACTCTGTACTCTTAGCTAACTTCAGTATCATGGATTTATTTCTGATGCCAAAGAACTGTGACAGATCATTATGGAATTTTTATGTATATCATAGTATAGTCTTTAATTTCTGTTCAGTAGGCTACATCTGATAACCCAAAATTCTCCTATTCATTTGGAAATGTTTAAAGTTTTGAACTTTGATTTTGGTATAGGCTGATAATCATTTCATGCTTTAAAACTCCTCATTTGGGCCTTGTGAAGAAGACTTCAAAGAAGAAATTAAATTCTGGGAACATTATTTTACTGCACAGGATAATATTTTTAAAGTTTATAAATTGCCTGTAAACTCCCAGTGGTAGAAAATATGTTCATATTCTTTGAATCATTCTGAGTAACTAGAACACTGCTTCCATACATACTTACTGAAACTGGACATGTCGTATATCAAGGAAATACTGATGAAAACCCATATAACATTCGCCCAAGTTCAAAGCATCTCTTCTCACTACTTGCTTTAAGTGGCATACAATCTCTATTATGACCTTCACCCCTTGGAAACATACCAAGATTCAAGGAAAACAAAGATGCAGCATGTCTGAGTGAAACATTAATTCCAATCCATCATCAGCATAATGCTAATACTTTCCACTCTTTTCTGAGCATTACAGTGATAGCATCCTATCTACCATCCAAAACTTTCTACCTAAGTTGTTCCCTTTTATACAAAACAACAGTATGTACACACACTTGAACACACATTTATTAAGACACACAGTCTGTACACAGTTCCATCCTTCCCCTGCTGCTCTCGGCCCCAGGAGACTGCTTTCCATAGAACACATCAGAGCTCCTTTCCCCTCTCACTTTCCAAAGGATTGACGTTTTACTACTTGATTTTAGAAGAAAAGCATAAGAAAGCAAGAAGAGAGAACTGTCTTGAAAGTAGCCTTGGTTTCTTTTCTTTACAAACGTTCCAAGTGTTTATCATATTATATTACATAAGGGCCACACAATAAAATGCATTTTAAGAGGGCTGGTAGAAATATGTGTTTTGAAGAAACAACAATATTATATAGACTGAAATCTCTTACAGTATGCCTCAAAGAATACTATAAATATTACTAACTCTTGTCTTTAGTTATTTATGCAACATTTATTCAGTAATTATTTTATGAGACTCTAAATGGCTTTCCATTCCATTCTGTTGAATTATAAAGTCCCAATTCTAAAGTGACTTATAAGGTCCTCTATTATAGGACTCCTGACTGCATACTAAGGCTCTTCCCTGTGACTTACCTTTGTCTTTAGTCCAGGCATTCTGAATACCTACAGACTTTTTAATATTTATCAAGAATGCTAAGCTCTCTCTTGATTCTGGGCTTTATACACAATCCTTTTGCCTAGAATTACCTCCCTCACCCTCAAAATATATTCTTACTTAACGGTTTCTACTTCCTTAGAGAGATGCCATTTCTTTCAGAGGAAACTATTCCAAACTCTCCAGTAACTGCTAGATCCAGCTAAGGTTTGGGGTTTTCTCAATGGTAGACATGATTGAATCTATTCAGCAGTCATCCTCCCCTCTCTTTCTAATAAAGAGAACTGTTTCGCTGTGGATACCCATCATGATCAATGTAATCTAATCACTAACGTGCTAGTACCCTTCACCAGTTGCCAAACTAATGAGACATAAAGGAAAAAGTAGCTGGAAATGCCAAAGAGGATATCCTTCCTTGTTTCTAGCTCTGGATGTAGCTGTAGTTGTGATGTTTATTTAAAGCTGAGGTGCCACCTTAAAAGGAACATTCTACCGAGGGAGGTAGAACATAAAGACCAAAGGAGACAGGGTCACTGATGACACTCAGAGCCAAGAAGTAACCTCAATACTGCCTACTTCTGAATTTCTTCTCAGGGAAACAGTAAATATTCTCAGGGATTAAGCCAGTGTTAATTTGATTTCTCATTGTTTGCAGCTATTTAAAAAAAAGTCCTAGAGCTCTCTGTGACAACCTAGAGGGGTAGGATGGGAAGGGAGGTGGAAGGCAGGTTCCAAAGCGAGGAGGACGTACGTATACCTATNGAACATAAAGACCAAAGGAGACAGGGTCACTGATGACACTCAGAGCCAAGAAGTAACCTCAATACTGCCTACTTCTGAATTTCTTCTCAGGGAAACAGTAAATATTCTCAGGGATTAAGCCAGTGTTAATTTGATTTCTCATTATTTGCAGCTATTTAAAAAAAAAAGTCCTAATTCATAAGCTTTCCAAAATCAGTATGTACTTTCTCTTACATAAATCACTTTGTACATCCGACCCCACGAGTACAAGCTATCACAAGATTCAGGAAGATTTCCAGCGATGACTACAAGACATAGAACATGGCCCGTACTAAATAAATACTTGTTGAGTGACAGTGCGGTAGTGAAGAAAACAGATTCTGGAAGCAGACTTTTTGAATTCTGGTTCTACCTCTTAAGGACATGCCATGTGGATAAGTTAATTTTACCTCAATATGCTTTAAATTTGGCATTTAGAAAATTCAGATAGATATAGTACCTATCTTTTTTATTTTAGAGAGTTAAATGAATGAATAATATTATTTAGATATTTTTGGAGATGTAATAATATTCAATAAATGTTTGCTATTATGAATTACCAAGTACTGGGGGTAGCTGTAGGTCATTGCAAGATTAAGAAAATTAGCATGTGGCCCACAAAGAGCTTTTAACCTAGTAGAGGACACAGGTTTGACAGAGTGAGTTAACTGCTATCACAGAGGTCCGCATCATGGTTATGATGTTAATGGGAATAAGAGTGATGAATTTCTACCAGGGAATTTTGAAAAGACCTCCCCAAATAGAAGAGAAACTTTATACTGTAGCCACAACCTCAGCCTAGTTTTCTTCTATGTCCAAGTGTAGATAATGAAATAAAAAGAGGCAGAATATCTGAGAGTTCCATCAGAAACCATGTCACTTAAAAGTCCTGCCATTTCTAACTGAAAAATATGAACAGAAAGATAGACAGAGGAAGAAAAATATGAACAAAAAGATAGTGTATAGGGGAAGGTCTTGCCAGAGGATTCTACCCTTATTTTTTGCTCTCCCTGCACTTAGCATTTTCCAGCTGGGAAAAAATGGAGGACCATCCTTCTTGAAGATTGTTAACCTTCTTCAAAAAGACTACAATGAGAGGTGTCATGTAAACACACAAAAAATAACTCAGGCAGCTGAGCCCCTCCAGATCTCAGGGATGTGAGAATGGAAGACTGACTCAGCAAAGCAGAAGGGTGGGGGGAGGAGAAGAAATTCAAGGGCCATCTGTCAGCTGAAAGGTTATGAAAAACAGTAACAGCAAGACATCCTGAATCTTGTCTTTTCCTTTGGCTGATTATCTGAATGTAACTTTAAACTTGGAGGTAAGAATTGATGCATTTCATTTGAGTAAGGCTAAAACCAAACATTCACTCAGAAAGCAATTAGTACCAACAATGTCTAACAGAGCTGCCTTTGCATTTTGCCTTTGCTGCACTGGACAGATACTACTAAGGGAGCTGCACACTGTAAGATATTATTCATACGAGTAATTTTTAAGATAATATGTTCATCTCACAATTTAGAAAAGTTAAGGTGTGGGAAATGTCCTAGTTAGTGTTATCCACCTGTCTATGAGTTGTTTCTTTCTATTTATTAAAAACCATGGATTCTCACTGGTGGCTGTCACCAGCATGGCTTCCCTTGTGGCTCAGCTGGTAAAGAATCTACCTGCAATGTGGGAGACCTGGGTTTGATCCCTGAGTTGGAAAGATCCCCTGGAGGAGGAAATGGCAACCCACGCCAGTATTCTTGCCTGGAGAGTCTCCATGGACAGAGTAGCCTGGTGCACTATAGTCCATGGGGTTGCAAAGAGTCAGATACAACTGAGTGACTAAACACAGCACCTGGTATCTCTCAGGGGCTTTCTCCCACTGGCTCCCTGCCATCATGATGGATGATGCCCTGTATACGTACATGTGCCTACACACATATACAACCTTTCCAGTACACCTGCTTCTCAGTTCCATTTCTTCCTCCTCTCCAAAATTTTCTTAACGCCCCATGATCCCTGTCCATTATCCTGAATCTTGCCATCCCTGAAGCCACTCTACTTCCCAAATCATTTGTTCAAATAGCCTAATGTAGGTCTTTTTAGCTTGATTGCTCCACCACTGCCTCTATTTTTAGTTTGTATTTTAAATGTTCTCTACTCAATAACATTAATTTCATTATATCTTGGAATTGTAGATACAAAGACAGGAAGGGGGAAAAAAAAAAGAACATGGTCCCTACCCTTCTGATATATAAGATTTTTTTAAAAAGAAGAGTTAGAAAAGTAAATAATAAATTGCAATAGATTCTTTAAATTAAAACAAATGGTTGAAACAGGAAATAATGGTAAAAGGGGACTTAGGTGAGATAAATAGTCACAAAGAATGGCCACGATGGGAAAGCTGATTTTGTTCTGAGATCAAGACAAGAGGCAGAAGAAACTACAGAGTGATAAGGCAAAAAACGTGGCTCTGGGTTCTGATTATTTGTTGAGTTTAAAACTCAGAGGATCAGAAGGATTCAAACAATGGACAGATTTAAATGTTTGGCCTTTTGTAAAGCTTGATGCAATCAAGGTGACCTCCACAGCCAAATTTGAGGAGAGAAGCAGATTTTGCCCTTTCAAACAGTACGTATGCCAATACCTCCCAAGGGTATTTGATTTTCACCTTTTAGAAAAAATGCTTGAGATTCTTTTATCATCCATGGTACCTGGAGACCTCTCACACTGTCTTCATTTTATTCACCAAAAGGAAATCAACAATGTTGAGTGGCATCCAACTAATTTCTGGGAATAATATTGTAGATTCTGTCACAAAAGCTACAGATGCCAAGATTTTCTAGAAAACTAGGTTAGTTATGTCCAGGCAAAAATCACTCAAGTCACAGTCCTATCCATGTTCTCTAATTTGTTTTTCTAATGACAAGGTCACAAAATACACATTCATGCAAGTAAACATTTTTATTGTTTCACTGATCTTGTCCCTAGTGACTGTTTCACAAAAGAAGATAAGGGAGGTCTTTAAAAGAACGAACCATATTCTTTAATCTTTACCAGTTCTGCTCCATACTAACAAATGAAAGGAGGAATTTGGAATTCATCTTGGGAGCTTTCAGGTCTCTGAGTGTTCTGAGTCATCTTTTTCTCATTAGTGAGAGACAGCATTTTAATACAACAGTCTCTGTAGATGCCTGCTCCTTGCTACAGCCAGAGAGCATGCCTTTGTTATGTCACCCTGCTCTGGGGAGAACACAGAACAGACTCATTTATGGGACAATTTATGTAGACAATGCTCTATCTCAAGAGTTCAAAAAGCTCCAGATGTTACTTTAATATTCAAACCAACTTAAGGCATTAAAATATAAATCCACATCATAGCAAAATTATTTAAAATGTTAGGTCTTGTAAGGTCTACTAAGCCCAAAAGGAATGTCTCCAGGATTTTCATACATTTATAAGGTGTGGTTTGTTTCCAAGTTTATTAGTTCATTCATTTAGTCATTTAAGAAATAGGTGTTTTTGTGCCTCCTGGGTGCCAGGCACTGTGCTAAGCACTGGACTTTCACCATCAAATGATGCAAATATGTTCAATGTCCTGGTAGAATTTAAAGAATTAACTGGAGAGGGAGGCAGTTTTATTAAACAAATGATTCAATGAAATATTTGATTATAGATTTTCCAGTCCTTTGAAGAACACAGTTTTTGTTTGTTTGTTTGTTTTTTTAAGAGATTAACCTACTGAAGGCAAAGATTGGCTATCAGAAAAGTCATTTTTCTAAGGAAAGGGCATTTAAACACTTACGTGGGGATCAATAAGAACTTGCTAGGAAAATATGAGTAGTGATGGGGATAAGGCATCGAGCCTTTGCAGGCCAGCCAAGTGACCAGCTTTGTACATGTCCTTGCAAGGAGAGAAAGAACCTGTGTAAACCTAAAACTTGAAAGACATCCTGTGCAGTTGATGCTTGGTGAGCAAGTACATGATTTGATAAATGGTACAAGGTATGTTAAAAATTTTGTACCTTATCCTAAGGGCAGTTGAAAACTACCAAACATTTTTAAGTAGGGAAGCTACATATTTTGAAAACAGTTATATATTTTAAAGAAAGATCACCCTGAGTGTTAAGTGAAAAACAAATGTGGTATAAAATCTGTGCCTCCCCCCCCAAAAAAAAAAATTACCTCTGCAGTATTCATACTTAGTTCAGTTCAGTTCAGTCGCTCAGTCATGTCCGACTCCTTGTGACCCCATGAATTGCAGCACGCCAGGCCTCCCTGTCCATCTCCTGGAGTTCACTCAGACTCACGTCCACTGAGTCAGTGATACCATCCAGCCATCTCATCCTCTGTCGTCCCCTTCTCCTCCTGCCCCTAATCCCTCCCAGCATCAGAGTCTTTTCCAATGAGTCAACTCTTCGCATGAGGTGGCCAAAGGACTGGAGTTTCAGCTTTAGCATCATTCCTTCCAAAGAAATCCCAGGGCTGATCTCCTTCAGAATGGACTGGTTGGATCTCCTTGCAGTCCAAGGAACTCTCAAGAGTCCTCTCCAACACCACAGTTCAAAAGCATCAGTTCTTTGGCACTCTGCCTTCTTCACAGTCCAACTCTCACATCCATACATGACCATAGGAAAAACCATAGCTTTGACTAGATGGACCTTAGTCGGCAAAGTAATGTCTCGGTGGTAAAAGGTCTCCTGCTAGAAGTTAGATAATTGAGCTTAGAGTCCAAGCTCTTCTGTTACATAAGGTATTAAAAAAAAAAATCTTAGTATGCTTTTAAAAACACTAAGAAATAGGACATTTATTCTGGAAACACTTAATAAAAGTAAGTTTCCAATCTCAATCCCAAACAGGTCACTCACATAAAATATATATATGACCTTTAAAAGGACAAATACACATTTAACCTGGCTAGCTTGCCCTGTATTTATACCAGTGCTTGTCAAAGTGGGTTCCCAGACTAGCAACATCAGCATCAAGTGGGAAAATGAAAATTCTCTGGCCACTTCCAGACCGACTGAGTGAAGCCCTCCAACTGGCTCTGATGCAGGCTTCAGTTTGATAACTGCTACAGTTTATATAAATGGTGATCACAAACAAATATTGCTGTTTTCCAAGACAGAGATGTTTGGTTATAGTCTATGAATTAGTATCCTTTAAACATTCATAGGCATTAATGTTGGAGGGAGGGACTTCATGTATATTTTAAATGATTCATCCTAACACAAATACCAAAAGTTGGTGAGGATGTGAAGACAAGGGAACACTTGTACCATGTTGGCAGGAATGTAAATTGGTGCAGCCACTGTGGAAAAATTTATGGAGGTTCAAAGCACTAAAACCAGGACTATAATATGACCCAGAAATTCACTCCTGGGTATATATTTCAAAACCCATAAAAGCACTAATTTGAAAAGATACAGTCACCACAATTTCCAATTCAGTCAGTTGCTCAGTCCTGTCCAGCTCTTTGGGACCCCATGAACCGCAGCAGGCCAGGCCTCCCTGTCCATCACCAACCCCTGGAGTTCACCCAAACCCATGTCCATCGAGTCGATGATGCCATCCAACCATCTGATTCTCTGTCATTCCCTTCTCCTTCTGCCCTCAATCTTTCCCAGCATCAGGGTCTTTTCCAATGAGTCAGTTCTTCAGGTGGCCACAATGTCCACTGGAGCATTATTTACAATTTCCAAGATATGGGAGCAACCTAAGTGTCCTTCAACAGATGAATGGATAAAGAAGATGCAGAGGATACATATAATGGGATACAACTCAGTCAAAAAGAACAATGAAATGTTACTATTTGCAACAATATGGATGGACTTAGAGTGCATCATGCTAAGTCAAGCAAGTCAGAGAAAGACAAATACTGTATGATGTCACATATGGAAGCTAAAAAATACAACAAACTAGTGAATATAACACAAAAGAACTAAACTCTCAAATAAGAGAACAAACTAGTGGGGAGAAGAAAGGAGAGACTGACAATATAGGGATAAGGGAGTAAGAGTACAAACTAGCCATGTATAAAATAAGCTACAAGGATAAACTATAACACAGGGAATATAGTCAATATTTGATAATAATTATAAATGGAGTATAACCGTTAAAACTGTGATCACTATACTGTACACTTGTAACTTCTATAATATCGTACATCAACTATACTTCAATAATGAGTGTTTAAGTAAATAAAATGACTCATCTTGCTGAATGCAAACTGACTGAAGCCCAGAGGGAGTGAAAGGCTTGCTCTGGTCACAAAGTATTTGAGGGAAAAGATGTTGAGATGAGACAAAGTTTGAGTTCTTGTCTGTCATTCATCAATGTGTGACCTAGGGCAAGTTTTTTAACTTTTCAGGACTCCAGTTTCTTCACTAAAAACTAAAGATAACAAGGTATTTATTCCATATTGGTGTTGTGAAAATTGCTTGAAATAATAGTGGTGAAGCCTGTCACTCAGTGACTGGCACATAGTAAGTACCCTAATAAATGGTAGAAATTTACTGGTTCAAAGAATGTTTTCCCTTCATCTTTTGAGGTTTCTCTGAGTGGAATGTCTTCTAAATGAATGTATACAATTGTTGCATGCGTGATTATACTCAGTAGGAAAAGTTATATCTATATTAGTGATACCTTGAACAACTGATAAAATCCTAGAATTGAGCATTTCTCTTCTTAGGACATTAATTCCAGTACTCAAGACTCTTAATGACTAGTTCAAATTCCATTTTTAAGCAAGGGAAGATCAAATGGTACATTTTAGGGGACTGCTGATAGGTCCATTTCTTTGGTATCTTAAGTCTCTTCTAACTAAGTTCTTTCTGCTAAGGTGCTTCCCTAGATATGTATGTAGCTGATTTCTTCTTGTTACATGCCTCTCTCTCTTGGTCAAAACGAGGGAATGCTATTTCTTTACAGTTGATTCCTTTATTCTTTTTTTGTGTGTTTTAGGATACAAATTTCATTTAAGTTCCCATAGACTATAAATTAGAAAACACTGTAACATATCCAGGGAC
Organism: Redunca redunca; assembly: GCA_006410935.1. Taxonomy (NCBI): domain Eukaryota; kingdom Metazoa; phylum Chordata; class Mammalia; order Artiodactyla; family Bovidae; genus Redunca; species Redunca redunca. Next base: position 561,545 of record SJYQ01000230.1, on the reverse strand, counting down.
ATAAAACAAGATGCAAAAATTTCATAGTCTGCAGGTATTGAAATCATACAGAACATGTTCTCTTCTCACTGTGGAATTATCTAAGAAATCAGTATCAAAAGTTACTTGAAATTAACTCATATATTCTTTTATTCTCTTGATAGTTCCCTTATAAGTAAATAGGATTTATGGAAATATTTAATCCTCTCCCACTTTCTGATAGACCAACTTTAGAGCAAATCCTTGCTCTTTTAGATCTTCCACCAAATCACCCAATCAAGCCCAAGTCCTTTAATAATTTATTTCTTACATCATCTTACTTAGACAGCTCATGATTCCCTATAATGTGTCTTCCTCTTGGTTGCAATAAGTAAAAAAAAAAAAAAAAACACTAGCTTAGCCACAGGCATTCTCCTGGTGGTCTTTGGACAAAGGGCATTGACAGTCATCAAGGCTAACAGAGAATTGGAAGATTAAGGAAAGCGAGTCATTTTTAAGCGGTAGTCCGGGCTTCCCAGGGAGCTCACATGGTAAAGTATATGCCAGCAATGCGAGAGACCTGAGTTCAATCCCTGGGTTGGGAAGATCCCCTGGAGAAGGGCATGGCAACCCACTCCACTATTCTTGCCTGGAGAATTCCATGGACAGAGGAGCCTGGCAGTCTATAGTCCATGGGGTCGCAAAGAGTCAGACACGACTGAGTGTTCTTTTTTTTCTTTCACCTGGATAGTGTTGGTTTATCTACCCAGGTAAGGAGACTGCTCAGTCTAAAAATCCCTTATCTCATATTTGTCAGGTTCTTTAAAGCAAGATGTTAGAATTTTCTTTCTTGATCAAGTCACATTATCTGATTAACAGGTATCAAACTGTTTCCCAGATGACTTTGGGAAGGCCATCTTTAGGGCTTTGGAAACTCTACTGAATACAATATGAAAGCTATTAAAAATACACATCCCTCCCACAATGAATTTAATTTCTGCTCCAAAAATTTGAAAAGATTTTTGTTACTTCACTTTGGAAACTGCTTAGCACTGATAAATTAATTTCATTTATGGTTGACTGATTTTTTTTTTTTTTTAGCAATTATTGCACAAGCCTGGGAGATCATTCACTGAAGAAATTGAACCTGCAAGCTGCTTTAAAATGTAGTGAAAATTTTACAAATACTAAATCTAGCAGTTAATGAGGTTGACATAATATGCTTACTTAAATATTTATTAATTTTTATTTCATGGCATATTTCAAGTTGAAAATTGTGTCTGTGTATTTTTCATGTCTTGGATATTTTCCAAGATCCTAAGCATCTTCTTTTTGTTTAACAGCTGAAATGACCCTGTATTTGGTTATAGATAGTTTGTTGTTCTTGCTAGTTATTCAACAGATAGTTCTTGCTATTAGTCCTTAATTGGTGTGAACAGCTTCTCTCATATATGTTCATTTGTTTATCTATTACTTTTGATTTATATATACATACAGTTGACCCTTGAACAAGGCATGGGTTGCACAACTGAAAATCCACATATAACTTAACAAATAGCACTCCATATCCATTCACAGATTCAACCAACCTTGGATCATGTATTACTGTAGCATATTTCTTGAAAAACTTCTAAGTATAAGTGGACCTTCACAGTTCAAACCACTGTTGTTCAAGGTTCAACTGTATTTGATGTGGTATTTTATACAATGGGGTATTCAGTTCAGTTGCTTAGTTGTGTCCGACTCTTTGTGACCCCATGAACTGCAGCATACCAGGCCTCCCTGCCCATCACCAACTCCCCAAGTCCACCCAAACCCATGTCCATTGAGTTGGTGATGTCATCCAACCATCTCATCCTCTGTCATCTCCTTCTCCTCCTGCCCTCAATCTTCCCCAGCATCAGGGTCTTTTCTTTATTTTATTTTTTTACTTTACAATACTGTATTGGTTTGGCCATACATTGACATGAATCCGCCACGGGTGTACATGAGTTCCCAATCCTGAACCCTCCTCCCAACACCCTCCCCATATCATCTCTCTGGGTCATCCCAGTGCACCAGCCCCAAGCATCCTATATCCTGTATCGAACCTAGACTGGCGATTCATTTCTTACATGATAGTATACATGTTTCAGTGCCATTCTCCCAAATCATC
>SJYQ01000230.1:539396-553825 GCA_006410935.1 Redunca redunca | reverse complement strand
CTGCAGCCATGAAATTAAAAGACACTTACTCCTTGGAAGGAAAGTTATGACCAACCTAGATAGTATATTCAAAAGCAGAGACATTACCTTGCCAACAAAGGTCCGTCTAGTCAAGGCTATGGTTTTTCCAGTGGTCACGTATGGATGTGAGAGTTGGACTGTGAAGAAAGATGAGCGCCGAAGAATTGGTGCTTTTGGGACTCTTGAGAGTCCCTTGGACTGCAAGGAGATCCAACCAGTCCATTCTGAAGGAGATCAGTTCTGGGATTTCTTTGGAAGGAATGATGCTAAAGCTAAACTCCAGTACTTTAGCCACCTCATGCAAACAGTTAACTCATTGGAAAAGACTCTGATGCTGGGAGGGATTGGGGGCAGGAGGAGAAGGGGCGACAGAGAATGACATGGCTAGATGGCATCACTGACTCGATGGACACAAGTCTGAGTGAACTCTGGGAGATGGTGATGGACTGGGAGGCCTGGCGTTCTGCGATTCGTGGGGTCGCAAAGAGTCGGACACAACTGAGCGGCTGAACTGAACTGAACTGAATATAATAAAGTACAAAGTCTTACACATAATATAAAAGCTATAAAAATATACATACTCATTTTAAAAAGAAAAGACACTTATGCTTACAGTCCTTTTCTTAGGAGAAACTTCTTGTGTTGCTTTGATTTTTGCACATTTTGTGAAGAGATACTGACACCTTCCATTCCACGCTATTTTTAAAGATACTTATACAGAAAACAACACTGAAAGATACAGAAACCATCTTTCTGTAGAGTAGAGGGCAGATCTATTTCTAAATCCGGGATTAAAAAAAAAAGGTATCTCCCTTTACGGCATCAGTTGGGACTGTTTGCCAGCAATGTTTGCTCTCTTATAAGTCCAGTGTTTCCTAAACTTGGTTTCTCAGCAGTGACACTAACTCATCGGGTATATTCTGCATTTATCCAGGTCCTCTTTTGTATCACACTTATGGCACTGGGGAGATAGAGACAAAAAGAACTGCTGTCAATATTGAAACTCATACCACTTGCTGTGCCATGAGAAACAGTCTTTAGTCTCTGACCTAGGAGTCTTGTGTCCTCTCCCATGACCTGTAAAGGTGTGGCAGGCTTACTTTTGAGGTCGCAAGTAGGGTAAAACCTTTTATTCTTTACAATTATTGACACATTTTTGCATTATTTTTGATCTTTGTCATATTCTTAGTTCTCACACTATAGTATCATAAGTTTTCCTATACAAAATCATGGAAGAATATCTTCACTGGGTTTATGATCTTGCTTTTTCAAAAAATTCACATAATGGACCAACAATAGGTCCATTAGTAGAGAGGATATTTGAGGCAATAGTTATTAACCTGGGTGATCCAAGTGGTAAAAAATATATAAATAATACCAAGGAAAGAGAAATTCTTTTTGAGCTAGAAATCTTGTGTCCTCTCTGCATTTCTGGCAGCTTAGCCCTTCGTAATAAACTCACGATGTTGAGATGATCACCTGCCCACTCCAGATGCTCTAAGTGCTTGCTTTAGAAGAACTGCTTATAGCAAAACTGTCACATTTCTAGGAGTTTCACATTTTCAGTGATGATCTCTACAGAGCCTAAGAGTAAATATTGTTCAGAACTCTCAGGTTCATCCTATCTGCAATTAAGAACTCCTTCAGAAGGTTTCTACTTTCTAAAAAGATCAGAAAATGTATAACTCACCATTGCTGCTAGAAATCTCATGATTTCTATTGAATGAAAGGCTTGGTCACCATGGATTTAAGACTTTAATAAAATATTATAGGTAGACAAAGGTCCTCCAGATATAAACTCATTTCATCAACCCAGGACCTTCTGTAGACTTATTTCCAATTTATATAAATTCTCAGTAATGCAACTGAGTGCCTCTAAGGATGCAAGTGAAAAAAATACAGCCATACAGTGAATTTAACAAGGGTATGCTCACTGACAAAGTGGACTGCATTAATGTAGATATAAGATGCCATTTGTTTTCAGTGTTATTGATACTTTAAGTCTCCAAGAATAAAGTTCCACACTCTTGGCTAAAAAGGAGTTCTTTTCAAAATTACATACTGCCCTTGGTAGGGTGATGACAAACATTCATTTCATGATTTCACAAATTTATATTGAACTCTTTCTGCATGTCTGATGCTGTGCAAGGCCTGAAAGCTACAGCTATATATATATATATATAAATAAAAGACAGACTCATACCCTGCTCCCACTGAGTCCATCAATAGATGAACTAACACTTATCAACTCTAAAACTGTAGTTTTGATAAGTGTGATGTGTGACAGTATGTGATGCAAAATTAGCCTGCAGGGTGATGGAAAAGTATTTTGTCATGTTTCAAAGAGCTCCTATTCCAGAGGTCAGCTATTAGTAGGTACTGTTCTTTGAGAGGTTACACAGTCACCATGATTCTTTAAGGTCAGAAACATGACTGCTTCTCTCACTGCATTTCTTACAACCCTCTTCCACTTTTATCCAAATCTCATCCTACCCAATTCCAGCACACGTCATATTTAAGTATAAAACCTCAATTATGCCACTGTCACAATAGACTAGAAAGCAGACTCTGAGTTTAGGAGATTTGTTGATCAATACATCTCTTTGCATTAATACATATGGAAGGTAAGGAAAGGAGGCAAAATTGGACAGATGGTTAAACTCTACTGCAATGCAATCTCAGTGATGGCTGCAGCTAACTCCATCAAGAGCTCTGAAGATGTGATTGTCCTTCAAAGTTGCTTTGAGTTAGAGAGTGGTGGTTAGCTCTTTATATTCCCAATTGATCAGTCACTGCATGCAGTCTGCTCTAGGAAAAAGGTATGACCTTGAACAAGGAAGTTCTAATAAAAGCATCTCTTAAAAACAGCTGTTTGCTGACATCCATTTGCTGCAGCACTTCTAGCAGCCAGAGGGCAAAATTCTTCTTTCTCAAAGGATGTGTATCATGTGTCAAGGCATCCAGCATAGCTTCTCTCTCGTATACAGTTTTTCATAAACAGTTTCCTCTATATGAAATGGCCATACACTCTATTTCTCTTAATATCTTTTAACTCCCCATTCAAGTCTTAACTGAAACTTGTTGAAAGTTTCTATTGATAGACTCTCCCCCATAGAACTCTGTCCCTTCCCTACTGTAGACCTTATCATAGTATATTCTTGATGTTTGCTTACTTTCTGGATCCTCTTCAAAATTTTGTGCTACTAGAGGATATAAATTATTCATCATTGTATCATCAATGCTTGAAATCATGGCTACTATGAGGCAGACCATCAATAAACAATGGTTGATTAAATGATTACAAGAGAAAAGGAAGGAAGGAAGAAGGGACAGAAAAGTAGAAATAGAGTAAGGGATGTGAAGATGATCAAACTACTCTTTAAATTCTGATCTAACATTCTAGCTGCATGGCTTTGAATAAATTATTTAAACTAATTTTCACTGTCCTTCATGTGTAAAATAGAAATAATAACTCCCACTACTAGGGTTGTAATGTATCTGTTTCAGAAGAGATGCCAAATATATTTTGGTTCTTTCTCTCCTCCTCTTCTCTATGAGCAAGTACGGTAATAAACAAGTGCCTTCTCTAATGCTCTCTGAGTCTATGCAAAGAATAATGCATTTTGTTCATATCACATAAAAAATAAAATGTTGTCAATTGAGGAATATTAAGAAGTTAATGTGGTGGAAGCCTGACACATGTGAGGTCTGAAATTAATTATAAAGAAGCAAGTAGTTTATTGGACTGAAGTGACAAAATTAGGAAGTAAGAAAATATTACAATATTGGGTTTTATAGAATCTGTAATGTCTCCTTTCCTGGGTCTGGGTAATACTAGCACAACATTTGACTTTTATCACATGGGAACACCATAAAGTTCATGGCATTAGATTTTCAAACTGATTTTTTTTTTAAATTTTCCTTGCTTCCCTCAAGTACATGTCATTATGCAGGAGACCTAAAAGGACATGGCTACTAAATGCAAGTAGGCTCTTGTATATAGCACAATTTGACTTGTAGTCTCAGCCACAATTCTACCTCTTCAGATTTGGTTTCCTGTGCCTTAGCCTAGGAACAGTCCCCTCTGTGCCCTGTACCTGACACCAGCCCTGGGCATGCCCCCATTGCCCAGAGTTACACAGCTAGGTCTCAGCCAGTTTCACGAATGTCAGGGCATGACAAAAATCAGTCTTCTGCTTTTCTGGTTTTCACTTGTTCTACTTAAGCTCTCTTCAGAACAGCTTTCCTCAGGCTTTGAGACCGTCCATCCTCTGTATGTGCCCAGTCCAAAAGATTGGTGGAGGAGCTCTGACCAGTNTTTTTTTTTTAATTTTCCTTGCTTCCCTCAAGTACATGTCATTATGCAGGAGACCTAAAAGGACATGGCTACTAAATGCAAGTAGGCTCTTGTATACAGCACAATTTGACTTGTAGTCTCAGCCACAATTCTACCTCTTCAGATTTGGTTTCCTGTGCCTTAGCCTAGGAACAGTCCCCTCTGTGCCCTGTACCTGACACCAGCCCTGGGCATGCCCCCATTGCCCAGAGTTACACAGCTAGGTCTCAGCCAGTTTCACGAATGTCAGGGCATGACAAAAATCAGTCTTCTGCTTTTCTGGTTTTCACTTGTTCTACTTAAGCTCTCTCCAGAACAGCTTTCCTCAGGCTTTGAGACCGTCCATCCTCTGTACGTGCCCAGTCCAAAAGATTGGTGGAGGAGCTCTGACCAGTGAGGCTGGCTGCATTCTGGGCTTCAGCCACAACTCATCCTTCTCTTTCCTCAAGGTCCAGGGGGCACTGTGGGTGATGGTAAAGAGCTGCTCAAGGAGCCAGATAAGATGCAGTTTAAAGTCTGGAGGGTCTCTGAGTGATAAGCTGTCAATCTTTCCCTGATCACCCTAGTCCCGTGTGATCTCTTTTTGCACACTCATCAATATTGTCTCTAGATTCCTCTGTATAAGGTTATACAGTTTGGTGATAACTTTCAACAAGTTGACTACACAATAAAACAAAAATCTTTAGATGTATCATTCAAAGCCTTTAAAATCTGACTTCTATTTATCCTTCAAAGTATGTCTTAGATTTCAAATCTAACAATTTCAGGGCAAGATGGCCCTTTATTCCTCACTTTGACTTCACATTGGCATTAGTCTTACCCTGACCATCTATTTTTAACATAGTACTAAAGTGATTTCTTTTTTAAATAATATAAGCCATATCATGCCTCTCTTCTACACAAAAACCCTCCTTTGTGTGCTGTGCTTAGTTGCTCAGCTGTGTCCGACTCTTTGTAACCCCATGAAGTGTAGCCCTCCAGGCTCCTCTGTCCATTCTAGGCAGGAATACTGTGAGTGGGTTGCCATGCCCTCCTCCAGGAGATCATCCCAAGCCAGGGATCAAACCCAGGTCTCCCATATAGCAGGCAGATTCTTTAATATCTGAGCTACCAGGGAAGCCCAAGAATATTGGAGTGGGTAGCCTATCCCTTCTCCAGCGGATCTTCCTGACCCAGGAATCAAACCAAGGTCTCCTGCATTGCAAACAGATTTTTCTCACCAGCTGAGCTACCAGGGAAGCCCTTTATCACCAGTTTCTCCTGCATTGCAGGTGGATTCTTTACCAGCTGAGTTACCAGGAAAGCCCTTTATCACTCATTTAAAAACAAAAACAAAAACAAAACCCTATGTTTATCATAGCTCATGAGACCCTTTGTGATCAGCCCCAACTCCCTACTCTCTCTCCATGACTTACCTTTCTACCGCCTTCATTCTGTGCTAACTACACTGGCCTTTTTGTTTTTCTTAATATAACAAACATATTTCCACCTCAAGATCTTTGCATTTACTCTTCTTTCTGCCTGTACTGCTCTTTTCTTGACTATTTTAGTCTTTTCTCATTTCCTCAGTTTCTTCTGTTATCAAATATCTCCTTGACACAATGTTTTTCATTAACCACTGACTTACACTATTATGCACCACCTTGCCCCTCACCAATCACTTTCAAGCCCCATGCATTTTTTATTTTTCTTTTGACACTATGCACCATCCTATACAACATATGTTTTGCTCTTTATAAGCATGTATATTGACTTTCTCTTTAAAACCAAGAGTCTTTGAACCACAAACTTCTTCATTTTTATATTTCCACTTCTAGCATACAACAATATCCTTGGCATAGAATTTGGCCTCGATGTAATCTTATGGAGTGATTACACAAATGAATACATAAATGTCAAATGTTCTCCCCTCCTACGTGTTTGCTTAGGTTTTCATTTTCCATGCATGCCACTGCCCTTCCCTTCTTATCCTGGCCTTTATTTCTAATTTTGTCTAAGTCCCATATCTCCTGTATAATCTGTAATAATAGTACTATTCATGGTATGCTTTCCCTCCTAGGAGCCCTTACCTAAAGAGTTTTGAAGGTCAAACATATTTGGCTATAATGAAGCACAATATTATTGTTTACTAAGAAAAAAAACTCTAAGGTCCTTGAAGGCTATGACATTCTTCTGTTTTTTTCTATATCTATAGTTTCTTCTTTGTCTCTAAAGTTTAATAATATTTTACAGAATTTGATTACTTCTACATACATTTATAAGATCACTGTCTTAACTAATCTTTCACCAAATAGTACTATAGATATTATCAGCCAAGGCTTATTCTGTTCAGGTAAAATGAATTTGATTTTTGTTAACATAGGATATTCAGTATAAGTTTATTTCAATTAAAATGTGCAATTATTCTGGTCCTAGTTCAGTTCAGTCACTCAGTCATGTCCAACTCTTTGTCACCACATGGAATACAGCATGCCAGTTTTTCCTGTCCATCACCAACTCCCAGAGCTTGCTTAAACTCATTTCCATCAAGTCAGCGATGCCATCCAACTATCTCATCCTCTAGATCAGTCCCAATAACAATAGCCTGGAATTTGAATAACTGGAAGTTTTTATGTCTGAACCATTTATAATGATACTTTAGGCAAATCTAGGCCCCTTCTGTTATGTGAAAATGCAGAAAGAAGATAGCTTTCTATGAACCAGTATGCAGGCTTTCATTAGACATGAAATCTGCCTTTAACTTGGTCTTCACAGTCACTAGAATTATGAGAAATGTACTTTTGTTATTTGTAAGCCACCCCATCCATGGTAATATATTATAGCAGCCTGGATTAACACACAGGACTGTGAAGAATCTGACCTTTTTGTGAAAAGCTTTTGAAAATCGTAGGTGAGTGACAATAGCTACACCATGGATAACCACTGCCAACTCATCATAAATTATATTGTAAATATCCAAGCAATTTCCCCTTCACTAATATATTCTAATGTTGGTGTTGGTCATATCTTAACACAAGAAAAAGATGTCCAGTACCCCAAAAGCATGCTCTTAAATAAGTGTGTCACATGGATAGGTAAGGGAGGACACACACAGTACCTTTATACCAGAGCAAGAGACAGTTAGAAAGCATCATTTTCAAGGGTGCCAAGGAGGGTTCAAGGCGAGCTAAATAAAGGCACACTAAATTAAACATTAATTAGGAGCCTGGCAGGCTACAGTCCATGGGGTCGCAAATAGTCAGACACAACTTTTGACCACACACATTAAATTAAATATAAAAGACAATAAAGCACATACTTCCTGGATGTACATGACAGACATATAGCAAGATATTATAGCAAAATTGATGATTATCACTGCAGTGCTTATATATATTTCAAATAGATTTTATTGATTTATTAAATAGAAATTGTATACAATTTATTTTTAAAAGGCCAATTCCCAAATTGAAGGGCAGTATTCTCTACAAATATAGACTATTTTTTGCCCATAAATGGCCAAAGTTGAGCCATGTAATCCCAATATAATTCAGAAGTAGAGAACACAGAATGCCATTTTAACCAAGCAGTAATTGGTTTCTATATTGCTTACAACTCATATTTGGAGCTACATTTTGGTCACGTTCACCAATACATCTTTCTGAGAAGAAAAAAAAATTGGACTCCTGATTAAATTTGGTAAAGTGAACATGCCATTTGTCTCCTCTTCCTAAGTGACAGAAAGTGAGAATGTATAAAAAGTATATAAAATTTCAAAAACAGCACAGAATACAAAACAACAGAAAGTTGGAAATTAATTGAGTAGTGACTGACTTAGAAATTCCAAAAAAACTTAATCTTAAAATAGAAATGGGAAAGGCATTCCTGATTCACATGTAAGAACTTTAAATGGCTTAGCAATTGATTGCATAAGGTCAGTTGGTTTACAAACAAGAGATTGTTTAAAAATCTGTTTAAGAAGTAATTTGACTCCCCAATCCCATGCCCATATCTATCCAATGGTGCATTGGTTCTCCCATTCTCCAGGAAAATACTGTCAGGCTTCTGGAAGGGCTCTGATGTTCACCATGCAGGAGGCTGGCAGTCTCTTTACTGGGGATTATCACTTGACTCCCACATACACCTTGGATATAAAAACAATCCAAAAAGTCACTGACACTGGAGGTTCACCTAGGAAATTACACNACTGTGGTGTTAGAGAAGACTCTTGAGGGTCCCTTGGACTGCAAGGAGATCCAACCAGTTCATTCTGAAGGAGATCAGTCCTGGGTGTTCTTTGGAAGGACTGACGCTAAAGCTGAAACTCCAGTACTTTGGCCACCTCATGCGAAGAGTTGACTCACTGGAAAAGACTCTGATGCTGGGAGGGATTGGGGGCAGGAGGAGAAGGGGATGACAGAGGATGAGATGGCTGGATGGCATCATCGACTCGATGGACGTGAGTTTGAGTGAACTCTGGGAGTTGGTGATGGACAGGGAGGCCTGGCATGCTGCGATTCACGGGGTCGCAGAGAGTCGGACATGACTGAGTGACTGAACTGAACTGAACTGAACTCTCAAGCATGAACCAGGCATCACCAGACAGCTAAAGAAAGCATCTCACATGAAATTCATATGAAAATAAGGAGGAAAAATGGACCAAAACCAGGAAAAAAAAAACAACAAAAAACCTCTTAGAAGATATTTGCATATTTAGGGAAAATAATTATTACATTTTGGCAAAATATACTCATTTATTGAATGGTTTAGCTGAGAGTAGTAGTTTATTGGACATAATATCAACATTGACAATTGAGGGACAACATAACGTAGTAGATAAAACATAGCTTCTGGAGATAAACTCCTTGGACTTGTAGTTTAAAAGTCTTTGAGAATATCATTTACTAACGGAACACCACTTATTTTTATCCAACCCCTCTGTGCCTTAGTTTCCCTTCAGTAGAATATTAGTGAAATAGTACTTACGTTCTAGACTAGGAAATCATGTTTGCAGGATTAAATAAATATTTTTGAAGTTTGTGGACAATGTCTGACACATAAAAAGCACACTAAAAATGTAAGACACTTAGCATTTTTGGCCTAAACAAAATGATGATGTAGGTGTAATACTAAGAATAAAGGAGTAGAAGTGTATATGTGTATGGTGGAGATGAAGATGGAAAGAAAGGGAGCTAAATATTCATTTCTACACGGGGAAAGCCATCCTTCACTGTAAAAACACAAGAAGAAGCAACCTACACATGTTATTTCAAAACACAGTGGTCTCACTCACACGAAAAGTAAAAATGTTTTTCAAGGGACCAAAAATTGGGGATAGGAGTAAATGGAGGAATACTAATAAAATTTGAGAACTATGTCATTTGTTTAAACATAGGCAAGCATGACTTTCATAAATTTACTTAGAAATTATATTACATAATATGAAAAAGAAGGTAGCCCTGGCAATGTTTGACTTCATATTCTGATATGATTATTTGTCATTTTAACCATTTGTCTGAAACTTGTGAATTGCGTGGATTTTTCTTTGGGCATGAAGCCCTCTTGCTACTTTTAGACCCTGTATTGATCTCTGCAACTCTCAGTGGTAGTCACAGCAGCTGGAAAACAAACACTTATGGCAACGGTTTTCTGCTTTACAATGTGAGTAGTGACACCTATGCACTCTCTCGTTGAATTTTAAGTGGTTGAAAAACTTCATTGTAGAGCAAGCTAAACTATTTCCAGGGTATTGTATTACAATAAACGATCCCCTTAGCTGAAGAGCAATAAATTTTCTACCCAGTATTATTTCACTAAACACCATGACCCATAAGACAACGGGTGAAATTATGACCAGCTGCATTTAAAGGAAGGAAAACAGCACAGAAACATTAGAAAGGAATTACGTGGCTGAGTCTCTGCCTTTTACCCAGGAAGGATATTATGACTCAGATGGTGTTATCTATAGTCATGGAAAGCATATTCAGAGAAAATTACTCAAATTACCAAAAGACAGATTTACTTTATAAGAAGGTTTGGCAATTCAAGACCCTAAGGAAAGAAAGGATGGTGGAGAATACGAGGAAAGCATGCACCTTTCTTGAATAATTCTTGGAAGCAAGGTATTAGATGGGCTCAGACATCAAAAACTAAAATCTGGGAGAGAAGCAACAGGAACATAAATAAGCAAAGCTGTCCCTGGTGGGAAGAACGCCGGGCGCTCATCCTTGGATGACAGTGGCCATGCAGAAACATGGGTTTGAAGAAGTCAGAAATCAAAAATTTTACATCAAAAAAGGCAATCTGAAATTTTTGAGTATTACTTAAAGGAAGAGAGGTTTGGTGAGAGGGAGGGAGAGACGTTTGGGGCAAACACCATGGTCCAGCCCCTCAGGCCACCTTTTCTGGTCTCCAGGCACAATGGACTCTTAAAGAAGTTTTCAGCTATTGGATTTTAGCATACCTTCATAGGCTTACAAAACAGTAGGGATGTCTCTTTCTCTATGCCCATTACTAAGTTCTAGTAATACCATCCCCATCAATAAAGTCAATTTGGCAAGTGGGGATAGATAAGAATTAGGTCTCCGTTTTCTGAAGACATACAGAGAATTTTCAAAAACAAATTATTTTATATTCAAAAGCTAAGGGTTCTAATTAGCATTCTTGTTATAGCACAACAGATTAAGACACTGGGAGAAATAAATATGATTTGTGTAATATGTACAGTGGCTTTCTGTAGAGGTGGGGAGGGCATTTTATTTCTATTTATTCTTACCTGGACAAAACTGAACAGTAAAGCTGATGGCTTCAAAGCAGACAGTGTGATTGGAATCTGAAGCCATGTCCAGTGCATTAGCTGCCTGAGACTCCCTTTTACTCAACACATTTATTTTCTTGTTACTACAAACCATTTTAGAAGTTCTGGCTTATATTAGTCTTGTTATAGCTAATTAAAATGGGAAGAAAGTAAAAATCTGAATTATGTATTTTGTTTAAGAATACTTATAAATGGTTAATAAACTATTGTAACCTCTACATTCTCAAGGTAAAGGAAACAAAGTCTTACTGAATGACTGTCAAGTACTCTCCTACTTTCAGAAGGAGGCAGTCATATTTTAACTACTGCAATAACAAAGTAATCCATGTATTTGACTTACAGGCTTGATTATAATCGTTCAGTTTAACTTAAATATCAGATTTCTTTTCTATTGTGTATGCTTTTCCCACAGCTACTGACTATTGTGATAGTGGCAAACTGATGAGTTTCTGCTATAATCTGTCTGGCTAAGTATCAGTTTCCACTATTGAGAAATGTAATCCATATTTGATGCTCTATGGGGCTTTCAGGTGGCACCAGTGGTAAGAACCCACCTGCCAATGCAGGAGATCTGATGCAGGTTTGAACCCTGGGCTGGGAAGATCCCATGGAGAAGGGCACGGCAACGAATTTGTATTCTTGCCTGGAGAATCCCTTGGACACAAGAGCCTGACGGGCTACAGTCCATGAGGTTGCAAAGAATTGGACACGACTGTAGCAACTTGGCACAGCACAGCACATTAATAATATAACTTAATAATGGTAATGATATGCCAGTTTTATATCTCACGCTCTTTGTAAAAGGCTTTACTGTGAAACAATACAGGTATCTGCTTCACAGTCACAGGACAGCACATAATTCATTTTAATGCAGAGACAGACTTGAACCTCATATGAGAAAGGCTTTATTTTACTCACTGACCACTCAGCACGTGAAACATAATAGTTCACATTTCACTTAATAAGTGTAAGGAACATGAGGAAATGGGGCTTGTTTTGAGGTCATCTAATCATTTTCTTTGATATGCAGATATTTCAAGACAATATAAAACTGATAAAGTCATCTTACAGTTGTGTGTGTCTGTGCATGCATGTGTGTGTGCGTAGCTGCTTGATCCCTTTGTGTTTAATCAGAGCAGTAGTAGACAACTAATGCTGTTTTAATCCCTATTATGAAAGGCTTTCCTATGGGACTGGCATCAGAATCCTGGGGCTATCCTTGATAATGATGAGAGAGAGTGAAAAAAATACAGCTTCTGACATTCAGAAGTTGTCCTGACACTCACAGCAATGCCCTGTTATTCTATTAGACACAAATATTCTCACAAAACACCATCCTCACACAAGGTTAATCTGAAACTATGATAAAATTGAGATCACTTAATTTTGTCTAAGCATAATAAAAACAATGTCAATAAACTACCCATAAATAAATGCTGCTTCTTCACTAATCACTCTTCCTCATTCTCATCTCCCCTCCCTAGAGATATCCTCCCTATAGATAACCCAAGCATATCACCCTTTCTGGCAGCATCCAATCCAGAGAGAACCCCTACTTCTTTAGACCTTCTTCTAATTACCTGACCAAAGCTCAAATGCTATACAGGTTCATTCTAACACCCTCTTACTGAGATAGTCCACAGTTCCCCTGGGTTGTGTGCTCTCCCTTGCGAAATGAATAATAGGTCCAATTTGTTCAGCTACAGGTATGTTCCAGGAGGTCTTTGGCTAGAGGGCATTGATAATGACAAAAACAGGAACAATAGCGACAAAATTATCTATTGCTCACTTTACCACAGCCACAATCCTCCTTACTACTTGAATGCAACACACACCCCCTCCTCAGGACATTTGTTCTCACTGTTCCTTTTGCCTGGATAATTATTAACGAGACATCTGCATTATTCCTCTCGAATTTCTTCTGTATCCATCTAGAAATGATTACTGGATAATAAACTGTTGCAAAACTTAGGGGTTTAAATAGCATTATTCCATTCTCACTCATGAGCATGTGGATTTTCTGGGGGTCTAATGAGCCAGAATGGGCTTGTCTGTGTTTTCTGCTTCAAGCTGAGGGCTCCGCAGGACTGGGAGTCCCACTGTGCACTGAACTCATGGTTTCATGTATATCATTCTGTATTGAAGGGACAATGGTTATCTATAAGAAATGGTCTCATGGAAATAGTAGAGCCACAAAAGAGTATTCTTACTGCACAAGCACAGTCCAAGCTTTTATTTTCACCATATCTGCTGCTGCTGCTAAGTTGCTTCAGTCGTGTCCAACTCTGTGCGACCTCATAGACATCAGCTCATAACTTTCCATTAATCAAAACAAGTCACATCATTGAGGCTAAAATCAAGCAGGGTAGTGCACTCCTCCTTTGGTGGCAGAACTACACATTTATATGACAAAGGATGTGGATATAGGGACAGGAGAAGAATTGGGACTAGTATCAATTAACTCAATCTACCACAAGATTTCTGTATAAATTTTCTTTGAAGAGAGAACTTTCTCAATCACTCTAACAAATGTCACAGCTCCTCCATCCCCATTGCTTACTTTTATTAAGCTTTATTTTCATTTGAAGTATTTATTACAGTCTGATCTATGTGTGTGAAATATTGTATCTGACTGTGTATCATTTATACAGAATTTGTCAACCCGCCCCAACACTACCCCTAACCATACACACAGGGTTCCAAGTACCAAGGAGTACAGAATTCGATCTGACTTGTTAACTGCTAAGTCCTCAGTTCTGAAAATGCACCTGATACTTACAAGACACTACATTACTATTGAGGACTCTGGGATCTTAAAGCCAAGAGGAGATTTTACAAAGACAGAAATATCTATCGACTTTGACACTTCAATCGGTAGATGATACTATTCTTTTATTGGCCCAAGGTGGAGATCACCGGGATTCTATAAAAAGAATAATAATTAAACTATGTATAAAGTAAGACTATTGATACAGTCTTAAATATTGAATTATCATTCAGTAGAAATGCATATTTTAAGATGATAGGAAGAGAAAGGTTAGGTGATATTTATTAATTAAAAAGTGAAAGTTAAAGTCATTCAGTCGTATCTGACTCTTTGTGACCCTATGTACTATATAGTCCATGGAATTCTCCAAGCCAGAATACTGGAGTGGGTAGCCTTTCCCTTCTCCAACTGAGCTATCAGGGAAGCCCTTATTAATTAAAAGAGGTCTATATTTTATTTACAGACTTTTTTCAATTTAGAAATTATAATACAGAAGCAACAAGGATTGA
>SJYQ01000230.1:518351-536823 GCA_006410935.1 Redunca redunca | reverse complement strand
GCAGGATGCAGGATGCTTGGGGCTGGTGCATGGGGAGGACCCAGAGAGATGTTATGGGGTAGGAGGTGGGAGGGGATTCATGTTTGGGAATGCATGTACACTCGTGGTGAATTCATGTCAATGTTTGGCAAAACCAATACAGTATTGTAAAGTAAACTAAAGTTAAAATAAAAATTGGAAAAAAAATTAAAATAAATAAATAAACAATAAAATCAAGACTAGGGTTCCAAAAGCTGGACCTTCAATACAAAAATAGTCCTCAATTCATTTGATTGCAAATATTTGCAAACATTTTCTTTCAGAGTTTTCGTTAACACTAAGATTTAGACCTCTTTTTAAAACTGTAGAAAGATCCAAAAGAAGAAGAAAAAATGCTGGCAAAGTATGATCAATAAAAAGAGCTTATACTAGAATCTAGGATTTTAGACCATATTTGAGGACACCAATTCAGTTCCTATATTACAGAAGAATCATGACTGAGGTGTCTACATCTACAAACTGAAGAATATACACTATTCATAAAGAAGATAAAAATGAAAGATGGTAATTTTATTCATGTCATTTATTCCTTTATTATGAATTTCCTTATCAAACATTTATTAGGTGTCAGATCCTATGTTCATTTCAGTTCAGTCGCTCAGTCGTGTCCAACTCTTTGCGACCCCATGAATCGCAGCACACCAGGCCTCCCTGTCCATCACCAACTCCTGGAGTTCACTTAGACTCATGTCCATGAGTCAGTGATGCCATCTATCCATCTCATCCTCTGTCGTCCCCTTTTCCTCCTGCCCCCAATCCCTCCCAGCATCAGAGTCTTTTCCAATGAGTCAACTCTTCACATGAGGTGGCCAAAGTAACTGGAGCTTCAGCTTTAGCATCATTCCTTCCAAAGAAATCCCAGGGCTGATCTCCTTCAGAATGGACTGATTGGATCTCCTTGCAGTCCAAGGGACTCTCAAGAGTCTTCTCCAACACCACCTATGTTAGGCACCTAATATTTCACAACAACAGGCTTTTATAAAATCACTACAGATGTATAGCAACAGAGACTTTCCATATAAAAGGTCTTGATACCAACCTAGTCAAAGAGATATAGGTACACAATTGACCTTTACCTAATAGAACACTGATGCTGTTGTGGCATCTCAGATTAAGAATGAGATTCATTTGCTGGTGCAATAAGTTGCTAAAGGCAGTGGTATAGAGAATGACTGCAGAGCTAAGTAAAGCCCTGGTGACTGAGCCATGGCATTAGGTTATACTCACCTGAGTTGATGGGCACAGAATTCAACAGTGGCTCTTGATAAAATCAGCAATTTTTCAACCAGTTAATAACGAATCAGACAAACATTGTCTGAAAAATATACCTTGATGTAATCTACAAGTATTAACCTCTGTTTAGCTTTGAGATCCAAAATTAAATGGACAGTCCAATATTTTGTCTTTTGGATGACTTATTTTGCTGAATATGACACCCTCTGTTACTTTACTGGCAGATACAGGTAAAGGTGGCAAATACTTATTTTAAATGATCATCTTTTTCTTTTGGACTTACTAAAGATAAAAAAATTACAGCTGTAAGGAGCCCTTATAGAAATTCCAATTCCAGAAAACCCAGAAGGGAAACCTCTCCCTGAGCGATGGCTCTTTACTACTTTGAAAGAAGAAGAGATATTTTAATTAAAATAATGATCTCGCAAACCTTTCACCTACATGAATTATTTTAGTTAATAATTTGTGTTACATAATGGGTTGTTTAAAGATTAATTGACTATGTAGAAACCATGTGTTCAGTGTCCCTGAAACTATCTGATATTCACAGTTGTATAAATTTTTCTCAATATGCTGGTAGATGATCTGTGTTAAAATAATATCCTTGGAGTCTACTACCAAAAAGAGACTAATACTTTTATGAATAAGTTGTACTTCATGAGGTATCTCTTTGCATATTTCTTAAAGATATATTAATATCAGTCATTTACCTCTTTTAAAGTATGGAAAATTTGCAGATAAGATAACTTATTCACTTATTCAATAAGATACAACTTATTCACATAACAATCAATATTAGAAAATAAGCTTTCTAACACCTTGCATAAACTCAAGGTACCCCATTATCCAGCTACTCTATACCTTTTTCTTCACCACATAAGGATCCAGAAGATGATGTTACCCATAATTCTGTCCTCTAAAACTTGAAAACTTTGAACTGCACTGATTCTACTCAAATACCCTTAAGACTTGCAAAAATTTTTTGTCAATTATTGTCCAATAGTCAAAGATCAAAACCTGAATCTTTGTTTAGACCAGGAATCAATAAACTACTCTAGCAAGTTGAATCCAGTTTGGTGCCTTCATTTACTAAATAAAACTTCACTAGACTATAAACTACACCTATTCTTGTACTTACAGTCTATTACTTCTTTCATGCAAAATGGCACAGCTAAATAGTTGTGATAGGGTCCTGGCCTATAAGACTAAGATATTTACCATCTGGTTATATACAGAAAAAATTTTTGATCCTTGGTCTAGACTGCTTATTCTATTTCAATACTTCATCAAACCTTGTTAGCCCTACCTCCTAAATAAATGAAACTTTATTTCATTTAAAATGGAGAAGAGAGACTTTAATTAAAATAATGATCTTGCAAACCTTTCACCTACATGAAATTTTTTTAGTTAATAATTTGTGCTACATAATGGGTTTTGAGATACAAAGCCCATTCTCCCTTACCATTACCTCTGGTACAAAGCTAATTCAGTTCCTTACTATACATAAATAAATGAATATGACATCTTAACTGGCCTCATGTAGTTCTATTCATAATGCAATCTATGAGTAAAAATATCTATTTCCATATCTAAGCCTACAGAAATGCTATATAAAGACCCCACTCAAATGCTTATTTTTGTGTGAATTCTCTAAGTCTTCTACCTACTCTGACAGAGTGATTTTGCCTATTTTCTGTGATCTCACAGATTTAGTTCTTAAGTACCTTATTGGATTTATCATATTGTATTGAAACTGTTTATTTATGTGACTGTATCATTTATCAATCCCAAGATTTTGGTGAGCACTATTTCTTACTCATCAGCAATTCAGTTATCTTTTATTAAAAAGTGCTTATTAGATACTGTGACAGTTTTTCTTACAGGGAATAAGCATTTTTAATTACAATTTGAAAGATCCATGAAAAAGTAAAATGGTGAGTAATTAAAAAGAGTGCTTAGAGTCTGTTTTAGCTAGGGTAGTCGGAATAGACCATTTCAAGTTAGTGATACTGAGGATATTTTAGGGTTTGAATTATGAGAACGAGGTGGGCAAAGCTCTGAGATATAGCATACTACCTCCCCATGGCTCTCCCTTCAAGCAAAAAAAAAAAATTAAAATAACAAGTGTAAAGTACCTGAGATTAAATTGATTTTGACAAGTTATATAAATAGAAATAAGGACATTACAGTGTAAATGATCAGTTTAAGAAGCCAACAGAAATCAGATAATAAGGAATCTTGCAAGTCACCTTGTACAAAACTGTTGTTTTCCAAAAAGAGCTGCAACGAATACCCTGTCTCATAGGTTGTTCCAGAACCATGCTGCTTTCCCCATCAAGAGATGACATCCATGTCAACTTCACATGAATCTAGCTTGGGCTTTCTGACTGCCTTGAGTAATACAGGCACAAGTGACACTCTAAGACCATTCAAACCACACAAAATGATAGAATTTCTGCCTGGTCCTTCCACAGAATGCTCACCCTTGGAGCTCTGCTGTCATAATATAAGGTATCTCAGGCCACACAAAGAGCCCCTTGTGGAGGGAAACTCGGCTCCTGGCTCTCAGAAATGATTGTTCCGAGCCAACAATGAGCACCTAACTGTTGTCTTAAGTTTGGCTGCAGCAACAGATAACTGGAACATTTATTTAGGAGTCAACTTCACTTCAAAAGCTGTGCCTAGGACAGATAAACGAGTGAAAGTTGCTCAGCTATATCTGACTCTTTGAGACCCCAAAGGCTATACAGTCCATGGAATTCTCCAGGCCAGAATACTGCAGTGGGTAGCCTTTATCTTCTCCAGGGGATCTTTCAACCCAGGGATTGAACCCAGATCTCCCGCATTGCAGGCGGATTCTTTACCAGCTGAGCCATAAGGGAAGTGCAAGAGTACTAGAGTGGGTAGCCTATCCCTTCTCCAGCGGATCTTCCAGACTCAGGAATCAAACCAGGGTCTCCTGCATTGCAGGTGGATTCTTTACTAACTGAGCTATCAGGGAAGCCACAGATAAGGCCATAATTAAATCAATATGGATATTAATGAAATCATAGAAGAAAACACAAATAAGCAGTAATTGCAGAAAAATTTTGCTCTGGGTAAATGTGATCAGGTAATCTCAGTGACGCTAATCTTAGGCATTTCTAAATGAACTTAAATTCAAACATTTATCATTTTGTAATAGACTGTATTTTTTAGAGAAGTTTTAGGTTCACAGCCAAACTAAGTAGAGGGTAAAAATATTTCCCATATATCTCCTGCCCCCACACATGTGGAGCCTCCTCAATTATCAACCTCATTTCCTTAATTTTACATTTGGAGACATCAATTTATGTTTTATAATTTGGTTGCTATAGAAACAAGTTGACTTACATTACTGAATATTTCATCAATTTTAAGTACATTTTTACTGAAGCATGACACACCTAACAAAATATGCACAAACAATAGATATGCAGCTTATAGAATTTCACAAAAGGAACACAACTGTAAAGAGATTTAAAAAAACAGAATATAACCAGCTGTTCAGAGGCCTCTTCATGTCACTCCTACCTCCCAAATAACATCTAAAGTTGATTTCTAACACATAAGTTAATTTTGCCTGACTTAAAATGTATATAAATAGAATTGTACAGAACTTACTCTTTTATGATTTTCATTGTGCTATAGGTATGGAGAAATATGACATTAACTCTCATTCCTGTACAGCATTTCACAGCATGTAATTATCAGCATTGACGTACCATGCTATTCGTGATGAACATTAGGGCCATTTCCAGCATTATTTAGAAAGTATTGACACTAGAAATATATCTAGGAATAGAACTGAAAGGTTGTAAGCTTCATATGTGTATTTAAAAAGATATCACCAGAGTGGTTGTACTAATAGAAATATTTGTCTATCTCCAGATAATGAACATTTTCTACTATGCTTCCTTCTAGAAATATTTTGCAATTCGATTCATAATTCATCTAAAATTGATTTTTATGTATCAATATCTACTTTTCCCATATGTATCAAATTTATTCTATGCCACTCATGTAATGATATCATACTATATGTTCTAGTCTGCGTGTCTGACAATTCCCATGCAGATGCGTATGATAGTTATCCATACTATATTATTTAATTATAATTCACTGATTCGTAGTTGGACAATATTTCAATGCATCCTTTATCTATTTATTCATTCATTCAATCATACTGTCATTTGTTTATTCACTCCAGTTAGAAACACAACTGGGTCACTTCTAGTTTCATTGTTGTTCAGTCACTAGGTTGTATCCGACTCTTTGCAATCCCATAAACTGCAGCATGCCACATTATTATAAATGTTGTTTCTATAATCACTTTTTTCTTTACTGAGCATATGCATACAGTTCACTGGGTACATCATCAAACTGATGAGTTCAATGTCATACACACAATCTGATTTAGTAGGTACTGTGAAAGAGTTCTCAAATGATTGAGTAGTTTTACAGTCCAAACACCACTGGACAGGTATTTTGCATATTTATAATTCATCAAATGACTTTGTATTTATCCTGTCTTGAAGTTGCTCTAGTGGTGAGTTATGGTATTCCTTGCCATTTTAATTTGTATTTCTCTAATAACTAGTAGACTTGAGGATTTTTTTTAACATACTTATTGGCGATTTAGATACCTTCTTTTGAGAAATCCCTATTCAAGATAATTGCTCAATATTCTTTGANAAGTTGTATATATTCTCTTTATTTTTTTTTAAATAGTCCACATATTTATGATGAATAAAATCTTACCTGATACTTTATAAGAGCCAGAGTATGCCATATAGTTTTGAACTGTATCATTCTGAAAACATACACAATGTGTGAGGGTCTGCATCAAACTCAACTATCATCTTTTCACCAGTAAAATATCTTGAAGCCACCCATTCCTACCAAGTTTCTAGAAGAGAATATCTTTTATTTAATGTTTAGCATTTGATCAAACTTTCAGATGATCTTCAAATTTGAAGGAGTTGGATGGTGAGTTATATAATGATCTTTATATTTCTGAGATTTATTTTGCCAAAGAAGGACTAAAGATACAAAACTGTACAGTAAAGGGAATTGAGAAGTAAAAAGAATGATTTCCTCAAGGTTTTGGATTGCCTAAATGCTGCCACAGTGTTTATTCTCAGTAATTAAAAATCTACCTTAGAAATGTAGCCTGTATTCAAAGATGAATTTGACAAAAATTAAAAGTATGCTCCCTTTCTCAATGACAGATGCATGAGAGATTCACATAGAACAGATGTTTGGTCACTCACACACATTCCTTATCATTTTCCAACACTTCAGACTGAGTGATTTTGACGGTCATTTGTTCCAGACCAAAGACTTTAAGGCCAGACACAAATGTCTTTTAAACTGCATCTGATTAATATCCCTCAACAGCATATTTGTCACTTCCAAAGACTCCACATGTTGTTCTCCAAGGCAAACCTACTCTGACTCATCTGAAAATGAAATGAGGCATGGTGAATAAGTACTAACAGAGTCAAATGTGACTGAAACTCAGTAATCCTCAATGCTGGAAATTCAACATTAAGTTCCTAAAGCAGAAACATAAACTAAAATTTTACTTTTTTTGTTTACTTGTTTTCAAACTCTGGGCTCACTAAGTAAGGTAGTATCACCAATGTATAGATTTGATCAATGAATAATAAATAATGTGTTAGGTCATATGGAGTCCCACTTGATTGTTTCCATTCATTACTAAGAGAAACAAGATCAAGGGTCTAATTTGGCAATGTTTGGCATAGGCAACACTTCAGGTTTTTCTGTTTCAAGGTCTCAATTCTATTCTTCTCAGAAAATGAGTTTTGTGAGATCTTAAGCACAAGAACTCTTTCAACCTTAGAAATTACATTTTCTCTTTCATGAGTTATCTTTGACCTTGAAGTGAAAATGGATGGCTATCCACTAACATTTAAATACCATACAGATTCATCTTTATAAAAATCATTTTTGCCTCATGATATTATGAAAAAACTGTTTATTCAGGGAAAATGAAGGAAATAAAAATAAATTCCCTAGAACTTTTAAGGCATTTTCCTAAGTTCACCTAGTAAATATTTCCTATTTGAAAAGATAACAAGAAAGCATTTTTTAAGTTGATATTGTCAGATTCTCAGCTCTGGATAGATCAGAGTAAATTCTCTAGACCAGTGGCAGCCTACAGAAATATAATCCATGCATCCATGAATGCATCTTCAGTCGTGTCTGAATCTTTGAAACCCCATGGACTATAGGCCCACCAGGCTCCTCTGTCCATGGGATTTCCAATCAAGAATACTGGAATGGGTCACCATTTCCTTCTCCAGGGATCTTCCCAATCCAGGGATCGAATCAACATCTCCTGATTCTCTTGCATTAGCAGGCAGTTTCTTTAACACTGAGCCACCTAGGAAGCCCCTGCTAGCCACAAATATGAGCAACATAGATTATTTTACATTTCTAGTAGCCACATTAAACAATATTTTTTAAAACAGGTAAAATTAATTTAATATGTTTTATCTAACCAATATATCAAAATATTATCATTTCAGTATGCAATCACTATAAACTATTAGTAAGATATTGACCTTTTTGGATACTATTTAAAATCCAGTATGTTTTTACACTTCCAGAGCAAGTAATTTGGATAAGCCACATTTTAAGTCTGCAGCAGTTACAAGTATCTGGTTGCTACCAAATTGGGCAGTGCAACTATAAAATATTTGCAGCAATACTTGGAATAAAACCTAGTCTTTTTTATCCATCTATATTCTCTTTATGTCTATTCTTTCTAATTGTTCTTTCTGCCTTTCTTTTCTATTTTTAGTCACCAGTCGTTTTTAGCTCTTTTCATTTTTAGATTCGCTAAACTGATTTTCCTTCAAACTAGCAAAATAACTATTGCAATTATAAAATTTTGATAGAAAGACATAGATTCAAAGAACATAAAGAATTGCTTAAAATTAGTGACAATTAGTTTGCTATAAAGTTTTCTTTTAATAGTAATTATTTTTGCCTGGGATAAAGCTATGTCCATCATTCATAAACTATTCAAACTTAGGCAAATTTACTTGATTAAGTTTCAGGTTCCCAGTCTTTATAATAGAGAGAAACAATATTTCCTCATAGGACTGTTCTAAGAATTTCATGAAGTCATGCTTATATACATAGTTTAAGACCTGATACATTATAAGCACTTAACACAAATAGATAAGCTTGTCGTCAACTAGGAATTTTTCATAAACTGGAAAGTGCAGGTGTTTTCTTTTTCTGACTTTTTCATTTACTTTGAGAAGCAATAAAGATAATAAGCTGCTCCAATTCAAAGACGTGCTAAACAGAAATCTCATTTATTCAAACTATTCCTCATTCAAATAGCAATGCCTCACTGATCTTTCTAAACATAATAATTTCATTCACATTCAGAAAACTGATATTTTCTAACTCATTCTGAATATTTTCATTGCATTATACAAGAAATTCAACTTTGAGATAAGATTTTAAGGTCTTCTGATCCAATTAAACCTGATTAAAATGCTATATAAAATTTCATTTAAAAAATTTTTTAGTAAAAGAGAAATAACATTTAAAATACATTCAAGTTCTCAAGTAGTCAATAATTTCAATTAACTTAAGATGTTTTCCTTATTACACTAGAGATATGAAAGTGTGCAGTGCCATCTATTTCATTTGGATCTTATAAAGATTATTTTTGCCATTTTTACCTAATTATGCTTATATCATCGTTCTACCCCACTCATCAAATCCATTCTTCACAAGGTACTTATTTTTTCTCAGAACTTTAAATCAGATCTCATTTGTATATCAGAGACCTCATGTTATTTTTCGGAGAAGGCAATGGCACCCCACTCCAGTACTCTTGCCTGGAAAACCCCATGATGGAGGAGCCTGGAAGGCAGCAGTCCATGGGGTCGCTAGGAGTCAGACATGACTGAGAGACTTCACTTTCATTTTTCACTTTCATGCATTGCAGAAGGAAATGGCAACCCACTCCAGTGTTCTTGCCTGGAGAATCCCAGGGATGGGGGAGCCTGGTGGGCTGCCATCTATGGGGTCACACAGAGTCGGACACAACTGAAGTGACTTAGCAGTAGCACCATGTTATTTTTAGAATGAAATCCAAAGTCTCTAAGGGGTCTTACTGATCAGACTCTGTCCTGCTGAACTCATTTCCCATCAGTCATCACCATGGCTCCTTCATTATATTCATCTATACTGGTCTTCTTCGCTTCTTAAAAATCTCCATGCTTGATGCTCAGTTGAGGCATTTGTACCTGGCTATATTCTTTGCCTAGAATATTCAGCTCTCACTTAATTAACATGCTGTTCTAGTTTCAAATTGCACCACTGAAAATTTTTCTCTGACCAAACTAACTAAAGAAACAACCTAATTCAAATTTAAATTATCCTTTACCCAGAATCCATCATTCTCTAATCAACTGCTGTTTTCTTTACAGTTACTTTCACTTAAGTATTTGCTGACCTGTTTAAGGGATTCAGTCCTCTACTTATGCAATATAAAATTAAATATAAATATTCAATTAAATATAAGTCCTTCAGGTGAAAGGCCACATCTATCCTATTCACCACTGAGTCCCCATACCTAGGGGTTGAGTAATTAATAAATCCCTTACAAAGGGACAGTACATTTTTTTTTTTAATTTTTATTTTAACTTTAGTTTACTTTACAATACTGTATTGGTTTTGCCAAACATTGACATGAATTCACCACGAGTGTACATGCGTTCCCAAACATGAATCCCCTCCCACCCCATACCATCTCTCTGGGTCCTCTCCATGCACCAGCCCAAGCATCCTACATGGTCTCATTCCAAACATTTAATGGGTCACTCTTCGGGGGATAAGAATTTTCAAGGTGATGGATGATCTAGTAAGCATGGAGGAAGTAGGAGCCCAGTCTTGCTCCTGCTCCATACAGCCTGAGGAGAGAGAACCCTAGGAGGCAACCTGAGACATTGCTTTACTTCCTCAAACACTCTCGTCATCACTCTTCCAGGGTTATCAGCTCACTGGGGGCTACTTGCCCCTAATGAAAAATGAGTGGCAAAGGGAAGGAGTGAAGAGTAAAATATAGTGGAGGAAGATAGACCAGACACAGATCTAAGCTTTAGGTTAAATGAATTTAAACAAACTGTATAAACCTCTGAGCTTCAATTTTCTTACCAGTAACATAAAGGGTAACAGTCATACCTGACTCATAATGTTGCTGAAGAGAGTAAGTTACATAGCCCATGTGAAGTGGCCAGGACTCATTAGCCATCCATCAGAGACAAATGTTTTACTTTGCTTTGTTTCTAACTCCTTTTACTCTGATTCTAGTAGGTGTGACTTGAAAATTTTATCTCAGTGCATTTGGGTAATGGAAGGAAAGGATTTCAGACACATTTATACAATCTATGTTACAATCTACATCTAAAATCCCCAAATGAAAACTTAAAATAGCTTTATTTTTCTCTGCTCTTTTTTCTTTTTCTTACATAAATCTCCTTTAGATCTTTGTATAGAGAGGCAGTGAATTATGCCAAAGTAGAATTTATATATTTCACAATTTTCTTTCAAAATTAAATTATAATTCATTAACACTGCATTAGGATAATTTCCAATAGCTACTTCACCATGGAAAACCAGTCAAGTAAATGNATTAAGTTTTCATGTATAAATACATATAAGTATATATTTTGTCAAACAAAAGGTAAAGAAAACAGACCTCTGATGAAGAGGGAAGTAAAAGTTCTTTCATTAAAAATTAAAAAAAAAAATTATAAACTTTAGGTGCCACTGTAGAAGAATTTCATGACTCAAAAGATTTTCCAAATACAAAAGCAAAACCATTTCATCTTTAGAATATCTCTCTCTGAGAGCAAATCCATTCTTAATTACTGACAACCCTTTAGATCTGCCTTGGGTGGTAAGAAGATGCTATGTTAGTTTATGATTTTACAACAGACAAAATGGTTAAAATTTCCCTGGAGCTAGAGCATCTCTGTCAACTCTTCCCCCTGAGTTGCATCTAAGACGTTCACAAGGTGTTAGCCACAGTGTCAATGTGCAGATCAGCTAAAGGTTTATATACAAAGCTCCTTCTCCCTTTGTGTACATAAACTGAAGGACAAAACTAATCATTCGAGCCGTCATTTCAATTATATGGAAGAAAGAATAGTTGAGAAGGCTAAACAATGATTAAGGAGAACACTGTTAACCAAGAAAGTAAAGTTTCAATTTTAATATGATAGCAGTGGAAACTTACAAAATAAAAGTGTATCTGTTTTAAAAGGACATTCTGTCAGTGCATATGACGATGCTATAAACTTAAAAGTGGACCCCCAAACATGTCTACTTATAGCTGTGTATATAGGACATAGATAATATTTCATGAAGTATTACTAAAATCGAATTTCAAGTATGGCACATTAAACGTTGTTTTTCTTCTATTTATATAGTTCAAAACAACGAAGGTGATTATCCTTCAACTTTCCAAGCCAGTGTTTGGGCATCCTGTAGAATTAGTTATAGGTTCCATTTGCAATGATGGAGCCAAGGACTAAGTATTGAAACTTACTGACGTTCTTAAGGCTCTTGCTATAGAAATATTTTTCAATTCATACCCTTCCATCAATTTAAAACATAAAATACCTTTGGGAACTGTTAATGATTAATCCAAAGTTTTCTAATACTCCAGAAAAACGTGGATCTGTAGCAATGCAGTACAGTAGTTCCCATGGGACTTAGGGTCCACAAATAAGAACTGGAATTGTAGCTCTGTTGCAAACAGCTGTGTGATCCTACTCAGGATAATTAAAGTAAGTTGTCAGCTGTTTAAACAAAAAGTAGGGATAATAAAGGAAACTAATTTGAGGTTGGTAATGAGGATTTGAGAGATTATGTACTTGTGAGGTTTTTGAGGTATATACCAAGTTTACAGAGAGTCCTATAAATGGTAGTTTAAGAAAAAAAGATCACTGATGTACAGCATGCATGCAGAATATGCAAAAATTATACATTTACAGTTTGATAAATTAAAAAAATATTTTAAAAATTGTAAAGGTTACTTTCCATTTGTAGTTACTACAAAATATTGGCTATATTCTCATGTTAGATACTACATCTTACATCCGATAGTTCGTGCCTCCGACTCTGCCACCCCTGTGTTGTGCCCCCAACACTGGTAACCACTAGCTTGTTCACTGTATCTGCGAGTATGCTGCTTTTCTATTATATTCAGCAGCTTGGTGTATTATTTAGATTCCCATGTAAGTGATATCATACAGCATTTGTCTTGGTCTGACTTATTTCACTTACCATACATTTGATAAATTCTAACAAAGAGGATACCTTCAAAAAATAATTTTATCCTTGTTGGTATCACTATTTCTGTTCTTAAAATTTACATGAATAAATTATGGATTATGTACTCTTTGTGTCTGGCTTCTTTCATTAAACACTATGCTTACTGTAAACAAATAAAGTTGGTGAAGTCCCTCACACCTTACACAAAAGCAAACTTAAAATGGCTTAAAAACTTAAATATAAGACAGGATGTCATAAAACCCCTAGAAGAGAACATAGGCACAATGTTCTCTGACATAAATCATTTCAATGTTTTCTTATGTCAGTCTCCCAAGGTAATAAAAATAAAATAAAAAATAAACAAACAGGACTTAGTCAAACATTAGTTTTTGTACAGCAAAAGAATCCACAAACAAGACAGAAAGACAACTCATGGGCTGAGAGAAAATGTCTGCAAATAATGTAACTGACAAGGGCTTAATTTCCAAAATATACAAATAGTTCATACCATTCAATAATGACAGTAACAACAAAATCACCCCAACCAAAATGAGACAACATAAACAGACATCTCTCCAAAGAAGATATACAGATGACAAATAAGCACATAAAATGATGTTCAACATCACTATCAGAGAAACATAAATCCACACTACAAGCAGGTATCACCTTATACTGATCAGACTGGCCATCAATAAAATGTCCACAAAAAATAAATACTTGAGAGGGTGTGAAGAAAAGGGAATACTCCTACACTGTCTATGGGAATGTAAACTGGTGCAGTCACTGTGGAGAATAGTTTGGAGGATTCTTAAAAAAACTAAAAATAGAGTCTCCATATGATCCAGTAATCTCACTCCGGAGCATATATCCAGAGAAAACCACAATTTGAAAAGATACATGCACCTCAATATTCATAGCAGCACTACTTATAGTAGCCAAGACATGGAAGTGACCTTAACTTTCATAGACAGATGAATGGATAAAAAAGTTGTGGTACCTATGTACCTGGAGAAGGAATTGGCAACCCACTACAGTATTCTTGCCTGGAGAATCCCATGGATAGAGGAGCCTAGCAGACTACAGTCCATGGGGTTGCAAAGAGTTGGACATGACTAAGCAACTAACACACACACATATGTACCATACCAGGAGAAATACTAATAATCTCAGATATGCAGATACCACCAACTTTATGGAAGAAACTGAAGAGGAACTAAAAAGCCTCTTGAAAGTGAAAGAAGAGAGTGAAAAAGCTGGCTTGAAACTCAACATTCAAAAAATTAAGACCATGGCAGCCAGTCCCACCACTTCATGGCAAATAGATGGGGAAACAAAGAAATTAGTGAGAGCCTTTATTTTCTTGGGCTCCAAAATCACTGCAGATGGTGACTGCAGCCATGAAATTAAAAGACGTTTCTCCCTGGAAGAAAAGCTAAGACTAACCCAGACAGGGTATTAAAGAGTAGAGACATTATTTTGCCAACAAAGGTCCATCTATTGTCAAAGCTATGGTTTGTCCAGTAGTCATCTACAGATGTGAGAGTTGGACCATAAAAAAGCTGAGTGCCAAAGAATTGATGCTTTTGAACTGTGGTGTTTGAGAAGATTCCTGAAAGTTCCTTGGACTGTAAGGAGATCAAACCAGTCTATCCTAAAGGCAATCAGTCCTGAATATCCATTGCAAGGACTGATGTTGAAGCTGAAACTCCAATACTTTGGCAACCTGATGAGAAGAGCTGACTCACTTGAAAAGACCCTGATGCTGGGAAAGATTGAAGGGAGGAAAAGAAGGGGACGACAGAGGATAAGATGGTTGGATGGCATCATTGACTCAATGGACATGAGTTTGAGCAAGCTCGGGGAGTTGGTGATGGACAGGGAAGCTTGGCGTGCTGCAGTCCATGGGGTCACAGAGTCAGACACGACTGAGCGATTGAACTGAACTGACATATGTACAATGGAATACTACTCAGCCATAAGAAAGAGTGAAATCATGCCATTTGGGTGACATGGATGGACCTAGAGATTCTCATACTATGTGAACTAAGTCAGACAGAGACATACAAATGTCATATGATATCGCTTATATGTGGAATCTAAAGCATGATATAGATGGACTCACAAAACAAAAACAGACTTACAAGACATAGAAACCAAATTTACGGTTACCAAAGAGGAAGGTCGGGAAAGGAAAAATTAAGAGTTTAGCATTAGTAGATACAAGCTATTTTATATATTCATCTGTCCATGGACATTTAGGTTACTTCCATGTCTTGGCTACTGTAAGTAGTGTTGCTGTGAACACTGAGGTGCAGGTATCTTCCCAAATGCTGGATTTATCTGGAGTGAGATTGCTGGATCATATGGTAGCACTCTCTCTCCACACACACACACACACACACGTATACAACAGAGAAACAACAAGGCCCTATTGTACAGCACAGCAAATTACATTCAATATCTTATAATAATTTATAAAGAAAGCTAATATTAAAAGGAGTATATATGCATATGATATATAACTGAATCACTTTGCTGTATACCAGAATTGAACACAACACTATAAATCAAATATATTTCAATTAAAATAACAATAACAATTTTAAAAAAATAAATAAATACTATGCCTATGATGCATGTTCATGTTAAGCAGCAGTGGTTGTTCAATTCTCACTACTTTGCAACATTCTTTGCACATTTATACTACAGTTATTATCCACTTCATCACTAATGGACACTTGAGTGAGTGATTTCTACTTTTAAATTTTTTAAAAAGGTACTTCTATTTACATATTTGTATATGTCTTTTGATGAACCTACGTATACATTTATGTCAGATATATATATTTATATATTAGAAATAAAATTGTTAGATCACAGGGTATATGTATGTTAAATATAGATACATAACTCAGAAGAGTTTTACCTAGAGGTTATGCAAATTTATATCTCTACCACCAGAGTATGAAAATTCTAGTTACTCCATATCCTCACCAATATCTATAAATAGTAATCTATTTGACTCAAGTAATTCTCCTAAGTATAACTGATGTACAGTAACAACATATATTGAAAGTACAATTTGGTACATTTTAACATATATGAATGCATATATATTATATGTATTTGATATATATGTGTGTGTATGTGTGTATATATATATATATACACACACACACAACTATCCTGACATTTAAAACAATAAACATCACTATGACCCCTAAATTTCCTGTGCCTTGTAGCCCTTTGTAATCTGTACTGGCCTATCCACTTTCTCCTACCTCTCATCCCAGAGCAAATACTGACCTGCACTCTGTCACTATAGACTGCATTTTTTTTAAACTTTTATAGAAATGCCACCATGCAGTATAAGTCTATTCTGTTTGGCTTCTTTCATTTAGCATAATGATTGTGGGTTTTGTTCATGTTACTGTGGGAATAACTCACTCACCCCACTGTTATTGCTGACTAGGAGATGCCAGAGTTCTCTACTCATTTACCTACTAATGGATATATGACTTGTTTCTAATTCTTGGCTACCGCTGCTATAAACCCTTATACACAAGTTACTGTGTGAGTGCATGCTTTCATTCCTCTAGGGTAAATGCCAAGGAGTGAGATGGCCAAGTCCTCCTATAAATGAATGTTTAATCTTTAGGAATGGGCCAAATTATGTTCCAAACGTGTTCTGCCCTTTTACGTTCCCACCAGTAACATGCGAGAGTATCAGCGATTCCACATCCTGGCTGACATTTGGTATGAACCATCTTCTAATTTTAGCCATTGTAATGGGTGTGATTTCTCATTGTGATGATATTTTTATCATTTTATAACATCTTTACTGGGCTATAATTCATATGCCATAAGAATCACCCATTTAAATTGTGGAGTTTAGGTATTTTTAGTATATCAACAGAATTGTGCAACCACATTGCTAGATCTAATTGCAGAACATTTTCATTACCCTAAAAAAAAAAAAGCATCCATTAACAGTAACTAATAATTCCCCCATTTGCAGCCACTAGAAACTGCTAAGCTTCTCTCCATTTCCATGGATTTATCCACTGTAGACTTTTCTTAAAAATAAAATAAAACAATATGCAGACTTGTGTGCCTGACGTCTCTCACTATAGCATAAGGTTTTCAAGGTGCCTCTATGTCAGAGCAAGCTCTGAATCAGGTCAAAGACAAGATCTGTGAATTAGGTGTTTCCAGGGAGTTTTCAGATGAGTTAAACAGTGAAAATATTCCAGGGATGGGATTTCTTGGAGACTTCTGTACCTAATCTGTGGTTTCCACTGGTTACTAAACTGCTTGTCTGCACAATTGCCAGGGTTGTGAGGGTGTTGGTGTTCAAAGCTACCAATGGAGCTGGAGAGAGAGGGGAGAATAGGGCCATTGACAAAGCCACAGTGTTTGCTATTCCTACCTTGATCCAGCTGTTTCTCTTAGACAGAAAAAAAGAATCCTATGTTGTTGCAAGTATTTGGATAATTTCCAGACTTCTGAAAAGTTCATTCTGATAATTCTGGCCAGTGTCTACATCACTTTCATGGAATAATAACTTTTTAGATGTCCTTACTCTGTTAGTTTGAAAGTGCTTCTTTAACCACCTGATTCTATTGTGTGCAAGCTGTCTCTGAAGTCCTAAATAGTTGCCCCTATTTTGCTGTTCAAATTCACATAGGCTCCAAACACTATTTTTAAAATGCACATTCACACTGTTGCCTCATATTCTGACATATATTTGCACAGTATGGTGGACACAGAATGTATGAAAAAGCCACCCAATTTTACCATAATCTCTTTCTGACAAGTTTAAACATGGAGTTGCCACATATACTTGAAGACAAGTAAGTTTCAAGCTACTTAGAGCAATTGTTTTATTAGGATTCCTCTACATATGGAATTTTATTTCCTGCCTGAGCCCTGTCTGCCCTTTACAGTCTACTACAAAAGTTAAATGTACAAGATTTTGTGGCCCTGTTTGGGGGGATGGGGGGGTCATATTTCAAATAATTGGTACAGATTGCTGGTACCAGGGACAGTTTTGTTTTTTTTTTACCTTATTTAAGATGACATAAAACAAACATTTTATTTACCACTTCTCAGGTAAAGAGCCCCCCTTTTTTTTTAGTTGCCAAAAAATAGAAATTAAATTCAACTATATATAAAATCTAGCTACTTTAAATGCTTTAAATTGTTCGTCTGACCTAAGTCAGACTAGTCTTGCTCAGTTTCAGAATTTAAAGGATTATATACTCCTTTAAAGAAGAAAGGACAAAGTTCTGATCTTTCTTCCTTCAGTGAGTCCTAGTTACAGATCATACTTCCTGTGGTGCCTATGACAAAAGCAAATAAAGTTGAATCTCTTTGTAACTGACCCCAGTACACATGAAAAAAGATCAAAGCATATTCTAGATGCAAAGGTTTCTATACACAATATTTGGATATTAGAAGATATTCTTATGTAATAATAGTCCACCAATAACTCATAGCAGTGAAGCATTCAAAGTTTATAAGGCATTGATATTCTTCAGCAATTTTATATTTCTTCATGTTTTTATGGCCAAAATATTTTATAGGGGACAGAACATATTTCATGGTTTCATTAATAATGTTACTAATACTTCTATAAATTTTTCTGGACTTTTTTTCATAGACTTCTTAAAAAAATGGAGACAGGTAGTGATTGACAGAGAGGAGATGGTGACTGGGAAAGCTAGAAGTCATTTTTAGTACTGAAATCTTTTTCTCTATTCTTTAAACTTTCCATCTCAATAAATATAAAATATGACTTCCAGTTTTAACTTAGAAAAGATATTTAAATTGCAGAGCAGAACATAGG
>SJYQ01000230.1:493755-518242 GCA_006410935.1 Redunca redunca | reverse complement strand
ACATAAAAACTGGGAAAACAATAAAAATTTTAATAATTTAAGCTTTAAAAATTTTTCCATTAATATGTTTGCCATTAATATTTATTTTTAAGGATATTTCTTGGAAGAATTTGTCTGTTAGTACTAGATAAATAGCTTATCTACTCACACTTCAATTAATTAAAATATATTTGAATATTCATGTCATTTATTCTAAAGTGGACCATGTAATAACGATGGATTTCTCAAAACCATGGAGACTAATGAGTATTTCTTGAGCACCTATTTGGCAGTAACTAAGAAAAAGGAATTAACAGTGAAAAATAACAGGGAAAGTCTTTCCCTTGAAGAAGTTAATATTTTAGTGGGATAAGAGCAATGATAACCAAAGACATACATTTTTAGTTGTTGTCATATATTCTAAAGTAAAATAAATTTTAATGAAGCAGCTAGAGAGTTGGATGCTCTGTTTAAGAAGAGGTGGTCAACCAAGGAAAGTCATTCAGACAAGAGGACTTTTGAGTTGAGACTTCAAGGAACTAAAAATCAAGCCATGTGTACAACTGCATACATAAATCTAAATATTCATATAATGAAGAAATAAAAGAGTTACTAAGATAGGTAACATAGGAATCTTGAAGCCTGAATAACTAGTAGACTTCCTAAGATAAACCCCTGGTTTTATGTGAGTGTTAGTAGGCTATGTGTTCTAATTTATTCTGAATCCTACTGGCTTGGTTCCTGTAATTCACATTTTGTATGAAAAATAATTGAAGAATGTGTTTGAGCAGAATCTGAGGACAACATTTAGTGGGTTACACAATACCTTCATTTTACAAATGAAGAAACTGAAGCTCTATTAGGTAGATTACTCACCCAAGGAAGACAGAGCAGAAACCCAGCCAGTGCTTGCTGGCCCCAGGAGGCAGTAATCTTGTCACTTCTATTAAAATCTAAACTCGACCTCAGCTTGGCATGACTGGCTTCTTGCATACTGTAGAATGTGCTGCTTTAATTTCTGCCTCAATGCTCTTGTGCCCAAGGTGCCCTTTACCAGGACTGCCTCTCCACTATCTGTGAATTTACCCACAACAGTCTCAGCCTCTTAGGCAACCACTCTACCTTCACGGGTCTCTTTCTGTGACCAGGCTT
Organism: Redunca redunca; assembly: GCA_006410935.1. Lineage (NCBI taxonomy): Eukaryota > Metazoa > Chordata > Mammalia > Artiodactyla > Bovidae > Redunca > Redunca redunca. The sequence continues at coordinate 517,111 of SJYQ01000230.1, read as the reverse complement.
CCCATGAGAAAGGGCTTTGAATTCTCCCCTGGAAATCCTAGATTTCATGTATGGTTGAGATAATGCTGACTAGGCAATTCTAGGATTCTTAATTTTTCCTATTTTGTGATACTAGCCTTACCTCTGTATTCTGAACATTTGGACAACACTATTGCTCTGAGTTACAATCTAAGAAAGCTCATTTCTAATAGTAACAGTAATAATACTATCTCCACCTCATTTTTCAGTTTCACTTCAATAATAATTATACTTTGTGTGATTAATTTTGAGACAGGTGTAAAAATGTGTACATATTATTATATGAGTTATATCAAACTTTATTATTCATTTCCAATGGAAAAATATATCCAGCCCCTCATTTCTACTTTTATTTTAACATTGAAACATCATGCGACCCATTACTTAACACTGAAACGGCTAACTTATCAGTACAGTAACTGGCTATTCTCTTAGCTTTCTCACAGAATGAAAGCTTGACTTTTGTTTGCATTAAAAGTTAGTGACCAGTTAACTGATTAACTAATAATTTTATATCAGTTCAGTTCAGTTCAGTCACTCAGTCACGTCCGACTCTTTGTGACCGCATGAATCACAGCACGCCAGGCCTCCCTGTCCATCACCATCTCCCGGAGTTCACTCAGACCCACGTCCATCGTGTCCGTGATGCCATCCAGCCATCTCATCCTGGGTCATCCCCTTCTCCTCCTGCCCCCAATCCCTCCCAGCATCAGAGTCTTTTCCAATGAATCAACTCTTCGCATCAGGTGTCCAAATTACTGGAGTTTCAGCTTCAGCATCATTCCTTCCAAAGAAATCCCAGGATTGATCTCCTTCCGAATGGACTGGTTGGATCTCCTTGCAGTCCAAGGGACTCTCAAGAGTCTTCTCCAACACCACAGTTCAAAAGCATCAATTCTTCGGCGCTCAGCCTTCTTCACAGTCCAACTCTCACATCCATACATGACCACAGGAAAAACCATAGCCTTGACTAGACGGACCTTAGTCAGCAAAGTAATGTCTCTGCTTTTGAATATACTATCTAGGTTGGTCATATATATTAAGTACAATTTGTGAATGGCAATTTGGAAGCAAAAGTAGTATGACAACTTAGGAGTGGAATACAGAAAGGTGTTTGCATAGAAGTTTTTGATGATTTATACTTATAGCCAATCTATTTTGGTTGGAAGATTATTCTTATTAAGAGTAATCTGACATAGTGATAAAAATAATTTTCTCACTGTTTTAGATAAAAATATACATCACCTCTAACCGTCTGGAGGCAAAACTAGTATAATGAAGTTAATGAAATTTATATAGTTTCTTACATAAGTTAATTCATAATAATTTGGATTTTAAAATGGAAATGTTAACTGTCATAAGGTATATCATTAACTAGAGTAAGTTTTATCAAACTCTGCAGTAACTACATAGCAGATGTTCATTACATGCTAGTTTCTTCTCCTCATTTATGCACAGAGTAGACAGCATGGACACTGAAATATGACAGTCAGATTTTTGTATTTAATATTGCAGGCTCTGGCATCCCAACACCAGTACTCGCTAGCTCAACACTTTAGGAAAGTCTGTAAACATGTAGTTGTGTGCCAAGCATAATTATTACTTAGAAATAGAACTCCAGAATTTCTAAAAGGATTACAGATGAGATCTAACAGGTACACAATTCACGAAGTTCTGGAATAGAAGACAGCCGAGGTATGCATTCTAAATTTATAAAGGTTTTCAAATAAAATAAACTAAAATAACACCAAATTAATGTTAGTGAAGATAAGATAATGAAAGGCATAAATGTGTATTTCAATAGATTGAATAATTATTCAAAGAACTATTTCAACAGCAATTACTTTTTAAGGTATGTCAACCTGGTGGGCTGCCATCTATGGGGTGGCACAGAGTTGGACATGACTGAAGCGACTTAGCAGCAGCAGCGGCAGCAGCTTGAATGTAACTTCCAAGATCTTTAGGTAACTTAAATCTTGAACTGATATTAAATTAAGTGAATGGATATTCATTAGATGCCTAGATCATTTCCAAGTAATAAAAAGTACTAAAACATTGATTTTTAAGTATAATTTTACGTGCTTTTGCTTCTCTATTTTTATATACTATACAGAGGTATCTTTGAGTCTGCTACTCAGTCTGCTACTGAGTTTATTTATTTGCTATTTTGCCATCTCTGCCATTTTAAGAAATCATACAGTTCTTTATGACTATAGAAAATTGTGTTACATGTATTTATCAGCTCTGCAAGTCTGTTAAAAGTGTGTGACAAGACACTTAATTATCCACATCATATCTTCTTCTGAACAAAACAATGATAAACTGGGTTTAGAATTCTCTGTTGTTGTTTTCTAAATCTCTTTACACTTATTAATGATCAAACTTATTGACGATACTAAAGAATTCTTTTTTTTAATTTGTGGGTGGATTATGATTAATGATATTTACTGATTAGCATTGGAAATTAAAAGTGAGAAGTTTACTAAACACCTATTTTTTGACTTGAAGCTATAAATAATAAATTACTGATATTAATAACAATAATATTATGAGGTTAGTTTTAAGCTCACAGGTACCCTGAGATCTGTCCTAAATGTATGTTTGTTTCAGAATACAAGTCTGGAAGCCTATAAAATGTGCTAACATCTTAGGAAATTTGCTCAATTTTTAAGGGCTTGTCTCCTTGGTTTGCTGTTTATTGCTTTAACTAACAGTATGCAAGGTCATTCTTTTCTTTGCAATCTGACATGACAGCAAAGGTTCTATAAATTATTGGAATAATTTTCTTTGATTTATGTTGACTTTATTAAATCCTTGATTATTTAAGAAAAATAAAGCTTCCTCAATTCTAAGATTGTTTACAATCATGTTACTGTATATGTTTATTTTTATATTTCATTATTAATTTCAAATGGGCTTCCCTGATAGCTCAGATGGTAAACAGTCTGCCTGCAATGCAGGAGACTGGTGTTCGATCCCTGAGTCAGGAAGATCCCCTGGCGAAGGGAATGGTAACCCACCCCAGTATTCTTGCTTGGAAAATCCCATGGACGGAGGAGCCTGGCAGGTTGCACTCCATTGTGTCACAAAAGAGTCAGATGTGACTGAGCGACTAACACACACACACACACACACACACACATTACTTTCAAATAGGTAGCCTATTATGATTTCTCAGGCCCTAAGGCTTCCCTGGTGGCTCAGAGGTTAAAGCATCTGCCTGCAATGTGGGGGGACCTGGGTTCGATCCTTGGGTCAGGAAGATCGCCTGGAGAAGGTGATCTTCTCCAGTATGGCAACCCACTCCAGTATTCTTGCCTGGAGAATCCCATGGACAAAGGAGCCTGGCGGGCTATGTCCACGGGGTCACAAAGAGTCCGACATGACTGAGTGACTTCACTTTCACTAATGGTTCTAAATGAAATTTCTAAATTACCTAAAAAAAATTGATTTAAACTTTCTGAATTCAAACTTTAAGCATAAAATAAAATACAGTTTTCAGGCTATCTTTTACACTCAAAACTATCTTTGACATTTCCTATAGAGATACCCTGGAAAATTGCAGATTTATTTTCTCACCTTATGAAAAGAGAAGTCCTAAACATAATTACTGAATTTGATTTATTACTATTTATGAGTTTCATTGAAAGCATTGTCAAGTGGAAAAGCTCGTCAGCCTTCCATAGGTTAAATTTATATTCTTAAAATGTTATCAGTATAACTAACTTAGAGAGGGCATGTTTCACAAGACATCTCCAGATATTAGTCAATGTCCTTGCTTTCTATACTAGTATGTTTTAATGTTAGAAATACTGAAAAAATAAAACATAGTAAGAAACAGTTCTGTCATACTCTCCTTTGTGTATCAGAGTCTTGGTGGTGGTTTGCCTGATGGTATTAGGCAAACAGTATGGTGTCACCAGTAATAATTTATTATTTTAAATGCTTATATAGCTGTAACATTATTTCTTTAATTTGGTCTAGCCTCTTCTAGGCCAGGAATTTTCAGTTGATCATGCACATCAGTATTAACAATGAAGTTTCTGTTGCAGTTGTTTGATACTAATATTAAGACTTCAGACAAATTGAACCTTTTAATAGTCTCTATATGCTTTATGGTGTTGATATATTCTTACTAAAGACTTAATAAGTAAATAAATATATAATATACATTTTGAGTTATGATGGTATATATAAAATTTTTTTCTTTATAAAAATTTTGTATTCATTTTTATAACAGATGTAATGTTTCCTGGATTCTTTGAAAATATCCTTAATCATTATGCATAGAAGATATTTTGCCTAAAACTTTTTTGAACTGACCTTATTATCTACTTTTCCCCCCCATGCCACAACATCAGTCTAATTTTCTTGTCAGATTCTTTATTCTTGTTATGAATTGTCATCAAACTTTTCACTTTTGCAAATTATCAGTAATAAACCACAGGCACTTAAAATCTTTGTCATCTACAGATAGATTATATTTTACTTTGATCCTTTCTTGAATGTTTTACAGCTATAATCCAGAGTTCTTATCGTACTCAAAGATAAACCATTCCAGAGTTCTGTGAAAAATACCTGGAAAAAGTTCCAGGTATTTCAAAATTGGAAGAATGGTCTCTTGAGTACAAATATCTGCAGCCTCTTGTAGACATTAACATCATTTAAGGATGCTGAATAAGAATTTCCAGAACTCTGTAGTTAAAAAGTGGTGGAATTCACAAGACTCTAACACAAGGTACACGGGAAAAAGAGTTAATTACATAGGACTAAATGAATGTTAGCTGTTACACATACAAACACATATGAAGCCTTTAATTTGGAGCTATCTGTAAGTCCTGATGATTTAATATTTTAATAGATACATTGGTAGGCTGAAATGAAACTTTAAAAAATGATACATTTTTACTGACACCTAGAAATTCAGAAACTCTAATTACATCCCTTTACTTTTCATGGTAGTATAGTTATTTCCAGAGGTTCTTTAAAAATCTGTCCCCTTTTTTTCCAAGATATAATTGGAAATGTTGATTATGCAACCAAAGACTTGCCTGGAACGTCATGTTTAAGAATGACGCTCATATAATTGGGTTTGCCCAGCAACTTTTAAGGCACTTTATGGACCCAGTCTTTACAAAGCCCTCACAGGAAAAGTGGTCTGGTATCTGGCCTATAGGATCCAGTCTTACAGGAGGTGAGCAAGGTTATTTCCAGGTAGGCCAGAAGCAATGGGATATTTTGGAATAAAAAAAAACAAAATGTGCCCCAATTATATATATAATATGTGTATATAATATATATATATAAATATATACATGTGTGTGTGTGTGTGTGTGTGTGTGTGTGTGTGTGTGTATAGCAGGTGAAATCTGGAGGATTTTTGTCCCAGGTTCAAATAGTAAAAGGCAAATTTAAAAGTCCAATATGAGACTGTTTATGAAAACATCCAGCATAGCGAACTTAAGAAGGCCTACATGGTAAATGAGTGCTCTTTCTGCTCTTATGCTAATAACCAAGCCAAACCTAAGAAGACTGGTAGCTTTATTTTGTGATCAGACAAAAACAAGTTTCTATGATTTTTTATTTATTTTTTATTTTTTTGTCATAAGGGGAAAAGACTATAGGGAAAATCCCATTCTTCAATGGAAATTATACACTGCCTGAAACAAATCTCTCTGTGTTCCCTCATTCTGTTTCTCTGGGTTTATTGCACAGCACTGTGAACTGTCATTAACTAATAGCGGTTCGGAGGAACTCTTCTTCAGGAAGAGAAGACAGGCACTGAGTACAGGTGTCAGCTGTTGCCACCAAGAGAATCAGGAACATGAATTTCTCCCTCAATCTCAGAATTCATCTTAGCCTCCCCACACTTCCAGTGTTCTCTCTCCTAATATGTGAGGCTACTTGTTTCTTAGCTTTCCAAGAGCTCTTGTCAGGAATGTTGCCTTCTACCAGGCCAATTTAACCTTGCTAGCTGAAGCTATATAGAGTACAGAAATTGGAGAATAGGTGAAGGGATTCTTGAGCCAGGCTCTGGGACTCAGCTTTATTATTTGTTAAATTTTAAAAGACCTGAGGCTTTTATAGCAATTTGCCCATTTCTATATTTTCCCTAATAAGAAATTATATATTATGAATATACTCTTTAGTTTTAAAAAGGATATCTGAGAACCTATCTGAGAACCTACCATAACAGAACTAGGACAGCAGTAATGTACAATGTCCTTGTCACCCTCCCTCCTTGGGCAGGTGGTGCTAGCTGAAACTAGCACCTTTCTCTTTTATTATGCCTGAGCTACTTAGATGCTGTAAACCTCAACCCCAAAGTAAGGCAGAGACACAAAACACTGTCATTCTATTAGAAGAAATAAATCTATTACAAGGGAAAATATCTGTGGTCAGGTTAGACAGGAACCACTCTTTTTATGGGATTTGCTAACATAGCATGCTTTTTATTTACATGGTTTAAATTTTTTCTTTGGAAGATTTATTTTTCTCTTCAAGGGTAAGACTTACAGGCAGATTATAAGTGACACAACCCAAACTCCTGGCCCAGAGCAGTAGCATAGGAAACTTGAGGGACCTAGCATCCAAGGACACTGGTTCTCTGGAAGCATGGAAGGATAGTTACTGGTTCTTGACTTCTCCTACGTTTGCAGGAATCTGCACTTGTATCTGACCTGCTTACTGATTGCTTAGGAATTTCAGGCCCCCAGAGCCTGCTTAGTTCTGAAAAAACTAGCTTCTGTCTCTCTCCTTTGCAGAAGGAAGGAAGGGGACCTGCAATCACAGCAACGTTTAGCTATGGTCCCACCTGGGCCTCTCCAGATATAGCTCAGATGGGAGTCTGCCTGCAAAGGAGGTGACGTGGGTTCAATCCCTTGGTCAGGAAGATCTCCTGGAGAAGGAAATGGCAACTCACTCTAGTATTCTTGCCTGGAAAATCCCATGGATGGAGGAGCCTCATGGGCTACCATATGTGGGGTCATGAAGAGTCGGACACGACTGAGAGACTATCACCACCTGGGCCTAATGGACTCCTCTGTGTTGACTATATTCCCTTGCATGAAGTCTACAACTTAGACCCAGTTCATTCTGTAATGTCAGCTTCAAGACTGGCATTGGTCCTGACCTTCAGTATCTCCACTATCACAAGACCAGACTATCTGGATCAGGGCCTGGGCTCTGATCAGATGGCGATACTAGTTTGTTGTGAAGGATCTATTGACTTTTCTTTGTCCTAAGACAAATCCACTGTAACAGGTATCTTTTCCTTTGTCTGGGTTCACTTTTTTGAAGATCTTGTTTCCTACGGGGAAGGATCTGAGATGTCTTTCTCAAGAGGGTCTCTGTCCTGGGCAAGGGAGCTTATCTGCACTCTGGTAGGGGAGATCCCCAACCCTACATCCCCTACTGAATTCTCTCCTGATTGGAGTCCTCTTTTTTATTTTTTGGGGTCTAAATCCATGTCCCTTTTCTCAGAAACTAAAATTTAGGGACTAATACTTTCACCTGTTGAGTGAAAGTGAAGTCGCTCAGTTATGTCCAATTCTTTGTGACCCCATGGACTGTAGCCCACCAGGCTCCTCCATCCATGGGATTTTCCAGGCAAGAATACTGCAGTGGGTTGCCATTTCCTTCAGAGGATCTTGAAGGTCAGGGGATCTTCCTGACCTAGGGATCGAACCCGGGTCTCCTGCATTGCAGGCAGACTCTTTACCATCTGAGCCATAAGGGAAGCCCTGATGAGGGTACCCTCTCTATTTTCCACCTGTCTAATTCAGTCACACTCTGCCAGACTGTATTTTTGGTGCAAGGAGTGAATATTGAAAAATATGTTTTCTCTGTTCCCCAGCCTCATGTTGCTCTGCAAATCCATGGCCAGTATCAAAGGGAGGAGATCTGTCTCAGGGCTACCCACCCTTTCCATCCACAGGTATGGTTAGCAAGAGAACTACCCATGGCAGGCAGCATTTATTTCATGATCACTTATCTCTGAACTAAAGGAGGGAAAGGTGATGAGGTAAAGAGGCCAGGATTGTACCTTTCTCATCTGATACAACTATACAGATTAAGAACCTTAATAGGACCTATTGTTTCTTCCACAACAGCCACATACTAGCTAGGTGAGGCTTTACTCGGAATTCTTGGAAATGACCCCATCATTTTCAAGGTCATCAAAGACTGGAGTGTTTTCAGGAATTTTCTGCTCATCCCCAGGTCTTTACTCTCAGAATTTCCTCTTTTAATTTCAGATTGTCCACAAAATCTGGTGTTTCATTGGAGCAACCCAAAGAATCGGGTTCCAACTTGAAGTCTGCCCTCAAATTCCACACAGACACACACACACACACACACACACACATACACAAAAGCATGACTGAGCAATACATCCTAAATTTAATATATCTCAAGTGACAAAGCAGGAGAGAATGTGCTAGCATTCTCATGGGAAATTATTTAACAACCTCTCTAAGAAATTGTTTTCATGTCCTTCCAAGGCGTTCCATCACCGAGATTACCCTGAGGGCTCTCAAGTTCCCTTATCTTCCCATGAAGTACCCACTCTGCCGACACCCCTCTCCCAAGGTCCCTATGACCCTTAACATTTTTAATTCTCTCATATTCATACTGAGTAGCCCAAGTCTCCTGCATCTTACTCTAAGCCACACACTCAAACACACCACAATGTGGAAAGCGAGTGAGGATTTCTCCTTAGCAAAATACAATTTCTTATGAGAGAACCTAGGATTACACAGAGCAGGATTTATGGTTGTGTTGAATTATACATAGAGTTATTTCCTCTGTGAATGGTTGCTTGATTTTTCTCTTCTATAACTTCATGGAAACAACTGCTTGCTTTCCAATATTTTAAAAAATAAATATTATTCTATGTGTATATTTATTATGTACATACATACTTATATATACATATGTCTACACATGATCCAAACATATAACAGAGTTGGATTAATGGTAGTTTCATTATTAAGATCACAAACTATAGAAATCAAGAACTATCTCATTTACTTACTTTGATTTCCTCAGTTCCCCTTCAGTTTTAATAAGCCTTGGTCTAGGACACTGCACTTTCCCACCTATTTGATCAGGTTTTACCAAAATTGAAAACTGCTTTCTTTTGGCCACTCTTTCCTATAGCAAAAGCTTCTCTATAGCCAGCTCTCCACAAAAATTCAAGACTTCAACTTGTGCCCTGCCTCTCATTTACTCTGGCCCTACTGCAGAAAGCTTTTCTGTTTAGAAAATTCCCTCATACATCTTAGGATCTTATTTATGTTAAAGACTCAATGTTTAGATTTGAGAGTAAGACATCACTGAGTTCAAATCCCTGTTCTGGAACTTATCAGTTATATGAATTAATGTAATACATTTTATCTCTTTGATATTCAGTTTCCTTATATACAATATTGAGATTAACATCTTTATCTAAAATAATCTATATACACACATGTGCACATGCACACCAGTATATAGTCGTAGGATAAAGATTTCTAGAAAAGAAGAAAAAGAGGAAACCCTAGCAATATTGTTTAAAAAATATAATGGTCCCAAAGCAGAACAAGATTAAAAAAAATTAAATAAATGAAATACAAAAAACTTCACAATAAATTTAAAGATCCTCAGAAATTTTGTGTTTAATTCAAGTCATTTCAAGTAACTAGGGAAAATTTACAGTCAATATATTCCATTGGGGAAGATGGGATTTTTCAGAATGATGAGTAAGTGTTCAGAATACCTGGGTACTGACCTCTCTTTTCTCCTATTTATTTATTTTCATAAATTTTCTTTTACTGATAATAAAGCCCACAAGTAAAAGGCGACTTTGTTATGGCAGTAACTCAGCTTTTGAGGCACAGCAGGCCCTGGAAGGTTGAGCAGTAAATCACCCACAATGGCTTGACATCTTCAAGACTCTGAGGGACGAAGGAGGCTCCTGTGGGAAGTGCTGTGTCCAATCATGGCATAGAAGGGGAATCTTCTTTTCTATACTGTGTGAGTATCTCTGAAAATGTGCTATTTCTTCCTATGAATCATTGGCCCACCATACTAGCTGAAAATCCACCTATAGAGTGCTAAATTAACTCTTTACCTCATTCCTTCTATGAAACAGTATCAGTCAAATCAAAGATTTGAAGATAAAGAAAAAGCACCAAACACTGGAGATTTTGTTCTTAAGCATCAGAGTGGGAACGCTTTTCTAAATAAACTATTTTCAAGAATTACTGATAAACTCGAATACATGGGGAAAACATTTCTTTACTTGAAAAAAGATACATATACACACATACATACTAAACAAGCCAAAGAAACTGCACAAACTGAAAGAAACTATTTTCTATCAAATATTAAAGGATCTATCTCCTTAATGTATAAATACCTCTCACAAAACAAGGAAAATAAAAAACATTCACTAGGAATAAATGAATATGTGGCAGGAACACAGCTCAAGAAAAAGTAAAACAAATAATTTTAAATCTTTGAGAAAAATGTTCAGCTTTACTAATGCAAGAAATCCAAATCAAAACTACAAGTTGATATTTTTTAAGTGCCTGACTGGCAAAATTAAGAAAGTTTAATAAATAACCATAGCAGTTAGGATATAGGTGAAAAGGCACGGTCACTTATGATTACTATGGAAGATAAATGGTTCCAACCACCACTTAAAATAACTTCATGGTATCTTTAAAAATCAGAAAGGCATATGTCTCATTAACAATTTTATTCCTAGTGAAAGTCACTCAGTGGGGTCTGACTCTTTGCGACCCCATGGACTATACAGTCCCTAGAATTCTCTAGGCCAGAATGCTGGAGTGGGCAGCCATTCCCTTCTCCAGGGGATCTTCCCAACCCAGGGATCAAATCCAGGTCTCCCGATTTGCAGGTGGATTCTTTACCAGCTGAGACACAAGGGAAGTCCAAGAATACTGAAATGGGTAGCTTATCCCTTTTCCAGGGGATCTTCCCAACCTAGGAATCGAACCAGGGTCTCCTGCATTGCAGGCAGATTCTTTACCAACTGAGCTATCAGGGAAGCCTGTTTGTTCCTAGAAATGTATCCAAAAGATTTACTTGTAGATGCATATTGAAGAATTTCATCACAGTAGCTCACTGATACAAAAGGTTGGAAATAACAAAAATATTTATCAAGAAGGTTCTAGTTAAATAAGTAGTATATGCTCATGCAACATTAAGCTATGTAGTAGTCTAAAGGACTAGGCAATTTCCATGGAGTGATACAGAATCTCCAAAAACATATGAGAAATCCAAGGTGAAGAAAAATGTTTATATAAGTTACAGTTGTATTACATGCTAGAGGTCATGTATCTCTATGTTTATATATATATATGTGTTTGTGTGTATGTATATATATATATGTATAGACAACTTCTGGCAGAGTACTCAAGAAACTAATAAAGTTAGCAGTCAAAGGATAGTGTTACTGGAGGGACAGGGAACAAAAAGTAAGAGGAACTATTTTTTCAATTGAATGAATTTTTGTTTTCAAATTAAACACTATGAGCACCTATTACCTTTTCAAATAAATCAATAATGAAATAACAAAAATATATAATAAATAGAATAGTCATCCATGATAATTTGAGCACAGAGGAAAATGTCAGGAGATATACGGGTGCTTTTTCACCTATATAAAAAAAAATATATTAATTCCAAATGTTATGTGTGTGTACGTGCNTTTATTTCATAGCCAGATCTACATCAAAATCTTTGTAATTTCTTTATTTTCTCTCTCCTTTTACCCTCCTTTTCACAATAGTTAACTATGAAAGGAAAATAAGACTGGATATTCAACTTTTATATTTTTATCTGTAATATTTAAATTTTCTATCTATAGTAGATAGAATAATGGTATGTCATTTGTATTTGTTATGGGAAACACATTGAGTGGATTTCTGGAAAAGAGATTATGCACTCCTCTCTCCATTACTTCTTATACTTTTATAAGAAGATTATGACAATGAAAGCAAAGTATTTTGCAAAAATATTGAAAAGCCTGGATCCTATATGATCACTGTCTATGTGATGATTTGAAGATCCCAAGACAATGGTTAAAAAAAAAAAAAAGGGCAGTTTATCAGAGCAGAGGTGATGCTGGGAGACGCAGTGAAATAAATGAGACAGAGAAGGAAAGAGAGCCCACGAAGTGCACTTCCTCAGGTCATCTACCTGGATTCCAATCTCCAGTAGGACCAAGCTGGGGCTCTGCCTGACACACATCTCAGGATCATTTTACCAAGAGGTCACTAGCTAGGCATTAATTCTCTGGCTATTCCAGCTTACAGCAGCTTGTGAAGAGCAGGCTCTGGCTGTCAGAGAAAACCCTCAGTGAGCAGGAAGTGAGGGCAACTGTGCATGGTGGTGGTAATGTCTGAGGAACTACAGAGGAAGCTTCAGCACTAGCTTTAATCCCTGCCACTTACTTAGAGTGACGGTGCACTTGATCATCACCACCAGTGCCCTCAAGTTGCAAGTGAGTTTTCCCTCTCTACTGCCCAATCTGACGACTCCTGAGACTTGGGAGCTGGTCAGGTGCTCTGGACAGGACTTGCCTGGAAGGGGAGTGAGCCAGCTGGAGCACAGACAGACCTCAGGTCCACCAGGCATGTAGTGTTTCTTTCAGGTTTGCCTATATGGAAGGTATTCTGCTTCTAGAAATATCCTCAGCTTATGTTTGGGGATGCTACTCCACACACTTTCAGTTCATATGAATCAGGATGAGAACATACCTATTTAAATCAGGACAGTTTAAATAAGGGCAGGTTAAATGCTTTGCTGGAGCAGCCGTGAAGAGATACTCCACGTCCAAGGTAAAAGAAACCCCAGTAAGATGGTAGGTGTTGCAAGAGGGCATCAGAGGGCAGACACAATGAAACCATACTCACAGAAAACTAGTCAATCTAATCACACTAGGACCACAGCCTTGTCTAACTCAGTGAAACTAAGCCATGCCTGCGGGGCAATCAAGACAGGCAGGCCATGGTGGAAAGGTATGACAGAACGTGGTCCACTGGAGAAGGGACTGGCAAACCACTTCAGTATTCTTGCCTTAAGAACCCCATGAACAGTATGAAAAGGCAAAATGATAGGATACTGAAAGAGGAACTCCCCAGGTCAGTAGGTGCCCAATATGCTACAGGAGATCAGTGGAGAAATAACTCCAGAAAGAATGAAGGGATGGAGCCAAAGCAGAAACAATACCCAGTTGTGGATGTGACTGGTGATAGAGGCAAGGTCCGATGCTGTAAAGAGCAATATTGCATAGGAACCTGAAATGTCAGGTCCATGAATCAAGGCAAATTGGAAGTGATCAAACAGGAGATGGCAAGAGTGAACGTCGACATTCTAGGAATCAGCGAACTAAAATGGACTGGAATGGGTGAATTTAACTCAGATGACCATTATGTCTACTACTGTGGGCAGGAATCCCTTAGAAGAAATGGAGCAGCCATCATGGTCAACAAAAGAGTCCAAAATGCAGTACTTGGATGCAATCTCAAAAATGACAGAATGATCTCTTTTCATCTCCAAGGCAAACCATTTAATATTAAGGTAATCTAAGTCTATGCCCCAACCAGTAACGCTGAAGAAGCTGAAGTTGAATGGTTCTATGAAGACCTACAAGACCTTTTAGAACTAACACCTAAAAAAGATGTCCTTTTCACTATAGGGGACTGGAATGCAAAAGTAGGAAGTCAAGAAACACCTGGAGTAACAGGCAAATTTGGCCTTGGAATGCAGAAGGAAGCAGGGCAAAGACTAATAGAGTTTTGCCAAGAAAATGCACTGGTCATAGCAAACGCCCTCTTCCAACAACACAAGAGAAGACTCTACACATGGACATCACCAGATGGTCAACACCGAAATCAGATTGATTATAGTCTTTGCAGCCAAAGATGGAGAAGCTCTATACAGTCAACAAAAACAAGACCAGGATCAGACAGTGGCTCAGATCATGAACTCCTTATTACCAAATTCAGACTTAAATTGAAGAAAGTAGGGAAAACCGCTAGAACATTCAGGTATGACCTAAATCAAATCCTTTATGATTATACGGTGGAAGTGAGAAATAGATTTAAGGGCCTAGATCTGATAGAGTGCCTGATGAACTATGGAATGAGGTTCGTGACATTGTACACGAGACAGGGATCGAGACCATCCCCATGGAAAAGAAATGCAAGAAAGCAAAATGGCTGTCTGGGGAGGCCTTACAAATAGCTGTGAAAAGAAGAGAGGCGAAAAGCCAAGGAGAAAAGGAAAGATATAAGCATCAGAATGCAGAGTTCCAAAGAAAAGCAAGAAGAGATAAGAAAGCCCTCTTCAGAGATCAATGCAAAGATATAGAGGAAAACAATAGAATGGGAAAGACTAGAGATCTCTTCAAGAAAATTAGAGATACCAAGGGAACATTTCATGCAAAGATGGGCTTGATGAAGGACAGAAATGGTATGGACCTAACAGAAGCAGAAGATATTAAGAAGAGATGGCAAGAATACACAGAAGAACTGTACAAAAAAGATCTTCATGACTCGGATAATCACAATGATGTGATCACTCATCTAGAGCCAGACATCCTGGAATGTGAAGTCAAGTGGTCCTTAGAAAGCATCACATGAACAAAGCTAGTGGAGGTGATGGAATTCCAGATGAGCTCTTTCAAAGCCTGAAAGATGATGCAGTGAAAGTGCTGCACTCAATATGCCAGCAAATTTGGAAAACTCAGCAGTGGCAACAGAACAGGAAAAGGTCAGTTTTCATTCCAATCCCAAAGAAAGGCAATGCCAAAGAATGCTCAAACTATCGCACAATTGCACTCATCTCATATGCTAGTAAGGTAATGCTCAAAATTCTCCAACCCAGGCTTCAGCAATACGTGAACTGTGAACTCCCTGATGTCCAAGCTGGTTTTAGAAAAGGCAGAGGAACCAAAGATCAAATTGCCAACATCTGCTGGATCATGGAAAAAGCAAGAGAGCTCAGAAAAACATCTATTTCTGCTTTATTGACTATGCCAAAGCCTTTGACTGTGTGGATCAGGATAAACTGTGGAAAATTCTGAGAGAGATGAAAATACCAGACCACCTGACCTGCCTCTTGAGAAATCTGTCTGCTGGTCAGGAAGGAACAGTTAGAACTGGACATGGAACAACAGACTGGTTCCAAATAGGAAAAGGAGTACGTCAAGTCTGTATATTGTCACCCTGCTTATTTAACTTATATGCAGAGTACATCATGAGAAATGCTGGACTGGAAGAAACACAAGACGGAATCAAGATTGCCGGGAGAAATACCAATAACCTCAGGTATGCAGATGACACCACCCTTATGGCAGAAAGTAAAGAGGAACTAAAAAGCCTCTTGATGAAAGTGAAAGTGGAGAGTGAAAAAGTTGGCTTAAAGCTCAACATTCAGAAAATGAAGGTCATGGCATCTGGTCCCATCACTTCATGGGAAAAGGATGGGGAAACAGTGGAAACAGTGTTAGACTGTATTTTTGGGGCCTCCAAAATCACTGCAGATGATGACTGCAGCCATGAAATTAAAGGATGCTTACTCCTTGGAAGGAAAGCTATGACCAACCTAGACAGCATATTCAAAAGCAGAGACATTGCTTTGCCGACTAAGGTCCGTCTAGTCAAAGCAATGGTTTTTCCAGTAGTCATGTATGGATGTGAGAGTTGGACTATGAAGAAGGCTGAGCACCAAAGAATTGATGCTTTTGAACTGTAATGCTGGAGAAGACTCTTGAGAGTCCCTTGGCCTGCAAGGAGATCCAACCAGTTCATTCTGAAGGAGATCAGTCCTGGGTGTTCTTTGGAAGGAATGATGTTAAAACTGAAACTCCAGTACTTTGGCCACCTCATGCGAAGAGTTGACTCATTGGAAAAGACTTTGATGCTGGGAGGGATTGGGGGCAGAAGGAGAAGGGGATGACAGAGGATGTTATGGCTGGATGGCATCATGGACTCGATGGACATGAGTCTGAGTGAACTCTGGGAGTTGGTGATGGACAGGGAGGCCTGGCGTTCTGCGATTCATGGGGTCGCAAAGAGTTGGACATGACTGAGCAACTGAACTGAACTGAAATACTGAGATCTTTGCTAAGAATACCAGAAAAGATATTGCATCTTTGCTCCGGAACTGAAGTTGGAAAGACTTTGCCCTGGTACCTCTGTGTGCTATTATGTGATCACAGGTAAAGAGCCTCTCAGAATGGGTCAGCAGAGCTGTGAGCTCAAGAGAAAGAAAAATTAGGTTCTGAGCCATCATTCAGAGGTAGGTACAGTCCCTTTCATAGCCGATCTAGGTGACAAGAATCTCTTTAAATAAGTCAGTTGGAGTAAGACTTTTGGATTTTGAATCCAGAGGTTTCTAAATACAAAATTAGATTATCAAGTGATCATAATATCTAAACTAATATCCTATTTAAACTAAACTAACATCCTATTTAAAGAATTTGGGGCAATAAACAAATCCTTAATAAACAGAAACAAGTGTGACCTTGGGTAAGTTTTCAAAACTTTTTGTGTCTTCGTATCCTTAGTAGCATACTGACGTAAATCACTGTGATGACATTATAGAGGGGCTGGGAAGGCAAAAAAAAAAAAAAAGAACTAATAAAAGTGTCAGCTGTAAAGTTTTTATCACATCATTTCATGAGCTCCATGAGGAATAGGAGCCTGGTATCTGTTTGTCAACCACTGTAAATCCAGCACCATCATGCTCCTTGCACATAGTAGAAAGTTGAAAGTGTTAGTCACTCAGTCGTGCCCAACTCTTTGCAACTCCATGGACTGTAGGCTGTTCTGTCCCTGGAATTTTCCAAGTAAGAATACTGGAGTGGATGGCCATTCCCTGCGCCAGGGAGGTCCTGCACATAGTAAAGCACCAACAAACGCATGGATAGCAGAAAGTAGAAGTGACAGTCAAAAGCTGAGCAACCGTCACGATAGTGACACCAGGGGACAGCCATGAACAACCAAGACAGCCTGTTGGTAGGCGTGCCTACTAAAATGAGCTAGGGAGAATGAGGCAGCAAAGAATAAAATGAAACGTATATATAGATATTTTCTTATATACGCGACCTCATATTCTAAAGTTTCGACTATCTTTGGTTTTTACCTTCAAAATAGCATATGAAGGATAAGGTTGCCCACTGGTCACTATTTCATGAAAAAAACATTGTCAGACTATATTTCCTTGATTACATAGCTCTTTTAAATAAATGTCTTTACTCCTGAAGAAAGATTCATGACTAAATCCCTCCAACATTTTCCCTTGGAAGCAGTGTCTTGTCTGTGCTACATAACTCTGCTGTTAAAGGGACATTTTAGGATTATATGCTGAGTATATGCATGGCACTACTGTGGAAGTAACTTCTTTTTAAGTCTCAATATGAGCAGGCCAGTTTTACTATTATTTTTTATTATTTATTATTTTTAATTTTTATTCTAACTTTGGTTTACTTTACATTACTGTATTGGTTTTGCCAAACATTGACATTAATTCCCACGAGTGTACATGCGTTCCCAAACATGAGTCCTGACTCAAATTTAAATACCATTTTTTAATGTTTCCCTCCCTCTACCAATCCTAAGGTAGAATACTACTGAGAATCAGAGTTTAAGGTATGGCCTTATATCACATGGAAAGGGCAGAAGAGAGCCAGGGTTAAAACCCACATCTCTATAGTCTAAAACATTCAAGGACTAGGTCTGTCCTAAGACCAAAGACACAGTAAAACTGAAACTTCTGTTTTGATCAGGTAACCAATTCAAGTATTCAAGAATATACTCATCCCACTATACCAGATTCTCACCTCCTCAAGGGTTGCTGCTGCTGCTGCTGAGTTCCTTCAGTCATGTTCGACTCTGTGCGACCCCATAGATGGTGGCCCACCAGGCTCCCCTGTTCCTGGGATTCTCCAGGTAAGAACACTGGAGTGGGTTGCCATTTCCTTCTCCAATGCATGACAGTGAAAACTGAAAGTGAAGTCGCTCAGTTGTGTCCGACTCGTAGCGACCCCACGGACTGCAGACCTCCAGGCTCCTCTGTCCATGGGATTTTCCAGGCAAGAGTACTGGAGTGGGGTGCCATCGCCTTCTCCGCTTTAAGGGCTACTTCTTCCTTTTAGTTATGCTTCCTCTTGTTACATTCTCAGGAAATAGGAACTAATTTCAATATATGTTCAGTGATTCACTGAATAAATATTTGTTTAGAGCCTAAAACAACAAGCCACTGGGCTAACACTGATTAAAGTAAAACATATATATCGAAAGTCATAAATGGCCTGTGACAGGAAAACCAATAATAAAATTGTAATACCCACTTTTTGGTTTGTCAAAGTCAATGGAATAGTATTTTACATCAGTCACCTGGATGACTCAAATTGCCTATTCTCAGAATAAACACTTTGTTTTTTCAATAGCAGGCCTTTGATGGAGCAGAATGGGATCATATTTGACATTCATGGGGTTTGGCAACTGCCATCACTGTTTAATCAGATATTCACAGGCATTCTTCATTTGTTATTATTTTTTCTAAATTGCAAATAAGACAAATATCAACAAGTATTCAATACTTTGGGCTAAAATCAAAATAAATTCAATGGATTATATCAGTCATATACCACCACACAAACTTCTGTGTCACTATACTCGCAATAATACTTGCTCCAACATAGTGGACAAAATTCTAAAGGAGTAACTTTCCTTTCTTATTCACTAATAATCACAAAGATCACATTTCACTGCAGATGAACCATCTATCTTCAATTTCTGACTTTTTTTCCTTTATGTATGAAGGAATTGAGGAGGAATCAAAAAATAAAAGTTAAGCATTCTAGCGAGAAGAACAATTACTCTATTGATTTTCTATTTAATATCATAAAATACCTTTCTTTTTCTAGGAATTCCCCTCCTTACTCCAAATAACACAAGACCTTTGCAATACTTTGAACTAAAGTATGGATCATAGTATTACAATTGTTTTATAAAAGGTCAAAAAAACATTTTCTATTGTAAAGCCTGCTGGCCCAGAATAAACATAAATTTTTAAATTTATACTATTTAAAATCAATGAATATATATGTGAATATACATATTATATGATTCCATAGAGTCATATGCAAGATATTTTTTCTTTCCAAAATACACTAAAAACACTTAAATTTCTCAAGAGTATTGACTAAGTGTTCTATTTTATTTTTAGATTATTTTTACAGTACTTATATTAGAGATAAGGAATACAGGGTGGCATTCAATTATTGCTTACTAACTATACCTGATAAAGGAAAATTTAAAGGCACTATTGTCCACAGAACACAAACTACTTAACAGTGACAATCTGTATAGGCTTGTATAATAATACTAATTTAGAAGTGCATAAAACAATGAAATACTATATATTAGAAATATTGATATTATATAACACCTAGTGTAATATAGGGCTTCCCTTGTAACTCAGATGGTAAAGAATCTTCCTGCAATGTGGGAGACCTGGGTTTGATCCCCGGATTGGGAAGATGCCCTGGAGAAGGGAAAGGCTACCCACTCCAGTATTCTGGCCTAGAGAATTCCATGGACTGGATAGTCCATGGGGTTGCAAAGAGTCAAAACTAAGAAATTGTCTGAATATATTTTTATTCATCTATCTATCTATCTGTATATATGTATATATAAAGATAGTTTACAAGTAGCTTAAAAAACTGGTGAAGGTGTAGAAACAACCAAGTTGGAACAATGAAGTTACTTCTCAGAGAAAACTCCAAAATGTCTATTTCCTTAATTATAGATTATAGAAAAAAGAGCAAGGCATAATTACCACAACATTTTAGAGAAATGAAAATATATCTTCAAGATCCCATGTGACAAACTCCCTACTACTTAAATTATTTTTCTCAGTACAAATGATAGGCTTTTAAAGGAGACAAATATTTAGGTGTTTGAGGGAGAAACTGGTATGTAAAATATACCAGAGATAACTGGAGATAATTCTAACTATCAGAGCATCAAGAATCTATTTGTGTGAGAGATACATTTTAAGTGGTATAAATATATGACCTACTTTATTAGTTAAGATACATTTATGGTCAAACAATAGAAACCAATGGTGGTATCTGCAAGGGGATGGATATCTCTTTTGAGTAATACTGTAAGTTCATAGGGCACTGGGAGTTTACAGATTCATACAATAAGCAAAGGTACATGTTAGGATAGACAGATATTGAACAGAAAACATGATTTTTTTTTAATTTTAAGAGAAAAAGTTTGGGTGCCCCTGCTGTAGCTGATGCAGTGAATGATTTCTATAAGTCTCCTACAGTATCCTTGCATCATTTGTTCAAGATTAAAAATTCTAGGTAGGAATATGCAATTAGCTAGGTTAAGCCACCTTTCTATGCCCTGGCTTTTTCATGTTGAAGAAAGAAAGAATCTGATCCTTTTAATTTACTTCTAGAACATGAAGTACAACCTTGCACCAAAGCTACATGAAATGCAAAATCCCTTCTCTAAAGAAAAAGGGGGGTGAATACTATAGAGATACTTTTTTTGCAAAGCAAATATTCACTATACTTATATACTTAGACAAAGTAGTAAGACAACCTTTTCTCCATTTTATAAAAAGATTTTATAATAATCTTCCAAAGTTATACCATTTGTTTATATACTTGCTTATCTATTTGTTTAATTTGTATTTTGTCAGTTTAACTTGCTTGTTGTCATCAATGGCTAAAACATAGGTCTCACAAGAATCAGAACTTGTCTCTCTGGTTCAAGGCATTGAGACCAGACTCTGGTATATCGACACTTAGAGGATCAATATTTATTTGTTGAACTACTTGACTGATCAATAAAGGGACGCTAATGTGTGGAAAATATCACTTCTCCAATTTCTTGGCCCTGTTCAATCCTTCTGAGTCACTTTTGACACAGTTCTGTGGTGCACTTTCAACCTCAAATAATTGTTATGACATAGAAGCCTTGACTAAAGGAAAGATGGAGACCTTCCCACACTGTGTTTTAACAGATTCAGCAGGTTTATTGCTACATCCTCTTGTAGAAAGTGAATTTCTGACCTACTTTCTCTAATGGTTAGTGTGCTGAAGTTAACAATGAATTTGTGATGTTTAAGAATCACATGTAAAATAGATGCTTCCTCCTGGTCCCTCTGACATTATTTTGAGTTTAAAAAAGATTTTTCAAATACCAATTATATTTGAAAGATAAATGTAAACTGGACTTCTTAGAGTAGCTTCCACATTGAGAAGTTTCTAACATCTAATTCTGAAGAAAGAGTCAATAGTAAAGATTTGAAAAGAGTAATAATATTTATTGTGGCAAAAATGTCAGAAAGATATTTGATTTTTTTTTGTTTGTGGGTAGACATGGGGAGATAAACAGATGTCAAGATTTAAGATCAGGATTCAATAAATTCTGGGTGACACTTTCTGCCTAAAACTCTTTTATCCCTTAATACCCAGTTGCAGGTTCAGGTAGGTAAAAGGCTTACCTGAACTTTCAAGGTGACCTCCATTCCATGTTTCCATTACACCCTACTTTATTTGAAAATTTAACATTTTATTTTTACATTGTTTATTTCTATATTTCTCTACTCAAATGCTATCATCCAAATGTACAAGCCCCATCTTATTCTTTATGTCCTCAGAGCCTAGCTCAACATTATATAGTATTTACAGTTATACAGTACTTACAGTTCAATACATTATTCTTAAAATTAACTGGCCTATGATACATATAGTCATGTAACTTGCTGAAAAATCAATGATAAGCCTATTCCTAGGTTATCTGAAGAAATGTAATATGTTAAATACAAACATGATTTCTACTCCTGAACCTGAAATTGAATTCTCTCTTCTTTGTCAAGCAGTAAATATTATAGTGTTAAAAAATATAAGCGGTATGTAAATAATCAGCAAGGACCATCTCCTAAATATGAAAATACAGTTCACAGACAAGATAACTGTTAGCTTTTATCTTTTAAAGAGATAAGAAAGTTAACACACAGATGTAGTCAGGCAACAGAAAAAAAAAAAAAAAGAAGAAGAAGAAGAAAGAGGAGAGGGAGTGAAAGGCTGAGAACAAAATAAAAGTTCATCTTTGCCAGTCTACCTCAAATGACTCAGGAGAAAATGGATAAAGGCAGAAAATCCCAGTGGCACCTTATTTATACCATGGTACTTTTAGATCATTTTAAATGAGGCTTTCAGAGTTCTCCAGAAAACAAGCTCTGTCCTTCTCAAGGTTCCTATATTTTCAAGATGCTTTAGGACATCAAGTAATTTCTGTAAAGACTTTGCCCATTAGTAATTTGCAGACATCATAGTCTTTATAAACATAAAAGAAGAAAAATTATTCATAATTTAAAATCTTTTTCATGCAATTTTTATATTTTATCCTACTCAAGACTTGGAAAATTTTTTTTATTAATTTATAAACTAGTTATTGAGTACTCTGTGTATCCCATTTTAAATCTTCCCTGGTGGCTCAGACAGTAAACTGTCTGCCTATAATGTGGGAGACCTCAGTTCAATCCCTGCGTCAGGAAGATCTCCTGGAGAAGGAAACGGCAACCCACTCCAGTATTCTTGCCTGGAAAATCCCATGGACAGAGGACCCTGGTGGACTACAGTCCATGGGGTCACAAAGAGTCGGACATGACTGAGCGACTTCACTTTCACTTTATTGAGTACTCTGTGTATCCCATGTTAAATGTCATATTGAACAAAAGTACACAGTTTAAAAGTGAACATTCCCTTAAACCCCAGGACCCATGTTCTGGGTCCTACATTGAGGACAGCAGAGTTTCCTTCTACTCTCTGGTGGATGTGAGGCACGTTGTTTTAATTTACTGAGATGACGAGTTTGCTGATTTGCAAAGTATAACCTAGACTATTGTTTTACATATGAGAATTACATCTCCCATAAAATTAAAAAAAAAAAAAGTCTTTTATTTTATAATTTTGTATTATTCAAATTCATGCCACCATAGATAAAGAATGCCACCTGCCATACCAGTAAACAAAGGATGTTGTGGACATCAAGTCATCAGCCACTGCAGGAACCCCTTCTCCACCCCCACGGATAGTGCACCCTGAGGGGATTCGGACGGAGGAAACAAGATATCGGCCCCAAATACCTAAAGATTTCAGTGAGCCCAGACTCTTTCATCTCACCATATACAGAAAAGGGCTAAATTCATTAACTTGAGATGTCTGTTCTTCTTTAATTAACAGTACCAGATGTGTGTGTGTGTGTGTGTGTGTGTGTGTGTGTGTGTG
>SJYQ01000230.1:478091-492062 GCA_006410935.1 Redunca redunca | reverse complement strand
AGATCTTGAACAGCAACAACAAGAAAAATAATCCTGAACATTGGTCTAAAGAATACATTGATTTAATTGTTTTGAAACATGAATGGTATCATTAATTACTAATTCAAAAGCAAGCAGGAGGAAACACAGTCAAAATAATATAAGCAGCATGCCCATTTCCAAAAAATATTGATCATTAGAAGTAATGAGATTTGATAATCTAACTTGGGTGTATTCACTCAGAAGACAGCTAATTTCTAAGAGTATAATGATAGGTTGATGAAAGTGAAAGATGAGAGTGAAAAAGTTGGCTTAAAGCTCAACATTCAGAAAGCTAAGATCATGGCATCTGGTCCCATCACTTCATGGGAAATGGATGGGGAAACAGGGGAAACAGTGTCAGACTTTATTTTGGGGGGCTCCAAAATCACTGCAGATGGTGATTGCAGCCATGAAATTAAAAGACACTTACTACTTGGAAGGAGAGTTATGACCAACCTAGACAGCATATTCAAAAGCAGAGACATTACTTTGCCAACAAAGGTCCGTCTAGTCAAGGCTATGGTTTTTCCTGTGGTCATGTATGGATGTGAGAGTTGGACTGTGTAGGAAGCTAAGTGATGAAGAATTGATGCTTTTGAACTGTGGTGTTGGAGAACTCTTGAGAGTCCCTTGGACTGCAAGGAGAGCCAACCAGTCCATTCTAAAAGAAATCAGCCCTGGGATTTCTTTGGAAGGAATGATGCTAAAGCTGAAACTCCAGTACTTTGGCCACCTCATGCGAAGAGTTGACTCATTGGAAAAGACTCTGATGCTGGGAGGGATTGGGGGCAGGAGGAGAAGGGGATGACCGAGGATGAGATGGCTGGATGGCATCACTGACTCGAAGGATGTGAGTTTGAGTGAACTCTGGGAGTTGGTGATGGACAGGGAGGTGTGGCGTGCTGTGATTCATGGGGTCGCAAAGAGTCAGTCGGACATGACTGGGTGACTGAACTGAACTGAACTGAATGATAGGTTTAAAGAGAGGAGATCACTATCAGTGTGGCAGACAATTTCAGTTAATTTTTGATTGCTTATTATTTTGTCACTGTTACGATTTTTCACTACTGAGAATGGAATGGTGTGGAGGAAATTCATGATCTGTAATACTGATGGTTTAGGGAAATAATGCAAGGACATGGAATAACTGATTGATTCTGTACTGAATCTAAATTACCATTAAACCAAACAGGCTAACCTATTAGAGGTATAATGCATACATTTATAGGTAGGTTAATGGAGGAGTATCTACAGCAGGAGTAGCAGACTCAAATACTTGCAGGTGTTAGGAAAGTATCATAAATGTGCATACTGAGTTGCAATCATTAAAGAATGGTGAACAGTGTCAGAACTTACTTAAACCATCAAAATTCAATTAAAGTAACTGTGTTTGGAAGGAGAGGGGTGGATACAAAGGCCACTTTCAGTTCAGAGGTTGCTATTTCTGATCTGGCAAAATGACTAGTGTCTGTAAATATATCCTCAAATTGAGGGACCAAAACATTGGAATCGCTGTGGTATGATAACCATTCTGTGACCAGTTACTTTGTTCTTTACTCAAGAGGTTGGGTATTTTGTCACTTGCTGAGGAAAGGGGATAAGACACACATAATTCCCCAGAAGCTGATCGTTTAAGGAGTTTATAAGTTAATATGCATTAGATGACAATTAATTAGAATAATTGCTATAATAAATGGAAGTACAGAGAAGAGGGGGCATTTACTGAAACTAGGACTAATGAAATCTGCTTCAAGTCATTAAGGATAAACAAGAATTACTCAGTGATGAATATAAGAACCAGGATATTGAATGGTTTGCCTTAGAAATGAACAGAGATCATTCTGTAGTTTTTGAGATTGCATCCAAGTACTGAATTTCAGAACCTTTTGTTGACTATGATGGCTACTCCATTTCTTCTAAGAGATTCTTGCCCACAGTAGTAGATATGATGGTCATCTGAGTTAAATTCACCCATTCCAGTCCATTTTAGTTCACTGATTCCTAAAATGTTGGCATTCACTCTTGCCATCTCCTGTTTGACCACTTCTAATTTGCCTTGAGTCATGGAACTAACATTCCAGGTTCCTGTGCAATATTGCTCTTTATAGTATCGGACCTTTCTTCCATCACTAGTGATATCCACAACTGGATGTTGTTTCTCCTTTGGCTCCATCTCTTCATTCTTTCTGGACTTATTCATCTACTGATTTCCAGTAGCATGTTGGGCACCTACCGACCTGAAGAATTCATCTTTCAATGTCCTATCTTTTTGCCTTTTCATACTGTTCATGGGGTTCTCAAGGCAAGAATACTGAAGTGGTTTGCCATTCCCTGCTCCAGTGGACCATGTTCTGTCAGAACTCTCCACCATGACCCATCTGTCTTGGGTGGCCCTACAAAGCATGGCTCATAGTTTCACTGGGTTAGACAAGGTTGTGGTTCATGTGATTAGATTGGTTAGTTTTCTGTGACTGTGGTTTCAGTCTGTCTGCCCTCTGATGCCTCTCTCAGTGCTTACCATCTAACGGGGGTTTCTCTGACACTGGATGTGGGGTATCTCCTCTCGCCACTCCAGTGTCACACAGCTGCAGCTCACCACTCCAGTGCCATGTAGCAAGGGAAACCATTGCCTCGTTTCCAAGGCAAACCCTTCAGTATCACTATATCCAAGTCTATGGCCCAACCAGTAACCCTGAAGAAGCTGAATGGTTCTATGAAGACCTACAAGACCTTTTAGAACTAATACCCCCAAAAGATTTCCATTACAGGGGAATGGAATGCAAAAGTAGGAAGTCAAGAAACACCTGGAGTAGCAGAAAAATTTGGCCTTGGAGTACAGAATGTAGCAGGGCAAAGTCTCATAGAGTTTTGCCAAGAAAACACACTGATCATACCAAACGCCCTCTTCCAACAACACAAGAGAAGACTCTACACATGGACATCACCAGATGGTCAACAATGAAATCAGATTGATTATATTCTTTGCAACCAAAGATGGAGAAACTCTATACAATCAGCAAAAACAAGACCAGGAGCCAACTGTGACTCAGCTCATGAACTCCTTATTGCCAAATTCACACATAAATTGAAGAAAGTAGGGAAAACCACCAGACTATTCAGGTATGACCTAAATCAAATCCCTTACGAATATATAGTGGAAGTAGGAAATATATTTAAGGGACTAGATCTGATAGACAGAATGCCTGATGAACTATGGACAGAGGTTCATGACATTGTACAGGAGAGAAGGATCAAGACCATCTCCAANATATTGTCACCCTGCTTATTTAACTTCTATGCAGAGTACATCATGAGAAAAGCAAGGCTGGATGAAGCACAAGGTAGAATCAAGATTACTGAGAAAATATCAATAATCTCAGATATGCAGATGACACCACCCTTTTGGCAGAAAGTGAAGAACTAAAGAGCCTTGTGATGAAAGATAAAGAGGAGAGTGAAAAAGCTGGCTTAAAGCTCAACATTCAGAAAACTAAGATCATGGCATCTGGTCCCATGACTTTATGGCAAATAGATGGGGAAACAGTGGAAAGAGTGGCATACTTTATTTTTGGGGGCTCTAAAATCACTACAGATTGTGATTTTAGCCATGAAATTAAAAGATGCTTACTCCTTGGAAGGAAAGGTATGACCAACCTAGATAGCATATTTAAATGCAGAGACTTTACTTTGCCAGCTAAGGTCCATCTAGTCAAGGCTACATTTTTCCAGTAGTCATGTATGCAAGTGTGGTTTGGACTATAAATAAAGCAGAGTCCCAAAGAATTGATGCTTTTGAACTGTGGTGTTGGAGAAGACTCTTCAGAGTCCCTTGGACTGCAAGGAGATCTAACCAGTCCATCCTAAAGGAGATCAGTCCTGAGTGTTCACTGGAAGGACTGATGTTGAAGCTGCAACTCCAATACTTTGGCCACCTCGTTGTGAATAACTGGCTCATTTGAAAAGACTGTGATGCTCGGAAAGATTGAAGGCAGGAGAAGTGGACGACAGAGGATGAGACGGTTGGATGGCATCACCAACTCATAAGACATGAGTTTGAGTAAACTCTGGGAGACGGTGATAGACATGTAGGCTTGGCATGCTGCAGTCCATGGGGTCACAAAGAGTTAGACACAACTGAGCGACTGAACTGAACTGAACATGAGAGCAACCTCCCAGGCAGGCAGGAAAACAGCATATTAGTTAATGACCAGTGATTTGTTACTGAAGTGGGTTGGCATTTCCTCCTCCAGGGGATCTTCCTGACCCAGGGACTGAACCCAGGTCTCCTGCGTTGCAGGCAGAGGCTTTACAGTCTGAGCCACCAGGGAAACCCCAGTGTTAGTGGTTAGCCTTTCTCATCTTTCCCTTCAATTCTTCACTCCTCAACCTACAGTACTTACATATGTAAATTGATTAGATAGATAATCACTCAATAAATAGCCATTAGTATTACAATGGGACAGTAGAAGTTGATGTTTGAAATTAGTCAGACCTAGGTTCAAAACTTAGGAGGCAATTGGAAAGTGAAAGTGAAAGTCACTCCGTCCTGTCTGACTCTGGGAACCCATGGACGATACAGTCCATGGGATTCTCTAGGCCAGAATACTGGAGTGGGTAGCCCTTCCCCTCTCTGGTGGATCTTTCCAACCCAGGGGTTGAACCCAGGTCTCCCACACTCTTCAACTGTAAAGTGGATTCTTTACCAGCTGAGCCACAAGGGAAGCCCACAAGGCAACTGGAGCTGAATTCACATTCTGCTTTCTGAGTTTACTAGCTGTGTGACCTAGATTATGTCACAATAAGTCATAGGCTTCTTTCCTTATCTGTGCAGTGAAGATAATACTAACCCATGGGGCTGTCACGGATTAAATGAGTGAGGCACATAAACCCCAGTGCCTACTATACAGCACATACATATATTCGTAAAAATTTTTTAATTGCCAAGGAAAACAAAACTCAGTATCAAGAGTTAAGCAAAAGAAAAAAAAAAAAGAAAATTAGAGCAAAGGAAGTAATATTAATTCATCCACATCACTGCTGTGGGTCAAATTTGGTATTAGTTGTTTCTTTTTCCCTGGAAAGTCAGGGGTGCTCAGATGAGACTCACAGATGCCAGCCCTGGGCCTCATGAGAGAGCTTCAGGAGAGAAAGGTGAGTGAGTTGCTAGCAAGACCCTGAGTGGGAGCTTTCCTGAGTTTCAGTGAGCCTTGAGCTCAGAAACAGAGCCAGCTGTTTTCTTGCTGTGGATTTTATTTACTGAATGTCGCTGGGATGGTGGGATTTGGGTTTCCTGCGCTTTCATCAGAGCTCTGGCACGGTTCCTCATCACTTGCCCTGTGTCTTCCACACGGGCATTTCTTTTCCCTTTGGCATCAATTTAAAATTAGAGCCTTGGTTCTTGCCTCATAGAAGAATGATTCAGAATACCACAGTTGCTTTCTATTATATTAATTCCTTTATTAGAAATCACCTTATATCAGGGTACTTTAAATAATTGGAAGAAATTTTTAAAATCTGAAATGTAGAAAATGTTCTGGGCAAACCAACTGATATTTATTTTTCAGGTAGCTTAAGGCAGAAATGCCAGTGTGAGCCTTCCAGGATAATGCTTACCTTCCCTAGAGTGCGGCCACTCTTAAAATCCAAAAGGTGAATGCTATGCACACAGTGTTCAATAATTGATATTCTGTGCTATTTATCATGGAATCCAAGTGTTTCTTTCCTTCCTACCATCTGAGTCCAGAAAACTAATGGTGTCAACCTTGTGATAAAATAAATCATTCATTCTTGTTCAACTGGGGCTAGTAATAAAAATTGTAAGAAAATCATACTAGCCATATAAGCTCACATCTGAGAACGTTAGCATTTTTTCACATGCCTAGAACACATTGGCATCTTTAATTCTTCTATAATTAGTAGAAAAATATTACTTATAAATAGCATAATAGTATATATATGAGGAGATTTAAAAAAAAAAAAAAGACTAGAAATAAGATTTATATTTGTGTCACAACTCTGATACTATAAGATGGCCTGGATATGTATTGAACTTTATGGACACCCATTAACAAGTGTTTATTGAGTACATATCATTGTTCCAAATCATGATCTAAGTACTGCCCTCACGTTCCCTCTTTTAAAATGAGCATAAAAGTCACAAGGTCAAGTACAGTTCACTACAACTATATAAATCTGTATTTTAAATTGGAAAATCATATAGAACACAAATTTTTCAGTATTCATCTTAGCTGTCTACTTTTTGGACTGTGTACACTGTATGGCAAAAAGTGCCTCCTGCCTTATGAAAGATGAAAATGGCACAGAGTTTTGTGAAGCCTCTTTTGTAGCCATGAACCAGGCACAGCAGCTAAAACTCCACCAATGGGATGAACTGACCCTAAAGCTAAAGGGGTCAGGAGGGAGTTTGCTAAGGATTTTGCTCAGTTCTAGGGCTAAATGCAGGAGGACTCGCTTCCCAAGGACCGGGGGATAGGAATGGGGCTGGCGCTGCTGAGGGTTCTGAGCCTGGGGACCAGTGTGACCAGTTTCAGGGAACAGTTCTGCACTGGCCTAGGACACACAGTCCCAAGCCTTACTCTTCGGCCTGCTCAGTTACTCCCTAAGTTCTTCAATATCCTTTCAGTGTATTTGTTTTCTGCATTAAGTAACTACAGATGATTTCTGCTGCTGCTGCCTCCCTGGTTGATATAAAGGGAGCAGTTAAGTCTTTGACGGTTTTAAAATGCCCTAAACCTATGGAAGATGTCACACAGGTACCACTCCAGGCCAAGCAGGAGACAGTAAAAGAGCTCTTCTCTCCCCTCAGAGGTCTTCTGACCTCTCCTCAACTACCATGAACAGTACCATTCCGAACTCTGGTTCTTTTACGGTGAAGAACCAAATTCAAAAGACAGAAGAGTGTGCCGGGCAGCACATACTAAGGTGTCTTCTCAAGAAAACAGTGAATCAAATAACTCTTCAATCAAATAACTTTAGAAAACGATGCATACACATACACAAAACAGATAAACAATTTCTATGAACAGATGCGGCAAAAAGATATTTGTAACTGTGTACCTTGTACCCAAAGTTCTTTTCAGTACACTTAATGGAAACATCTTTCAGGACATTAGTAACATTCTGCCATGCAGCATTCTGTTGAATACATTTTTAGACACAAGTCTAAAAGTCATCTTATTTAGTCATCTTACTTCGGAGGAGATAATCCGAAAGAAACGCCATGCATGTTTGCCAGGAAAGAGCATGGAAGCAGGATGCATGTCACATATAACTAGGGACATAAGGCATGTTTCTAAGCCTTAATTCCCTCTTCTGTAGAAAGGGGTTAATGACTCCTTTTTCCCAGTGGTAAAGAGTGACTGAAATAATGTACATAAAAGTCAACATATTGTCTAGCATATTGTGGGACATTTGTGTTGTTACAAAAATTAAATGAGGATTATTAAAATTTAAATTATTTAATGTTTGAAAATGTCTGAGTATAAACTCAACCACCTACCAGGTGGTTAATAAACAGTAACAAGCTAAGTTATTTTTCCCCTCATTGGTAAAAGTAAATTTGGCCAAAGAAGATCACTGCGGTGTATTGTAGAATCTCCTCACTATACTCTGAACTCTAGGAGCATAGGGGCTGGGTCTGCTTCTCGTCAGCCTATTTCCTCCACCATGCGTCTAAAACATAATATGCATCATTTTTTGTGCATCGTTGATTAAATTTCCCTCTGTCTTAAACTTCACAGGGCATCGAATCAAAATGCTTCAGTATGTACCCTGTAGAAATAGTGTCAAAATTAAGTATCATATAAAGCACATTTTCTAAAATTTACATTACTCAGCCAGGTTCCAAAAGCATTTACCATCAAAACTTTCACTGATTAGCAAAAGACAAAGAAATGAGAACATCTTATTTCTGACTGAACTAAAGAGGCATATATTGGCATCTCAACAAAGGTAGAGATTGAAAACTTGATTCTGAAACACTTGAAGAGTTTCCCATTAAGCAACGATATACTCTCAAATCCATAAATACCAAATTGCTATTGACAGCAGGGCAGAACAGCCTAACCAGTTTCATGGAATTACTTTTCAGTAAGTGGACTACAAACACACAGAAAACAGCAAATTGATCAAAGATGCTGATTTCTAGGGCTAAGGAAAAACAGCAGCTCAGACCACAGAGTCAAGACAAAAGTTCTGAATGTCTGTTGGTTTGTATTTTGCAAAATTCCAGACCGAATTTTTCTTATTTGGACTCTACAATATTTCTGTGAGGGTGAGAATACCAGCTATGATCCTTAGTTTATATTCATCAGCATGAGTAAATAAAAAATAGGAATTTGCTATGTTAGGCCACTGACTTTTTTTTTTTTTTTTAACTGTAGCATAACATAGCTTAACCTCACTATTACAGATGGTCTCTGGCTACCCAAGGTCTTACAGATGAAATGACTAATTTGGGTCATTTTTCTGAGGCTAATGGGGAAGTACTGAATTATATTAAAAAGAGCAGAAATTCTCAGGCATTTTCCTTTGGGAAAATTATTTTGTAATAAATACTTGAAGGAATGATGATGAAAGTGAGGTTAAGAGAGAAGTCTTCCACAGAATCATTCATCCTTCCAGATCACTGATCCTCCAGACTGTAAGCTGCATCCAGGCTTACAGAGGCTTCAGAGGCTTTGCCATGTCAATGCAAGGTGCCCTCATTCATCACAGGATGAGAAGAAGAACGAGGTAATTTTGCATGGACGTTAATCCCTCAGCACAAATGGAACATTACTCATAGAGCTCACCCAACCAAAAGGGAGGGGAGGAATGTAGCACATGTGTGAATGGACATTTGAGGAGAACCACTGTCTTCCTCTTCATCTCTTTACCTGTCCATCCTTACCTGTATCACTCTTCCACACAAACTGAGCTCTCAGCCCACACATTTTCTTGAAAAAAAATAAAACAACACACTCCTTCCTCCCTCAGACATTGAGACACCTTTTACCTCTGTGGAGAGCAGTCTTTCCCATTCTACTCCTTTTCCCTCTCTCCCAACCTTTTTACCTGGTTGGTTTTCATTTGCTTGTAATCTCAGCTAAGCATCATCTCCTCAGAGAGTATTTCCTCAAACTCCTCTCCTCCCACAAGTACTATTATAGGAATATTCTCTCTGGAAAATTTACTATACTTTGCAGATTTACGTTTCTCATTGTGAATATCTGACCAAGTCTTTCCTATCTGACTAGAATGGAGACTGTAAGAGGTCATGAAATATATTGATTTCTTATTAGCACTATTTTCTTAGCAGATAGAAAAATAATTGGCATATAACATGAATTCAATAAATAAAGAGACACATGTACCCCAATGTTCATCGCAGCACTGTTTATAATAGCCAGAACATGGAAACAACCTAGATGTCCATCAGCAGATGAATGGATAAGAAAGCTGTGGTACATATACACAATGGAGTATTACTCAGCCATTAAAAAGAATACATTTGAATCAGTTCTAAGGAGATGGATGGAACTGGAGCCGATTATACAGAGTGAAGCAAGCCAGAAAGAAAAACACCAATATAGTATACTAACGCATATATATGGAATTTAGAAAGATGGGGATGATGACGCTGTATGCGAGACAACAAAAGAGACTCAGATCTATAGAGTGAACTTTTGGACTCTGGGGGAGAGAGAGAAGGGGGAGAGGGTGGGATGAGATGGGAGAATGGCATTGAAACATGTATACTATCAAGTACAGGTAATCTTATTTGTGATAATGTTTTGATTTACAATAAACAGGTACTAGTTTAAAAAAAAATATTTGTGAAATGAATAAATAAATAAGGAAGACTTTGATGTGCAGAGGCATTATAACATATGATCAAAGGCACAAGTAATTAGGAATAAAGCCAAGACTCATACCTGGGTGTTCTGACTCTAAATCCCATTTTATTTCTGCTGGTCCCCAGTTGGCTAAATTTGGAAATGTGCCATTTCTTGGAAGGAGAGCACTGGAGACATC
The DNA here is from genome assembly GCA_006410935.1 of Redunca redunca. Classification (NCBI taxonomy): domain Eukaryota; kingdom Metazoa; phylum Chordata; class Mammalia; order Artiodactyla; family Bovidae; genus Redunca; species Redunca redunca. The sequence continues at coordinate 482,006 of SJYQ01000230.1, read as the reverse complement.
TCACAGAGAGACTTTACTGTCAAAAAGAAAAAAAAGAGGCATATTTTCACCATCTGCTTTTACAGAGCCCACCATTTGGGGGCCTGAGAGATCTTTGGGTGTGTGAGTTAATTACAGAGCAACCTCTGTCAACTTAAAAAAGAAAAGGAAGCCACTGTTAATGGCAGCCAAGAGAGCTTTCAAAGTGTGAAGACAAAACAAGTGTTTGCATTGTGGCTTCTATTGTCCTTCCATGTTTATTTTCAGACTGTGGGGACAGACAAATACTGTAGCTTTTATCATGAGTCACCCTTTCTAGAGCAGAATTCTATTTACATGAACAATAGTTATTGGCCCAGCCTGATAGTCAGTAAGGTTGAAAACCAGCCTCAACTGAGTGGATAACTGTTTCTGTGTCTGTAGATCACCTGAAGTGACATGAAATCTTGCTGTTAACTAGTCACTTAAAATATACTATTTTGTAAAAGCAGACACACAGTCATTGGGAAAAGTATTTCAAAATATTTCAGAAGTACAGGAAGGAAAAACAATTTCCTTTGAAATCCTACCTCCAAAATATCATAATCCCAGCTAACATTTGGGTAAACATCCTTTCCAAAAGCTCTCTCTCCATAACCTGTATGTTTACAAAACTGTTTTCAGATGCACAGTCAAGTCATGCAGGGCTGGAAGAAAGAGCCTCTGGTTTGAACACGAACTCTGCCACCTACCAGCTGTGTGGCCTTGGACGATCACTTAACTTCTTTAACTTCAACTTATTCCACTTGTTAAAATTATGCCAGTATTTGCATGCAGAGGGGTTATAAAGGTATAATAAGTTATGCCCAGTACCAGGGACAGTGCTAGACATGCTTAGGTAGCTAAGGAAAAAAACCCACAATTTCCCCCAATGGGGGAAAGACAGATAGATAAATATATAGATAGATAGATAGTGGTATCTGACACAAGGTTTGATGCACACAACTAATCAGAAAGTGGGATGTGGAGAGCACAGACACCTTACAGTGAGCACTGCAAGGCCAATGCCCTCAGCTACTTTGTGATCAACACTGGTGAGTGCTGAGGCTCAACTGGCTTTTAGACAATTCGGAGGGCCAAACTCAATGAAATTTTATGAAAAGTGACTCCACAAAAATAAAATGTATTATAGAACGACATTATTTATTGAGCAGCGTGAGGCAAGGAATTATGCTGGGTCTTTGACATTCATTACTTCACTGAATCCTCTCAAAAAAAACAAGGAAGCTGCCATGGCCAACACCTTTTACGGATTAAGTAACGTGAACCTAGCAAATTTAAGTAATCTGCCCAAGGATTTACATGTGATAATAGAGGACCCAAGTCTGCAGACTCCATATCTGAAACCCTGAATCACTGGTCAGTACTGCTTTGAGAGGCAATGGAATGTCAGCAATCTTAGTTTTAAAAATCCTGTGAAAATGTGCTTATAAAATAAGTCACAATTTTAACAGAAAAATATAGTATTTATTTCATAGACAATGAATTTGAGATCTGAAAGGATCTACTGTTTGCTTATTGTCTGATAACATGCACAACAGCAGAATGACAAAACTGGGCATGACCTTCCATCCCTACATTGCCCCCAATAAACTGATTTTTGGAAGGAGCAATTCACAACTCATCAGTTAAGAATTGTTGCCCAGAAAAACAGTGAAAATTATTTTGTACACCTAAATTGTACAATATACTCTTTCAAAAGTCATATGATACTTATAAAAATTTTTAACATGGAGGGCAGAGGTTATAATCTCTGTTTTACTTATAGAAGAGGTTAGATCACAGATTCAATTAGTATTAGAAGAAAATCTAGACTTTTACTATTTAAAAAACCAGCCTTCTCTTCATAATATCTGATTTTCTCTCTCATGGGAAAAAAATCTTAAAGTATTTTAAAACTCTTTCACCTACTCTGTCATTTCCTAGAGCAAAAAATTTATAAGACACTTTAAAAATATTTTATACCTAAGCTACGGAAAGTTTTGGTTTGAGACACTACCATACGTGCCTCAAAGAGCTCTGCTTGGGGAGTTTCAACAAGATTCTAAATGAGATTTATAAAAAGGCTTCTCTAGCTGTGGTGGCATCTTCCTAAATGAAGAACTTTTCCTATAACTTTGTAATATCTACACTTGAGGCACTTAGGGACTATTTTTCTGAGAAATCAAAATGACTGCCTTCATCACAATGAATGATATTTGACTTTAGAAAGAAAATGTAATTAACTGACTCAAAGTACAATCACTCTAAATTAATCAAGAGTAGACAGACATTAATTCAGAAGGGGAAAATCCATCAAGAGCAAACCAAGTTAAACACTGTAGAATCATTAATATCCATTTCACAAGACTGAATGCCATCAGCTTTAGTCAGCCAACAGCCTGGCACTCACTTTCTCTTCCTTCTATCACTGGTCCATGGAAAAACAAAGCTTACCAAATTTGTTTTTAAACAACTTAATTTGCTTCTCATTAAGGGGCTGTGCTAATGCTTGTAATGGATTGATCTTTAAATGAGAAGAGCTTATTAAAATTAAAAAGGGCTTTTATTAGAAATATTTAACTTTGATGTAAACTTTTGTTTTGATGTGAAGAACTTATTTATGGTTTTTTTCCCCTTAACTCTGTATGCCCAGTTTGATTTACTCAAAGAAATACTGAGAGTTGCCTGTGAAATTCCAGGAGTAAAAGTAATGGACCCAACAGAGCTTTGTGGAATAATGGGTGTGTATATCTGTGTGTATGTCAGGAGTCTCTGACTCTTTGTCACCCCATGAACTTCTCCTTGTAGCCTGCCAGACTCTTGTGTCCATGGGATTTTCCAGGGAAGAATATTGGAGTGGGTTGCCATTTCCTTCTCCAGGGGATCTTCCCAACCCAGGGATCGAACCTATGTCTCCTGTCTTCTGCACTGGTTGGCAAGTTTTTTATCAACTATACCACCTGGGAAGCCACATAGCTAAAAAAAAAAAAAAAAAAAAAAAGTGGGATAGAATACAAATTCTACCATCTCTCAATTTTATGTTATAAGGAAGTCACTGTTCCTCTCTGACTCTCAGTTCTTTTATCTGTAAAACTGGCTAACTGTATAACACCCCAAGAAGCTGTAAGGTTTAAATGAAATAATGCATACAGGTGTTTTGTAAACTCTGAAATAATACTGTAAGGGAGTTTCTGAGACAGAGCACCATAGACTGGAATCTTGGTTTGTGCAGCATATAAATTGTGTGGTCCTGAGTAAATTGCATACCTCTCTGGGTAGAACTGCATACCAGTCTGGTAGTCTATAAAAAGATAACAATAATACCTAATAATCTGGTTGTGTGAAATACTAATAAACATTCATAAAAGTTAGTGTCATTATTATTATTATGCTTATTAAATCATTATACTTTCCCAATGCAATGCAGTTCAGTTCAGTCGCTCAGTCGTGTCTGACTCTTTGCAACCCCATGAATCGCAGCACGCCAGGCCTCCCTGTCCATCACCATCTCCCAGGGTTCACTTCACCAAACTCACATCCATCGAGTTGGTGATGCCATCCAGCCATCTCATCCTCTGTCGTCCCCTTTTCCTCCTGCCCCCCATCCCTCCCAGCATCAGAGTCTTTTCCAATGAGTCAACTCATACTTTCCCAAGCCCAACATAATAAGATTCTTAGACAGCAAGGGGATGATAATAATGGAAAGTATAAAATATAATACAAGAAATCCTGGCAGAAACAAAGGCAAAGGCATGGCAGGGTTAAGAGGTATGAACATTCTCTGCTAACTAGTGTGATTATTTGCAATTCATAAATTTATATATTTAATTATTTTTATGGAGTGGTAACTGTTGGGAATGCAGATACAGAGATTTGCTGTTGGGAAGCATAATATCTAGTCAGATAAAAAATAGG
>SJYQ01000230.1:412514-478071 GCA_006410935.1 Redunca redunca | reverse complement strand
ATATATTTATATATTTAATTATTTTTATGGAGTGGTAACTGTTGGGAATGCAGATACAGAGATTTGCTGTTGGGAAGCATATCTAGTCAGATAAAAAATAGGTGACAGAAATTCATATTTATATACATATATGTGGACAACAACTATATTATATACACATTTGTAGTTTATATAGATGTTTGTTTACATACAACAATAGTATTTTAAATTAAATAGTAATTTTAAATTCAGTTCAGTTCAGTCACTCAGTCATGTCTGACTCTTTGAAACCCCATGAATCGCAGCACACCAGGCCTCCCTGGCAGAGAGTGAAGAGGAACTAAAAAGCCTCTTGATGAAAGTGAAAGAGGAGAGTGAAAAAGTTGGCTTAAATCTCAACATTCAGAAAATGAAGATCATGGCATCTGGTCCCATCATTTCATGGGAAATAGATGGGGAAACAGGGGAAACAGTGTCAGACTTTATTTGGGGGGGCTCCGAAATCACTGCAGATGGTGATTGCCCCCGTGAAATTAAAAAACGCTTAGTCCTTGGAAGAAAGATTATGACCAACCTAGATAGCATATTGAAAAGCAGAGACATTACTTTGCCAACAGAGGTCCGTCTAGTCAAGGCTTCAGTTTTTCCAGTGGTCATGTATGGCTGTGAGAGTTGGACTGTGAAGAAAGCTGAGTGCCAAAGAATTGATGCTTTTGAACTGCGGTGTTGGAGAAGACTCTTGAGAGTCCCTTGGACTGCAAGGAGATCCAACCAGTCCATTCTAAAGGAGATCAGCCGTGGGTGTTCTTTAGAAGGAATGATGCTGAAGCTGAAACTCCAGTACTGTAGCTGCACCTCATGCAAAGAGTTGACTCATTGGAAAAGACTCTGATGCTGGGAGGGATTGGGGGCAGGAAGAAAAGGGGACAACAGAAAATGAGATGGCTGGATGGCATCACTGACTTGATGGATGTGAGTTTGAGTGAACTCTGGGAGATGGTAATGGACAGGGAGACATATTGCAAGATAGCATATAGTAAAACTGAAACTATGACGTTAAGTATTTAAGTACAGGAATGATGCCTGTACTAAACTGTACCAAGTGAATTATTTCACCCACAGTATGTCCTCAAGTATATTATATGAATATCAATGCCTGTTTCATTCCAAAAACTAGATTTTGAGGACTAGAGTTTAGCATTCTGTCTTTGCTTTCTTTGCTTACCTGAACTAAAGATAAGGGAGATTTCCCTACAGAAAGCTTTCAGTAAACATCGGCAAATTAGATTTCACTCAAGCTTAAAGTCCTTTGATTTTAACCCCTTGGTATATTAAATGGGTCGAGAGTGTTTGTCTCCAGCTACTCTGGTATACACACATGATCTATGGACAGTGTTTTGTGGAATGGCTTCCAATTCCCAGACATCCCACTCTGTCATACCACCAGCCCCATGCACAAGCTGTTCTCTCCACCTGGCACATCCTTGCCTTAGTCACCTAGTGAGCCTCTACTCAACCTTTGACCCCTCATGTAAGTTCTTCTTTGCATTGCAGCAGGCCTAAAATAATCAGATGAATCATCAATTCCTTTGTTCTACTGTACTTTGACATCACTAATTACCATATTGTAATCCTCCAATTAGCCACCTATCTTCTCCACTGGCCTGCAAGTGTTTCAAAATCAGAGACTGTTTTTTTTCTGTCATGTTCCCAGGACCAGCACATAGTAAGTACTTTACAAATAAATCTGTAGTTGATTCTTTCAAATAACCCTAGTCTTAAGTCTGTCGCTGAGTTACATGAGATTAGAAGGAAACCATGTGTGTTGAATAATGTCAGCTAATATTACTATTTATCGTATGACAGGTATGATACTGTTATTAACCCTGATTCATAAATGAAAAACCCTTAGCTTAGAGAAGTAATGAGATAGTCCCAAGGTTATTCTGACTGCCTGTATAGGACAGAGCTGGGATTTAAACATTGGTCCATTGACTTTGAACCATTAAATGGTCAAATGAGAACTGATTTAGGGTGATCTACCCAACTGTCACTCTTTTTAGGAAAGGGCACCAATGTGATGATTCAGAACTGTGCAAGCTTTGTGCTATGGAGAAGAAAATAAAGGTGAACAGAACCACCTACACGGCTGCTCTTAACAACACATGTGCTCATTTTATTAATGGAAATACAAGGGAGTTTGCTCTACTTGGCAAGGTTAAGACAATCTGGTTAGCTTTAAGAAATTAAGATTCCATTCTGCCTGTTTCACAGAAAAGAGCTAAAATAGAATATTCTATTGCTAACAGAACCATATAAGGGAGATAATTATTCTTGTTAAATGTCACTAATAACTAATGGGAAAAATTCCACTTTTGCTAAACATAGGAAAATATGTGACTAACAGCAGAGTGACAAAAGTGCTTAATCATCACTTATTAACTGATGAATTTTTAAATCAGAGATGCATCTCTTTTATTAGTTTAAAAGGAAACATATATTTGAAAATAAAAGACAGAGCCCCATGAGAAAGTACAATGAAGGAACCCTAGAGCCTAGACCAGAACATTCTCACTGAGTAAACAGATGCTTCAGGAAAACTGAAGTCATCACTGGAAATTCCCTTTGTTCATTATTCACATCCCCTATGTTTCCCAGTCAGCAAAAATAAGACCGGGAGCTGACTGTGGCTCAGATCATGAATTCCTTATTGCCAAATTCAGACTTAAATTGAAGAAAGTAGGGAAAACCACCAGACTATTCAGGTATGACCTAAATCAAATCCCTTATGATTATACAGTGGAAGTGAGAAATAGCTTTAAGAGACTAGATCTGGATAGATAGAGTGCCTGATGAACTATGGACTGAGCTTTGTGACATTGTACAGAAGACAGGGATTAAGACCATCCCCATGGAAAAGAAATGCAAGAAAGCAAAATGGCTGTCTGGGGAGGCCTTGCAAATAGCTGTGAAAAGAAGGGAAGCAAAAAGCAAATGAGGAAAGGTAAGATATAAGCATCTAAATGCAGAGTTCCAAAGAATAGCAAGAAGAGATAAGAAAGCCTTCCTCAGCAATCAATGCAAAGAAATAGAGGGAAACAACAGAAAGGGAAAGACTAGAGATCTCTTCAAGAAAATTAGAGATACCAAGGGAACATTTCATGCAAAGATGGGCTTGATAAAGGACAGAAACGGTATGGACCTAACAGAAGCAGAAGATATTAAGAGGTGGCAAGAATACACAGAAGAACCGTACAAAAAAAGATCTTCACGACCTAGATAATCACAATGGTATTATCACTCATCTAGAGCCAGACATCCTGGAATGTGAAGTCAAGTGGGCCTTAGAAAGCATCACTATGAACAAAGCTAGTGAAGGTGATGGAATTCCAGATAAGCTCTTTCAAATCCTGAAAGATGATGCTGTGAAAGTGCTGCACTCAATATGCCAGCAAATTTGGAAAACTCAGCAGGGGCCACAGGATTGGAAAAGGTCAGTTTTCATTCCAATCCCAAAGAAAGGCAATGGCAAAGAATGCTCAAACTACCGCACAATTGCACTCATCTCACATGCTAGTAAAGTAATGCTCAAATCTCCAAGCCAGGCTTCAGCAATATGTGAATCGTGAACTTCCAGATGTTCAAGCTCATTTTAGAAAAGGCAGAGGAACCAGAGATCANTATTTCTGCTTTATTGACTATACCAAAGCCTTTGTGTGGATCACAATAAACCATGGAAAATTCTGAAAGAGATGAGAATACCAGACCACCTGACCTGCCTCTTGAGAATCCTACACGCAGGTCAGGAAGCAACAGTTAGAACTGGACATGGAACAACAGACTGGTTCCAAAAAGGAAAAGGAGCACGTCAAGGCTGTATATTGTCACCCTGCTTATATAACATATGCAGAGTACATCATGAGAAATGCTGGGTGGAAGAAGCACAAGCTGGAATCAAGATTGCCAGGAGAAGTATCAATAAGCTCAGATATGCAGATGACACCACGCTTATGGCAGAAAGTGAAGAGGAACTAAAAAGCCTCTTGATGAAAGTGAAAGAGGAAAGTGAAAAAGTAGGCTTAAAGCTCAATATTCAGAAAACGAAGATCATGGCATCTGGTGCCATCACTTCATGGGAAATAGATGGAGAAACAGTGGAAACAGTGTCAGAGTTTATTTTTTGGGCTCCACAATCACTGCAGATGGTGTCTCCATCCATGAAATTAAAAGACGCTTACTCCTTGGAAGGAAAGTTATGACTAACCTAAATAGCATATTTAAAAGCAGAGACATTACTTTGCCACCAAAGGTCCATCTAGTCAAGGCTATGATTTTTCCAGTGGTCATGTATGGATGCGAGAGTTGGACTGTGAAGAAAGCTGAGCGCTGAAGAATTGATGCTTTTGAACTGTGGTGTTGGAGAAGACTCTTGAGAGTCCCTTGGACTGCAAGAAGATCCAACCAGTCCATTCTAAAAAAGATCAGCCTTGGGTGTTCTTTGGAAGGAATGATGCTAAAGCTGAAACTCCAGTACTCTGGCCACCTCATGCAAAGAGTTGACTCACTGGAAAAGACTCTGATGCTGGGAGGGACTGGAGGCAGGAGGAGAAGGGGATGACCGAGGATAAGATGGCTGGATGGCATCACCGACTTGATGGACCTGAGTTTGAGTGTACTCCAGGAGATGGTGATGGACAGGGAGGCCTGGCGTGCTTCGATTTGTGGGGTCCCAGAGAGTTGGACATGACTGAGCAACTGAACTGAACTGATATTTCCATGTAAAGAGAGTGTTATCTCATCCTCAGAAGTTCTGCTTGACAAACACAGGCATGGCAAGCATGAGAAGGTTATTGATGACTCTGAAATGCTGTAGTAAAGGCATCAGCCTGTGGCTATTTAACAACTTTGAAAAGTGTATTTGTTTTGTTTTGGAATCAAGCTTACTCTTTTGGAGTAACAAAATTGTAGAGGTAGCCAATTTTAAGAACAGCAACTGCCAAGGAATTACATGTCTACAATACCTACTTAAATACATAAACGCCCATGTGCATGTGTATTTGTTCATACACACATGTACATACATTTGCTTGTTCTAGAATTCCTACTTAGTATACTATCATTAAATGGTATTAGTTGCACTGATTTTTTGAGAATGGTCTTTCTTCTTGTTTTTGAAAAGACTGGCAAGATGTTCACTCATTCCATTTTGTCTTCATAGAAATAGAAAACGACCACATTTCCCAGCCTCACTTCCTAGGTAATACAGCTGGGTTCAGGCCAAGAGAACATGACCAGAAGTGAGACTGTGCTGCTTACAAGTCTATCAGAATATGTTGTCCAGTTTCTCTCCCACCCCCACCACATGCCCACGTCCCTCTGCCCTGTCTGCTTGGTGGTGACATGAGGCTGACCCTGAACCTCAACATGATGCAGACATAACACGTGAGCAGCTTGGATTCTAGCATTACCACTTGCAAAGGAACCCCCAGCCTACCTGAGATTTCAATGTGAATGAGAAAGTAAACTTCCCCAATAAGCCAGTGAGGCCTTCAGAATTTACAGCTTTACCCTCAACCACCTACTCTGACTAACAGAAAAACTGGCACAAGGTGCAGTGCTGCTTTCAGAAGAGGCTGAAGTAAACAGCATTTCCTTATCTGTTGGTCAGCAGTTATTTAAAAAAAATCAATTATCAGATGTTACAAATATGTCGATCAATGGTAGTCACACTCAAAGCTTTGCTAAAATTGTTGACCCAGATCAACACTTCTATGTCTCCAGCACCTCTAAAAAAGGAGGACTGAGAAGACAATGCAAATATTTGGTGTCATTTTTTCTTTAATTTTTAATTGGAGGATAATTGCTTTACAATGTTGTGTTGCTTTCTGCCTTATGACAACATGAATCAGTCATAAATATTATATATATATCCCTCCCTCTTTAGCTTCCCTCCCACCCCCTCACCCCATCCTGCCCCTTTAGGTCATCACAAGGCACCAGGCTGGGCTCGCTGCCCATACAGGAAGGTGTTACAGGCATGAAGAAAACTCCCAGGAAAGAATGGGTCAGTTTTCAAACACAGATGAAAGTGAATGAGCAGCACAGGAACTGAGGGTTTCTCAGACTGCACATGCGAGGAATAGGATATGAAAAGACAGAGATGAAGACCCAGTGGAATTTCTTAGTGGCTCAGAGAATACTTCAAACTAGGAATTATGCCTTCCTATTAAAACAAAGAAAAGGGAGAGGCATGAGCTTTAGAAAGCACAGAAATAAACTAGTTATGTAAACTGTGTTTAGAAAAGATCTCTGGGTACAGTTTCATTTTATAAAGCTGAGTAGATTTAAATATATCGGAAGTCTTCTGTCTAAGAAACTGTATTGCCAGAACAACTATATACCTGACACTTAACGGTATGGCAACCCACTCCAGTACTCTTGCCTAGAAAATCCCATGAATGGAGAAGCCTGATGTCCATGGGGTTGCGAAGAGTCGGACACAACTGAGTGACTTAAAGAAAAAAAGAAGAATTCGAAACTTAAGCAGTCTTTGTTATCTGTCCTTCAGTATCTAATCTTTTAGAGCAAGAGCTAAGCTATTCAAACTTCCACAGAACAATGATTGCTTTACTCTTCTCATTCTTTCAGTTTTTGAATGAAAATACTTATTTCCATTATTCTGATCCAGTTTTCTTTAATACTGAAATATATGACAGTGGAGGGCAGATCAGTTTTATTTTTATTTCATAGGTTACCAGTCCCTAGGTCACTAACTAAATCCAGGCCTTATGAAGAGGATTGAGAGCCTGGTTAGGACTTAGAACTGTCATCCTTGTGAAGAGGTAACTTTGTACATATATGGAAGGAAGAGAAATTGTTGGGATAGGATTAGAAGGATGTATAGGGGACTGTGGCTGAGACTGGCTAGATATTCACCGTATCATTTCTTCTTCTTGGACACAAGGAAGGCTATTTCCCTGAAGCTGAAACCATATGACTGATTTCTGGCAAAGGCAATGTGGTCATAAATAATTCATAACATTCTGGACATGATCATAACACATACTGATTGATACTCAAGGTTATCTCTAAGTCACCTTTACATTTCATGTCTATTACTGATGGCTGGATAAAGTCAGAGTGAACTGAGAGCCACAGGATGCAAATAGCTTGTGTTTCTGCATTATTATTGGGAGAGAAACACTTAACCTACATCAGACTGATCTTAGCAATAAAAACACTTTTGTTGTATTATGCCCCTAAGGTTTTTGCAGTGTGTTACTGCAGGATGGTTTAAGCCTAGTCAACTTGTAAACTTTCATTATGTGGGGGGAAAAAAAATCACTAATCACCTACACTCCAGTATAAAATAAAAAGTTAAAAAATACTTAGCCATGATACATTATGCTGTCATTATCCCACTGGACTAAATTTCTTAATATTCTGTTTATTAAATCAGTAAAATTTTGACAGTTGTTTCTCATAGCATATGATTAGGAGATGGAAACAATTTTAATTGACCACTATATTGGTTCAGGCACTGCGCTAGACACTTTAAAATCCTTTCAAGTTTCATTATTTCTACTTTAAAGATGAAAAGCCTGAGAAACAGAAATGCTATCAGACTTTTTACGTGAGTGGGTCCCTTATACCCAATATTCCTTTTTAAAATCTTAGACTTCTTTTAGGGCTATGTCCCATTGTCTAAATATGGTTTTATATTTAGACCTCAATCTAAGCTCATCCCCATACATCTTAACTAGGGATAGGTCATTGCTTAAACATGCCAAAAATGGTTTTTCAAACATACAGAAATAGTATTTACATATAGAGAAAGAGTATTTACACAGAGAGAAAGAGTATTTACATTCTGAGAAGAGGCAGAATGAAAGATGGAAGGAGTATTTATGATGTCATTTGAACTTTTATATCTTGGGGTCTAAAAATATGTAAATATATTCAAATATTCTTGTTGGAAACAGTAAACCTCCATTCCACTTTCTGAAGCATGATGTTGGTTTATTCTTAATTTTCAATCTTATGCAGCCTAAATTTTAACTAATCAGCTAGCTGAACTAAGTATTAAACTTCAGAGCACCAGTTTTCCTCTCCTTTCTTGAAGTTGTCTTATCTTCAACTTGATGAAATTATCAGTCCATCAGTTCAGTCGCTTAGTTGTGTCTGACTCTTTGCAACCCCATACTGCAGCACACCAGGCTTCCCTGTCTATTATGAACTTCTAGAGTTTACTCAAACTCATGTCTATTGAGTCGGTGATGCCATCCAACCATCTCATCCTCTGTTGTCCCCTTCTCCTCCTCCCTTCAATCTATCCCAGCATCAGGGTCTTGTCCAATGAGTCAGCTCTTCGCATCAGGTGACCAAAGTATTGGAGTTTCAGCTTCAGCATCAGTCCTTCCAATTAACACCCAGGACTGATCTCCTTTAAGATGGACTGGTTAGGTCTCCTTGCAGTCCAAGGGACTCTCAAGAGTCTTCTCCAACACCACAGTTCAAAAGCATCAATTCTTTGGCACTCAGCTTGATTTATGGTCCAACTCTCACATCCATACGTGACCTCTGGAAAAACCATAGTTTTGACTAGAAAGACTATTGTCTCAAAGTAATGTCTCTGCTTTTTAGTATGCTATGTTGGTCATAGCTTTTCTCCCAAAGAGCAAGTGATTTTGGAGCCCAGGAAAATAAAGTCTCTCATTGTTCCCATTGTTTCCTATCTATTTGCCATGAAGTGATGACACCAGATGCCATGATCTTCGTTTTTTGAATGTTGACTTTTATGCCAACCTTTTCACTCTCCTCTTTCACTTTCATCAAAAGGCTCTTTAGTTCTTCTTCACTGTCTGCCATAAGGGTGGTGTCATCTGCATATTTGAGGTTATTGACATTTCTCCCAGCAATCTTGATTCTAGCTTGTACTTCATCCAGCCCAGCATTTCACATTATGTACTCTGCAGATAAGTTAAATAAGCAGGGTGACAATATATAGCCTTGACACATTGCTTTCCCAATTTGGAACCAGTCTGTTGTTTCCTGTCCAGTTCTAACTGTTGCTTTCTGAAATATGGTTTGTATTAAATGAAACTATTTGTTTACATACAGACATTTGTAGAGTAGCAATTATACACTGGGCATTATATGAGGTAGGAAATACAAAATAATCAGAATCAAGAGCTTTCAGTCTTGATAAAACATAAATAATAACCATGAAGCTTTGAGAGAACTGCAGAAAGCAAAGATAACCAACTGCTAAATTATCAATTTCATATTGATCAAACTCAGAGAACATTAATAACCTTAGGACTAATTGGTTCAAAAGACTTCTTTATTGCAATATTTCATGATTTCTGCTCAGTATATTTTCCTTCCATAAAAATTTGAAAACTCCCTTCTTAATTCTCTCTTATTTTAATCACATGCTGTCATTATTATCTCCCATCCCTATGACAAAAAAGGAAAGTAAAGTATAAGGGACATTTTATTATGTGAGGAAATATGATATGTTGGTAAATGTTTAATAACTAGCTCTCTCATTTTTAGCACATGTCCATTTTCAAGGCATACAAGCTACCACCAGGAATGATTTCAATCTACCAACATGGAATCTGTAAACTCAGAGTTTGAGGGAAAAAATGCAAACAATAGGTTCTTGACAGCTGCTAGAAGCCAACTCTAGAATACCACTGAATATAGTGGTAGAACTTTCCAAGTTGTTTTAATGTTGTAACTATATCAACTCATTTTCTGAACTCGCAAACATTCTTTTTAAAAAGTCCTGTATATGCATATGTGTGCCTGTGTTTATGTATACATGTAGATAAACAGAAAAATGAAGGGAAAATACAAGTCAAAATACCATTACTGGTTATTGCTACATATGAGATTATGCATAGTTTGTATTTTCTCTGAGGTTTTTATTTCTATTTTTTATTCTGCTATCATTCCATATTACTTAATTGAAAATATGTTTCTTTAATAAAAGAGAAACAGCTTTAAGCTTGAATTTTATATTTCCCTATTGAAAATGTTCATCTGAGAAAAAATCTACAGCATAATCTTTGTATAAAGATGACAGTTACGTATGATACATGTGATAGTGAGCATGTTGCCTGGCCATTTAAAACTAATAGTTTTTTTTTTTTTAAGATTTGTTTACTTTTGGCTGTGCTCGCTTTTCTAGCTGCAGCAGGGGTCTCCTCTTCTTTGAGGCGTGTGGGCTTCTCACTGCGGTGACTCCTCTTGTTGCAGGGCACAGGCTCTAGGTGACAGGGCCTCAGTGGCTGCAGCTGTGGCTTCAGCTGTGGCTCCCTGGCTCTAGAGTGCAGGCTCAGTAGTTGTGGCCCATGGGCTTAGTCACTCTGGGGCAAGTGGGATCTTCCTAAAGCAGGGATTGAATCCGTGTTCCCTGCATCGGCAGGCAGGTTCTCAACCACTGTACCACCAGGTAAGCCCAAACTAACATATTTTAAAATGTAATTCATATATAGTCTACCTGGATTTATGCTAAATATGAAGATTTTCATGTAGGTATAATAAAAGCAACATCGTACAGAGCTTGAGTCTGGTAATTACAAAAAAGCTATTAGAAAATGAATAATGTGATCCACATAAACTTTTTGCTGCCACAGAATCAAAAGACTCTAAGGAAATATTCACATCAAAGATATATAAAATTTCACAAAACTGTCTCCACCACAGCACCATCATCTTATCATAGCACTCAGATTCAAGGAAATAGTTGCTTGGTGGCACTTTAATTTTAAAAAGACTCTCACATTAGGCTAGTAATGAGATAAAACAAATGGGCTCATAACTGATCTTAACTAACATAATGTCATATATGAGGTTTTGCTTGTAAAGTAAATACAGTAAGTTACTCTGCACATATTTACTTAGGAATTTTTTCAGAATCAATTGCCAGTGAAACTCGTTAGCTAGTAGCAAGGGCATACAGGTAGATCATTGTATTCAGTGGATATTAATAGGAAAACAAATGGCCAAAAATAAAAAAAAAACCACAAGGGAAAAAGATATTAGACAATCCTTCTAAATTAAAATATGGAATGATAATAAGGGGTGAAAAGTATTACTTATGGCAACTTCATATCAAAAAATAAACTGCTTTAGTTCTGAAGATGAATTTTAAGGTTGAATTAAATAGCTGCTCTCATTAGCTGTGACTGGCAGTTCAAATGTGGGGTAAATTTCTGCAAAATGCATGTTTTCTATCTGGCATTTGAGAAGCTCAGTGATAAATACCTAGTGAGGGCCATAATGAAATATTAGACTTCTAAACAATAAAGACTTCTTACAAAATAGTCATGAAATTCTATGTAACATGAATCCTCCGATACATATTTCATAATACCTTGTCAAGTGATTTTTGACTCATTTCAAGTACTTCGTATTCCTTCAAAATTAGTCTGGAAAAGTAGGACAGATACTTTATTTCATATTTAAAAGATGTGGGTTCAGAGTGGGAGAGATATTTATAATTTTATTCATAATATATTAAATATTTTTCTTAAATATCAATAAGAATAATGCAGAAAACACAATGGATATATGTCAAAGACAGATAATTCACAAAAAGCACATTCAAAGGGGTAATGTAATAATCAGATGGAAAGAGATTTATCTTCATTATTTATCAGGAAAATTCCAATTAAATAAAATTAAATAAGAAAGCATTAGTTGCTGGGTCATGTTTGACTCTTTTGCAATCCCATGGACTATAGCCCGTGAGGCTCTTCTGTCCCTGGAATTTGCCATTTCCTTCTCCAGGGGATCTGCCTGACCCAGAGACTGAACCAGGGTCTATTGCCCTGCAGGCAGATTCTTTCCTGTCTGAGCCACAGGGCAAAGACTAACAGAGTTTTACCAAGAGAACACATTAGTCACAGTAAACATCCTCTTCCAACAACACAAGAGTTACACATGGACATCACCAGATGGTCAATACTGAAATCATACTGATTATATTCTTAGCAGCCGAAGATAGAGAAGCTCTATGCAGTCATCAAAAACAAGACCTGGAGCCAACGGTGGCTCAGATCATTGACTCCTTAATTGAAAAATCCAGGCTTATATTGAAGAAGGTAGGGAAAACAACTAGGTCATAACCACAGCTATGACCTAAATCATATCCCTTATAATTATACAGTAGAAGAGACAGATTTAAAGGATTGGATCTGGTAGGCAGACTGCCTGAAGAACTATGGGCAGAGGTTTGTAACATTATACAGGAGGCAGTGACCAAAACCATCCCTAAGAAAAAGAAACACAAGAAGGCAAAATGGTTGTCTTAAGAAGCATTACAAATAGCTGAGGAAAGAAAAGTGAAAGGCAAGGGAGAAAAGGAAAGATATACCCAATTGAATGCAGAGTTCCAGAGAACAACAAAGAGAGATAAGAAGGCCTTATTAAATGAACAATGCAAAGAAAGAGAGGGAAACAATAGAATGAAAAAGACTAGAGATCTCTTTAAGAAAATAGGAAATACCAGGGAGCATTTTATGCAAGAATGGGCATGATAAAGGACAGAAATGGTAAGGACCTAACAGAAGCAGAAGATACTAAGGGTGGCAAGAATATACAGAAAAATTGTACAAAAAGTTCTTAATGACCCAGAGAACCATGATCACTCACCTAGAGCCAGACATCTTGGAGAGTGAAGTCAAGCAGGCATTAGGTAGCATTACTGTGAACAAAGCTAGTGGAAGTGATGTAATTCCAGCTGAGCTATTTCAAATCCTAGAAGCTGTTAAAGTGTTGCACTCAATATGCCAGCAAATTTGGAAATATTAGTAGTGACCACAGCATAAGGAAAGGTCAGTTTTCATTACAATCTCAAAGAAGGGCAATGCCAAAGGATGTTCAAACTACTATACAACTGTGCTCATTTCACATGCTATCAAGGTACTGCTCAAAATCATTCAAGCTAGGGTCCAAGAGTATGTGACCCAAGAACTTTCAGATGTACAGTAAAGATTTAGAAAGAGGCAGAGGAATCAGAGACCAAATTACCAACATGTGTTGGATTATAGAGAAAGCAAAGGAATTACAGAAAGATACCTACTTTTGCTTCCTTGACCATGCTAAAGCCTTTGATTGTGCTTTTGAACTGTGGTGCTAGAGAAGACACTTGGGAATCCCTTCAACTGCAAGAAGATCAAATCAGTCAATTATAAAGAAAACTAACCCTGAACATTCATTGGAAGGACTGATGCTGAAGCTCCAAAACTTTGAACACTTGATATGAAAAGTCAACTCACTGGAAAAGACCCTGATGCTGGGAAAGATTGAGGACAGGAGGAAAAGGGTGTGGCAGAGGATGAGATCATTGGATAGCATCATTGACTCAATGGACATGAATTTGAGCAAACTCCAGGAGATGGTGAAGGACAGGGAATCCTGGCATGCTGCAGTCCATGGATTGCAAAGAGTCAGACATGACTGAATGACTAAACAACAACAAATGAGAAAATCATCATGAGATAGGATGTGCACACTAAAATATCTAAACAGGAAATAAAATAATGAAAAATGCCAACTAATAGTGGAGATGTGGAACAGTACAGCTCTTACACACTGCAGGTGGGAGTGCACATGGTAAAAACACTAAAGCAAATATGTGGCATACTGTAACCTAACAATTATACTCTTTTAATTCATAATAGCAGAAATGCTTTCCAAAAGACATATATGAGATGGCTCAAAGACCACTCTTCATAATTTTCCCAACTTAGAAACTATCCCCAATAGCCATTAATATCAGAATGGATAAATAAATTATAGCATCTTTACAACAGTGAGAATAAATCTCATACATGCACAACTATGGATGCATCTCACAAGTATAAGGTAGAGTGAAATACACCAAAAAAATAAAGAATGCATATTATATGCAGATTGTATGCTTTTATTTATACAAAAACTGAACTGCTGTTAGAAGTCAGGAGAGTAACTATCCTTGGGATGGCTTGTGATCAGAGGGGAGTATAAAATTGGGTTGGAGGGAGCTTCTAACAGGCTTGTAATGATCTGGGTATTGTTTATACAGATAGGTTCATGTTCTAAAAGGGCATCAAGCTGTAGGACTTGTGTATTTTTTCATGTTTATATTTAACTTTAATAATGTTTTTAGGTAGAACAAAAATTTAAAGATACAAAAGAAATCTGCCTTGGTCACAGAGCAAGTTAGGAGCAGAGTCAAAATACAACCAAATTCTAACTTCCTAGCTCTAAGAGCTTGATTTTAGATACCTGAACAGATAGCAAACAATTTCTTTTTCTTCAGAAGTAACTAATTTTTTTCTAGGTACAAACTTACACAGTCTTTATCAATATGAGAAGTATGATGTAGTGGGGAAAAGGTCTTCCAAACTGCAACAACCTAGATTCAAAATCTGTTTCTACTCTTATTATTTGTCTTATGGTTTTTGTTTCCATAGCAATACAAAATAGGAATACATATCTCACAAGACTATCATTGGAATTACCAAACAAGTTCTGACATAAAAGCACACAATCAATAAATATAGTTATCACTCTTTATGTTGTTAAAATTAGATTCAATAAAGGAAATTCTGAGTTAGCCAACCCTAAAAAAAAAAGATAGTTTAATTAAGTAAGAGCTCTACCATAAGCCCATGAGAGCAAGAACCCACTGTATTCCCAGGAGGCAGTACAGTTCCTGGAACATAGTAGATACTAAGTAAATGTCTGCTGAACTATCAATGTCCCTTTGCCATGTCTTTGCCATGCTTCTCAGCTTATAAATGTTATACTAAAACACAATGGCTCAAAATTATTGAAATATAGTATAACCTCACAGCAAGATATTCTCTCATGTATTATACTGCTTAGAACAAGGCACAATCCTATCTTTTATACTAAAGAGCACACTGACAAGTGTGTCCTATATGGGAAACAAATATATATAGGAATGGAAACAGTTGCTCTTTGGTGTGGGCAGTATATTTTATATCAAAATATTTCTAAAGAGTTTTATGGAGAAGAAGAGTAAAACATTTATTCTGCTTGATAATCTCATCCAATTAGTCTTCAGGCCTGAATTTAAAAATAACTTTTCTATTAATAATGACAAAAAACCATCACCTCTAATGGAAAACCTTTTAGATGAACATTTTAAAAGATGTGCTTACAGCAGTTACATTTAGAATTAAAGGACTCATAGTCAAAAAAGTGTTAACATGTCTATTAAACAAATTTCAAACATAGTAAAGTCTACAAAATGTTATTATTATTTATGTGTCTACAATAGAGATCTATTGTATGGTGCCTTAACCAAATGTATTTGATCTCTGAACTATCTCCATCCCTCTGCACCTCTATGTGTAACACACACACATACACATGAATTATTACTATTCTGAAGAATGTACTTTGAAAAGATATGATTTAGAAATACTGTAAATGTATTCTATTATAACGAATATTGGACAATATTCTAATGAGATGATACTGGTCTA
This sequence comes from Redunca redunca, assembly GCA_006410935.1. NCBI lineage: Eukaryota > Metazoa > Chordata > Mammalia > Artiodactyla > Bovidae > Redunca > Redunca redunca. The sequence continues at coordinate 462,580 of SJYQ01000230.1, read as the reverse complement.
GTCTTAATAAGAATTAGGTGATTCAAATAGTCTAACCTGAAATTCTTTCCCACTTTGAAATAGGAAGGACTACAGAACTTCATTTAATCACATAGGTTGCAAAATGTAGTATATGTTCAACAGAAATTTATTTTTGTTTATTCAGTGAAACTTTTCCAAGGCATAGTTATCACTGCTGGGATAAAGAGAATTTTCTCTGAAATTCTGTTTCAGTGCACGCACTTGTGCTAGCTGAGGTCCCAATTATATAATTTTAGAAAATCCAGAACTTCACCTACCACAGACCTTCAACATCACTACCTACACCAGTGGCTGAAATGTCAATTTTTGAAGGAAACTTTGCAAAAAGGACAGTTGCCTCTGATTGATTCTTCTAAGAAGAATAAAAGTTAAAGAAAATAAAGACAAATATTTAACTCTATAGATGTTTGAAGACAATGACAGGTGTTTCAAACTAATCTTTTACTTAGTAATGTAAGAACCAGTGGTGGCTCTAACAGCTGGGTAATTAAAGTACTTATTGACTAAATTGATTAATTATAATGTAAAATTCAAGTAGCTTCTGTTTGCAAGCAAAATAAGTCTCCCATGTATCTAAGCTAGATCTTTTTTTTTTTTCTCTTTTCTTATCAAATCTGCAGAGTCACAATGGAGAAAATGTCACAAATTCTAAGAAAATATTACACTAATGTCTTAATTTGAACCATCTCTCTGGCACTGGGATGGAACAATTTCTATCCCTAGAATATTATGAGACTTTCACTTGCCATGATTCTAGAATGTATGTTACTAAAAGGATCTGGGGACAGAGACTTCCTGGCAGTTCAGTGGTTAGGACTCACATTTCTACTGCTACAGGCATGGATTTTGATCCCTGGTCAGGGAACTAAAAACCCACAAGCCACACAGTATAGCCAAATAAATAAATAAAAATAACACATATTTGGGAAAAATGTTAAATTAATAAGTAAAAGGATATGGGAAGAAAGCTTTGGATCCTCTAAGATATGGAAAACAAAACAAAGAATCCTTCCATAAACATACCAATGTCTAAAATCCAAAGAGATTCACTGAGATAGAATCTTTTCATAACACTGTGCTCACCAACTCCATCATCACTACCAACCACCATTAACAGCATTAGCAACAAATTAGCAAAATTTCCTAAAAAGCTGTTCTCGATTCAGTTCAGTTAGCTGCTCTAGTGTTCCTTTAATAAGGTGGTTGTCAAAGTTGAGCATGTCGCAAAATCATCTGGAGAATATATTACAACACATGTTTTTAGCCCTACCCTGAGACCTTCTGGTTCACTAGATGTGGGATGGGTCACAAGATATTTCCTTTCTAACAAGTTCCTAAGTGATGCTGTTGTGCCTGGTCTGGAAGCACACACTTTGAAAGAATCATTTAAAATATTTTAATATGATTTCACTCAGTGAAATTTAATGCAGATCTAATTATGATGTAAATATAGTTATTCTGAGTTTATTTTTCAAAATTCAAAATAGGATAGTATGACAGTCAAATGTGGTAAGAGAGAAGAATTACTACATGATAATGGATGCACATGACTACAACGTACATGGGTACAGTATGACTTAGCCCTGACAGCAGAAACCATGCTTGGCTTGGCATCCCTCTAGGCCAGTTAATTAAGTACCTAAGAGCAACCTATTTCCTATTTGAACCCCTCACTATATCCACTCTTCTGCCTCTTCCAGATAATTTATATCGTTTTTTCCTTTGTTTGAAATACACCCCTTAAACACACATGATTAATTTCTATTGTAACTATAATTAAAACAGGAATTGAGAGTTCATCTTTACATTCACCTTCTTCAGGAGGTCAGTACTGAAATATTTCTTTACCCCTGTAAAATATGTTGGGTGCTCTCCTTTCTTCATTCAGAGCATGCTGTGTTCATCTCTACCACAGCACTTGCCAGAGAATATTGTAAGAAGATATAAATTACATATTATATAATATATATAAATATATAATAAGCCATGCATGAGACTGTGAGCTTCTGAAGAGCAAGAATCTGATTTTACTGAAGTCTGTATTTCCAGCCACTAGAATATGCCCTTGACAAAGTTTCTGAATTAAAACAAAGTTTTTATTATTTTAAAGCTAAGTCTGGAGATTCTGTCTTATTTTGTGACTTCAATGAAATAGCTTTGGTCTACGAATTTGCTTGTTCTTTCAAATTTTAATTGTCTGATCTCTATGAGCAAAACATGATAGATATATTGATGAAGAAGCCCATGAGATTTCTATGTCTCAACATTTGGTGGAGATGAAAATTAACAAAAAGAAAATTACCAAATAGCATAATGAAAGTTTTGACAGGGGTAGTAGACTCCCACAAATTATATATGAGGCCAAATTAACCCAAGCAGTGTCAGACTTTATTTTGGGGGGCTCCAAAATCACTGCAGATGGTGACTGCAGCCATGAAATTAAAAGATGCTTACTTCATAGAAGGAAAGTTATGACCAACCTAGATAGCATATTGAAAAGCAGAGACATTACTTTGCCGACTAAGGTCCATCTAGTCAAGGCTATGGTTTTTCCAGTAGTCATGTATGGATGTGAGAGTTGGACTGTGAAGAAGGCTGAGCACTGAAGAATTGATGCCTTTGAACTGTGGTGTCGGAGAAGACTCTTGAGAGTCCCTTGGACTGCAGGGAGATCCAACCAGTCCATTCTGAAGGAGATCAGCTCTGGGAGTTCTTTGGAAGGAATGATGCTAAAGCTGAAACTCCAGTACTTTGGCCACCTCATGTGAAGAGTTGACTCATTGGAAAAGACTCTGATGCTGGGAGGGGTTGGATTGGAGCCAGGAGAAGAAGGGGACGACATAGGATGAGATGGCTGGATGGCATCACCGACTCGATGGACATGAGTTTGAGTGAACTCTGGGAATTGGTGATGGACAGGGAGGCCTGTCATGCTGCAATTCATGGGTCGCAAGGAGTCTGACATGACTGAGCGACTGAACTGAACTGAGTTAAGAAAGGATTCCTGAGAAAAGTAATTTTCTAAACTGAGGATTATTGTGATAATCTGCTTCCCTTTGGTGTTTTATGTATCATTTTTACATTCTCACATTGAGCATAATCAATTCTGTATAGGTCCACTGTTTGGGCTTCCAGAAAGTTGTACTTAATGTACAGTGAAAGTCAGAAAGCATAATTATATAATATTAGATATTATAACTTTTTACATAAGTAATTCTAGTCCCTTCTATTAGGAACTTTAAAATATTTTTCCCTTTGCCTACTCTAAATTTTTGTTCATTCATTTGGCATGCAAATAGGCAGATTTGAGACATTGATTACTTTCGTTATAGCACAGTTATTTCTCCAAGCTCATTTAACTGTCAAAGCATGCTATTTTGAACTCTGAAGAATAAGATTACTCAGAACAACTATATTTGCATTATAACGGGGTTCACATTAATAATAAGGTGATTCATTACTCCTTTACAATCACCTTTACCTTTGAATTGTCACTTGAAAGCTTAGGTATCACAGTGTGGTCTTCTGCATCAACAGTATTGGCATTTAAAATCTTTATCAGGCATTTAAAACAAGGCAGGGGCTAGAAGTACAGAAAAGGGTGAAGATCATAAACGTAAAGAATAAAATGGAAAGCTTCAATCCACATTACGTGAATAATTCACAGATACCAAATTGGTTTTTGAAAGTTCTCCCATCACCATTCATTTTCCTTACTTGGGATCTTTTTCTCTTCAGTTCATTTTATATCAAGTATATCTAACAGGAACAAAGCAAGAACATATTAAAGGAGATATTTTATTTCCTCAGGCAAGAAGAAATACACATACATTATTAAAGCGAGAGACATATGACAAGTGTAAAAGGTTAAATCTACCTCCTTTCTAATGCCTCTAGGTCATTTTTTATTTCTCTCTGGTCTGATTTAAGAAACAGTGTTTTTTTGGTTTCTATCCCTGGCTGCGCATTAGAATCACATGATGTGGTAGGCATGTACTAATGCATGCTAAGTCGCTTCAGTTGTGTCCGACTTTGTGCGATCCTATGGACAGGAGCCCCCAGGCTCCTCTGTCCATGGGATTCTCTAGGCAAGAATTCTGGAGTGGGTTGCCATTTCCTTCTCCATCTATGTACTAATATCTATGTACTAATGTATTATGTACTGTGTATTCCCTGAAGATATCTATGTTCTAATCCTTGGAAACTGTGAATATGATTGTTTACAGTGTAAAGGGATATTAAGGTGGAAAATGGGATCAAGACTGCTAATTAGCTAACCTTAAAATGAAGAAATTAGCCTGGAATATCTGGATAGACCCAATGTAATCACAAGAGCCTACAGAAATCCAAGAGTGATTCTAAAAAGAGAAAACCAGAGAGATGGCACCATAAGGAAGATTTGGCCTAATTTACTAGCTTTTAGTGGGCCACCAGCCATTGAAAGCAAGCAGCCTCTAGAAGCTAAAAATGGCAAGAACAGATTTCTTCTGGAGACTCCAGAAAGGAATGCATCCTTCCAACACCTTGATCTTAGCCTGGGCAGATCCCTGTCAAATGTATGACCTATAGAGCCATAAGATAATAAATGTGTAAATTTGTGTTTCTTAAGCCACTGTGCCTGTGGTAATTTGTCACAGCAATAACAGAAACTTAATAAATCTGGGGACCTATTAAAAATCCTGATGTCCAGATCACACCCCATATCAATTACGTTAAATTCTCTGGGGAATGTGGATGGGAGAGAGGATGAAATCCAGGCATCAATAATATTCTAAAGCTCCCAAGAGGATTCCAATGTGCAGCCATATTTCACAACTGCTGCTTTAAGTATTCTCAATGGTTTCCATGGAGTCCTAAAATGCCTCAGAATGAACTCGTCATTGTCTGTAAGGCTGAGCCCATATGATGCAATGATTTACCACGTGTGCTTCCAGGAGCATCAAATATCATCTTGAAGCTTATTAGAAATATATAATCTGGGCCACAAATGACCCAGTGAGTCAAAATCCTAATCTTAATGCTGAATGTAGATGATACATAGGCAGATTAAATTTTATGAAACAGCATGCACTGGCAGTTGCCTTCCTAATCTGAAATGGCTCTACTACTTATAATGATTTTAAGTTACTACCTAAATAAAACATTTTACAGGAGGCCCTCAAGGGTATCAGTTCCTTGAATAAACACTGTTTTACTCCCTTCTTTCTTCTTTCCTCTTTTTCCCTCCTTACTTTTCTTTTTCTTTTTTTAATTTATTTTAATTGGAGGTTAATTACTTTATAATATTAAGGTGGTTTTTGCATACATTGACATGATTTAGCCACAGGTATACATGTGTCCTCCTGTCCTAAAACCCCTCTCACTTCCCTCCCCATCACATCACTCTGAGTTGCCCCAGTGCACCAGCTTTGATTGCCCTGTTTCATCCATCGAACTTGGACTGGTCATCTATTTTACATATGGTAATTACACATGTTTCAGTGTTATTCTCTCAAATCATCCCACCCTCATCTTCTCCTACAGAGTCCAAAAGTCTGTTCTTTATATCTGTGTCTCTTTTGCTCTCTTGCATATAGGGTCATTGTTACCATCTTTCTAAATTTCATATATATGCATTAATATACTATATTTGTGCTTTTTCTTTCTGATGTACTTCACTCTGTATAATAGGCTCCAGTTTCATCCACCTCATTAGAACTGATTCAAATGTGTTCTTTGTAATAGCTGAGTAATACTCCATTGTGTATATGTACCACAACTTTCTTATCCATTCATCTGCTGATGGACATCTAGGTAGCTTCAATGTCCTAACTATTGTAAACAGTGCTGCAATTAACACTGGGGTACATGGGTCTCTTTCAATTCTGGTTTCCTCGGTGTGTGGTTCTATGTCCAGTTTTTCAAAGAAATCTCCACACTGTTCTCCATAGTGGTTGTACTAGTTTGTATTCCCACCAACAGTGTGAGGGTTCCCTTTGCTCCACACCCTCTCCAGCATTTGTTTGTAGACTTTTTGATAGCAGCCATTCGGACCAGAATAAGATGGTACCTCAATGTGGTTTTGATTTGCATTCTCTGATAATGAGTGATGTTGAGCATCCTTTCATGTGTTTGTTAGCCATCTGTATGTCTTCTTTGGAGAAATGTCTGTTTAGTTATTTGGCCCAGTTTGGGATTGGGTCATTTATTTTTCTGGTATTGAGCTGCATGAGCTGTCCGTATATTTTTGAGACAAATTCTTTGTCAGTTGCTTTGTTTGCTATTATTTTATCCCATTCTGAAGGCTGTTTTTTCACCAAGCTTATAGTTTTGTTCATTGTGCAAAAGCTTTTAATTTTAATTAGGTCCCATTTGTTTATTTTTGCTTTTATTTACATTACTCTGGGAGGTGGGTCATAGAGCATCTTGCTGTGATTTATGTCAGAGAGTTTTCTGCCTATGTTTTCCTCTAGGAGTTTTATAGTTTCTGATCTTACATTTAGATCTTTAACCCATTTTGAGTTTATTTTTGTGCTTGGTGTTAGAAAGTGTTCTAGTTTCATTCTTTTAAAGGTGGTTGACTGGTTTTCCCAGTACCAGTTGTTGAAGAGATTGTCTTTTCTCCATTGTATATTTTTGTCTCCTTTGTCAAAGATAAGGTGTCTGTAGGTGCATGGATTTATCTCTGGGCTTTCTGTTTTGTTCCATTGATCTATATTTCTGTCTTTGTGCCAGTACCATACTATCTTCATGACTGTAGCTTTGTAGTATAATCTGAAGTCAGGAAGTTTGACTCCTCCAGTTCCATTCTTTTTTCTCAAGATTGCTTTGGCTCTTCCAGGTTGTGTTTCCATATAAATTGTGAAATTATTTGTTCTAATTCTGTGAAAAATACCATTGGTAGCTTAATAGGGATTGCATTGAATCTATACATTGCTTTGGGTAGCATACTTCTTTTCACTATATTGATTCTTCCAATGCATGAAAATGGTATATTTCTCCATCTTTTTGTGTCAACTTTGATTTCTTTCATCAGTGTTTTAGGGTTTTCTATATAAAGTTCTTTTGTTTCTTTAGGTAGATTTATTCCTAAGTATTTTATTCTTTTCTTCACAATGGTGAATGGAATTGTTTCCTTAATTTCTCTTTCTGTTTTCTCATTGTTAGTGTATAGGAATGCAAGGAATTTNGCAAAGAATTTCTGTATATTAATTTTCTATCTTGCAACTTTACTACGTTCATTGATTAGCTCTAGTAATTTTCTGGCAGTATTTTCAGGGTTTTCTATGTAGAGGAACATGTTATCTGCAAACAATGAGAGTTTTACTTCTTATTTTCCAATATGGATTCCTTTCATTTCTTTTTCTTCTCTGATTGCTGTGGCTAAAACTTCCAAAACTATATTGAATAGTAGTGGTAAGAGTGGGCACCCTTGTCTTGTTCCTGACTTTAGGGGAAATGCTTTCAATTTTTCACCATTGAGGATAATGTTTGCTGTGGGTTTATCATATATGGCTTTTATTATGTTGAGGTATGTTCCTTCTATGCCTGCTTTCTGGAGAGTTTTTATCATAAATGGGTATTGAATCTTCTCAAAGGGTTTCTCTGCATCTATTGAGATAACCATACGGTTTTTAATCTTTAAATTTTTTAATGTGTATCACATTGATTGATTTACGAATACTGAAGAATCCTTGCATCCCTGGGATAAAGCCCACTTGGTCATGATATGTGATCTTCTAATGTGTTGTTGGATTCTGTTTGATAGAATTTTGTTGAGGATTTTTGTATCTATGTTCATCAGTGACATTGGCCTGTAGTTTCCTTTTTTGTGCCATCTTTGTCTGCTTTTGGTAGCCTCATAGAATAATTCTGGGAGTTTACCTTCTTCTGCAATTTTCTGGAAGAGTTTGAGTAGGATAGGTGTTAGCTCTTCTCTAAATTTTTGGTAGTTTTCCCATGTGAAAACATCTGGCTCTGGGCTTTTGTTTGTTGGAAGATTTTTGATTACAGTTTCTATTTCCGTGCTTGTGATGGGTCTGTTAAGATTTTCTATTTCTTCAGGTTTTGGAAGGTTATACTTTTCTAAGAATTCATCCATTTCTTCCAAGTTTTCCATTTTATTGACATGTAGTTGCTGATAGTAGTCTCATGATTCTTTGTATTTCTGTGCTGTCTGTTGCAATATCTGCATTTTCATTTCTAATTTTGTTGATTTGATTCTTCTCCCTTTTTTCCTTGATGAGTCTGGCTAATGGTTTCTCTATTTTATTTATCTGCTCGAAGAATCAGGTTTTAGTTTTGTTGATTTTTGCTATAATCTTTGTTTATTTTTCATTTATTTCTGATCTGATTTCTATGATTTCTTTCCTTTTACTAACTTTGGAGTTCTTCATTTTTAATTTTTCTAGTTGCTTCAGGTGTAAAGTTAGGTTATCTATTTGATTTTTATCTTGTTTTTGAGGAAGTTTGTATTGCTATGAATCTTCCTCTTAGCACTGCTTTATACTGAATCCCATAGGTTTTGGGTTGTCATATTTTTATTTGTTTCCATGCATATTTTGATTTCCTTTTGATTTCTTCTGTGATTTGTTGGTTATTCAGAAGCATGTTGTTTAGCCTCCCTGTGTTTGTATTTTTAATAGTTTTTTTTCCCTTTAGTTGACATCTAATCTTACCACATTTTGATCAGAAAAGATGCTTGAAGTGATTTCAATTTTTTTGAATTTACCGAGGCTAGATTTATAGCCCAGGATATGATCTATCCTGGAGAATGTTCCACATGCACTTGAGAAAAAGGTGAAATTCACTGTCTTGGAGTGAAATGTCCTATAGATATCAGTTAGGTCTGACTCATCCATTGTATCATTTAAACCTTATGTTTCCTTGCTAATTTTCTGTTTGGTTAATCTGTCCATAGGTGTGAGTGGGGTATTAAAGTCTCCCACTATTGTGTTACTGTTAATTTCCCCTTTCATACTTGTTAGCATTCACTTTATGTATTGAGGTGCTCCTATGTTGGGTGCATATATATTTATAATTGTTATATCTTCTTCTTGGATTGATCCTTTGATCGTTTTGTAGTGTCCTTCTTTGTCTCTTTTCACGGTCTTTATTTCAAACTTTATTTTATGTGATATGAGTACTGCTATTCCTGCTATTTTTTGGTCTCCATTTGCATGACATATCTTTTTCCAGCCCTTCACTTTCAATCTGTATGTATCCCTTGGTTTGAGGTGGGTATCTTGTGGACAGCATATATAGGGGTTTTGTTTTTGTATCCATTCAGCCAGTTTTTATCTTTTGGTTGAGGTATTCATCACACTTACATTTAAGGTAATTATTGATAAGCATGATCCCATTTTTATTTACTTTGTTGTTTTGGGTTTGAGTTTATAAACCTTTTCTGTGTTTCCTGTCTAGAGATGATCCTTTAGCATTTGTTGAAGAGCTGGTTTGGTGGTGCTGAATTCTTTCAGCTTTTGCTTGTCTGTAAAGCTTTTTATTTCTCCTTCATATCTGAATGATATCCTTGCAGGGTATAGTAATCTTGGTTGTAGGTTTTTCTCTTTCATCACTTTTAAGTATGTCATTTCTTTCCCTTTTGGCCTGAAGAGTTTCTATTGAAAGATCAGCTGTTACCCTTATGAGGATCCCCTTGTGTGTTATTTGTTGCTTTTCCATTGCTGCTTTTAATATTTGCTCTTTGTGTTTGATCTTCATTAGTTTGATTAATGTGTCTTGGGGTGCTTCACTTTGGTTTTATCCTTTTGGGGACTCTATGGGTTTGTTGGACTTGGGTGGCTATTTCCTTCCCCATTTTAGTGAAGCTTTCAACTATTATATCCTCAAGTATTTTCTCATGCCCTTTCTTTTTGTCTTCTTCTTCTGGAGATTCCTATGATTTGAATATTGGGGCATTTAACATTGTCCCAGAGGTCTCTGAGGTTATCCTCATTTAATTTTTTTTTTCTTTTTTCCTCTCTGCTTCATTTATTTCCACCATTCTATCTTCCACCTCACTTATCCTCTCTTCTGCCTCAGTTATTCTACTGTTGGTTCCCTCCAGAGTGCTTTTGGTCTCAGTTATTGTGTTATTCATTATTGATTGACTCTTCTTTATTTCTTCTAGGTTCTCATTAAACATTTCTTGCATCTACTCAATCCTTGTCTCTAGTCTATTTATCTGTATCTCCATTTTGTTTTCAAATTTTTGGATCATCTTTACTATAATTATTCTGAATTTTTTTCAGGCAGAGTCCCTATCTCCTCCTCTTTGGTTTGGTTTGGTGGGCATTTATCATGTTCTTTTACCTGCTGAATATTTCTCTGCCTTTTCATTCTGTTTAGATTGCTGTGTTTGGGGTGCCCTTTCTGTAGGCTGGAAGTTTGTGGCTCCTCTATTGTGGAGCCTGCTCTCTGTGGGTGGGGTTGGATTAGTGGCTTGTCAAGGTTTCCTGGTTGGGGGAGTTTGTGCCTGAGGTCTGGTGTGTGGAGCTGAATCTCTTCTCTCTGACGTGCAATGAAATGTCAAGTAGTGAGTTTTGGGGTGCCTATGGATTTGGCATGGCTTTGGGCAGCCTGACTTTTAATGCTCAGGGTTGTGTTCCTGCTTTGCTGGAGAATTAGCATGGTGTGTCTTGTACTGGAACTTACTGGTTCTTGGGTGGAGCTTGGTTTTAGTATAGATATGGAGACTTTTGGGTGAGTCCCTGTCTATTAATGTTTCCTGGAATCAGGAGTTCTCTGATGGTCTCAAGTTTCAGAGTTAAGCCTCCTGCCTTTGGCTTTCAGTCCTTCTCTTACAGTAGCCTCAAGACTTCTCCATTAATACAGCAGAGATGATAAAACATCTAGTTTAATGATTAAACAATTCACCAGTGAGGGACACCCAGAGAGATTCACAGAGCTACATAGGGAAGAGAAGAGGGAGAAGGGAGACAGAGGTGACTAGGAGGAGAAGGGGGCATCAAAAGGGGAGAGAGCAATCTAGCCAGTAATCATATCCCTAAGTGAAAATGGATACTGAAGATTAGATTCTTAAAGGTACAAAATTGATAACAAATAACAAAAAGCAAAGATTAAAAATCTAGAATAGAGGATAGGCTCTCAAAAATACAGCATAAAANAAGGCAATAGGTTATAAAAATGAAAATTAAAGGAGTAATAAAGAACTTAAAGTTTAAAAAAAAATTTTAAAAGTGATCATAGTAAAAATATATCTAGGAATTTCTCTGGAGCTGTTGTGGGCAACGTGGGGTCAGTTTAGCTTCAGATAACTCCTTGTTCCAGCTTGTAACTGTTTTCAAGGTCTATAGGCCCCCTCCAATGCACAGTCAATGTTAACTACAGGATTTTAATCTGATGCACCGGTCACTTCTAGAGCAGTTCCCTCTTCTTTGTTTATTTTGTCTTACTCTGTTTGCAAGTCTCTTCAGTGTCTAACTTTCATCCTGACACAAGGGGGCAAAGGTGGTCACTTATTTAGGCTCACTTCTTCAGTTGTGTTGTGGGGAGGCAGGGATGCTGTAAACAAATAAAGCTGGCATATATGGGGCGTGCTCGCATTGTATGGGCCACATTGGGTCTGCCACAGCTCAAGACGATGTGCGCTTTCTGGGTTCACCTGCTCAGGCTCCAGGGTGCTCTGCAAGGGCACTGTCTGAAGTGGGCCCTGTGTTTCGTGCACTTCCCAGGTCTAAGCCACTCAGGTTCTCAGTTACCTCTGCAAGGGCACAGACCTGGCTGGGCGTGTCTTTTGTGCCCTTCCCAGGTCCGAGCAGCTCAGGTGACCAGGTGCTTGGTGAGCTCACTGTCCCAGGTGAGCCATGCATCTTAATCACCTCCCGGTCCGGCCCCACTGGTTTCCTGGGTGCACCACGAGAGCATCATCTCAGGTGTGCCGTGTGTCTCCTCTGGGGAGCTGATCTCAGGTTGCAGCCCTCCTGGTGGATGTCAACCATCCAGGATCCCAGGGAGATGTGGTCAGCAACTGGAGCCTGCTCACAGTGCTGTGGAAGATGTCATCTCTGGGGCTGAGATTGCAGCAGCCCCTGGCCTTCCAGCTCTGGCTGTCACACCTCTGCCTCTCTGCCCCAGGGGTGGGTGGGGGGAAGGGGCCTGTATGCAGCCAGCTAGCTCTCCTTTGGTATTCGCTCAATCCTGTGTTCTGTGAGTGAGCCAGGCTGCAAGTTGGAGTCTTTCATAGGAACTTTCCCTTTTTTTTTTTTTTTTCCCTCTCTGGTGATCCCTCAGTTTGGGGTGCTATCTCATGTTAGTTCCCTCAGATTGTCCACAGGGCATTCAGGCCCAATCCTTACCCTAAGCGCTGATGATGCATCTCGCACCGTCCTGCCCAGCCCCTGATCACTGGTGGCAGACGAGTGTCTGGGCTAACTCTCCGCTGGCAGTTGAGATTAGGTGTGTAGTCTATGTTGTTGTTGTTGTTTTCCTCATGGTTATGTTGCCCTCTGATATTCTAAAACACCCTACAGACCTGCCTGTGAGAGGTTTTGTGGAAACGTCTCCTTCACGACTTCCTCCCCAGGACAGGTCTCTGTCCCTATCTCTTTTGTCACTTTTTGTCTTTTATATTTTGTCCTACCTCCTTTCAAAGAGAAAGGGCTGCCTTTCTGGGTGCCTGGTGTCCTCCACCAGCACTCAGAAGTTGTTATGTGGAAGCTGCTCAGCATTCAAAGGATCTTTAGATGGGGGAGAAAGTGGTCTCCCCATCCTATTCCTCCAGCATCTTGGGACCACCCTCTCTTTCTCTTAATCTGACTACCTTTCTCTCTCCCTCTCAGTACACACTTTGTTTATCCTCAGTGCCCAAGACACTTCCTTTCTGACTTACTAACTGCCTGAAATAAAAATAATTGTAACTGCAGCAATGATAAAAATAACACGTGTGCTACTATGAAATAAAAATGTAACAAAATGTCCCCTCAAACCCTACCTCTTGTAATTCAGACTCAATACTCTATTTCTCTTTGCCACAGCCTAATTTATCTTAGACTCTGGAGATGTAGATTTCAAGGTTTATTAGCTTATGTTAAAATTCCTAAATAATTTCAGACTTCTCTTGGAATTTTATTCCCATGAACAAATAGATTCAAATATCAGAAATCTCTTGCTACATAGGCATAACTTTACATTTCTTTCATCATAAATTACAATTATTTAAATCCAGCCTCTGTGGAAAGAATCATCCTGTATTGGTAGAATTGTATCATTTTATTCAAATTATTATTCTCCAAACTGGGGCTAAAGAAACCAATGACAATGACATAGCAAGATGTGAAGGTAAGAAATATGAGAGCATAAATTGTGCTGCCATCCCCTTTCCTATGCCCACAGAAACATCATAAATCCACCAGGAGTCTCTCCCAAGTCTGACCTCCAGACTTATTTCTGAAGGTTTTCAACATAGCATTTTAGACAGCACCACAACTGTTTTTGTTTGTTTTCTACCTTAATCATTTTGCTTAATCAGTACAAAAAACCAATTCCCATTTCACAAATGAGAACGGTAAAGCCTAGAAAGTGATAGTGTTAGCCACTTAGTAATGGTAGACTGTCTCTTGGAGAAGGCAATGGCAACCCACTCCAGTTCTCTTGCTGGGAGAATCCCATGGACGGAGGGGCCTGGTGGGCTGCGGTCCATGGGGTCGCTAGGAATCGGACACAACTGAGCATCTTCACTTTCACTTTTCACTTTTATGTTGGAGAAGGAAATGGCAACCCATTCCAGTGCCCTTGGCTGGAGAATCCCAGGGACAGGGGAGCCTGGTGGGCTGCCGTCTATGGGGTCACACAGAGTCGGACACGACTGAAGTGACTTAGCAGCAGCAGCAGCTGCGACTCCATGGACTGCAGCCCTCCAGACTCCTCTGTCCATGGAATTCTCCAGGCAAGCATACTGGAGTGTGATGCCATTCCTTTCTCTAGGGGATCTTCCTGACCCAGGGCTTGAATCTGGGTCTCCTGCATTTCAGGCAGGTTCTTTACTGTCTGAGCCACCAGGTAAGCCCCATAAAGCCTCAAGGGCATCAGTAACTTAACCAAGATCATGATATTAATAACAAGGTGAACGTTTGCCTGGATCCAAGGCCCATGCTGTGAAAACTCTGTTGGCAGCAGTGATATGACATGATTTACTGGCCCTGGGAATGACAAGAAGCCACATATAAAAGGAATTTCCCTTGAGAAGTCTTAGAAAAAAACTTGGTGGGTCAAAATGACCACACAAATGCATTATAAGGAGTGAAGTAAGCCAGAAAGAGATAAATATCATATTTTAACACATATATACAGATCTAGAAAAATGGTACTGAAGAATTTATTTGCAGGCCAACAATGGAGAAACAGACATAGAGAATAGACTTATGTACATGGGGAGAGGGGAGGAGAGGGTGAGATGTATGGAAAGAGAAACATGGAAACTTACATTACCATATGTAAAATAGATAGCCAATAGAAATTTGCTATATGGCTCAGCAAACTCAAACAGGGGATCTGTATCAACCTAGAGGGGAGGGATGGGGAGGGAGATGGGAGGAAGTTTCAAAAGGGAGCAGACATATGAATACCTACAGCAGATTCATGTTGACGTTTGACAGAAAACAACAAAATTCCGTAAAGCAATTATCCTTCAATTAAAAATAAATACATTTTTTTAAAAAAGACCATGCTGATGTACTGCTTATGTGATATCCAGCACTAAGAAACAAACCATGCTGGTTTCAAACCACTGGTCTATTAGGCTGAATTCCAGTTATTTGCTGAAACCAAATCAGAAATTTCCAATTACCAGGGAATCTTTATAATGTGTTTACACATACTCTGCCGCTTGCATAACACTGCTTTTTCACAGCATCCAGTATAACTGAGGAGCTAAAATGAACAAGAGGAGGCATTATCCCAACAGCCACCATCTATCTATTTCTTTGGAGGGAGGGAAGGGGAAAACTCAGAGTTAACCTGCTACAGTTAACATGCAAGCATGAACAAACGGCTTCAGCTCTGGGATCATTATCCAGCAAAGACAGGTCTGCCTATTAGCTGTTTGGCAGTGTCCTCTGTCTCCCACTGAAAAGATATCTGAAAGGCTGCTTCCATAGGAAATGCCAAGCAGGCTTGCTGGTCTTATATCCAGTAGATGTTATAAGTCATACCCCTGACCCACATACAGGGAGACAGGATGACGCAGTCTGTTGAGTATGCCACTGATTTCTAAGATGCCCCAAATAGGGAAAACAGAAGTTAAAGATCACTGTCAGTTATGTGATAATTAAAATGGTTTTATTACCAAGATCAAAATTAAAATTCAGCAATATCAAGCTTTAGATCAGCCTTGACTCTAGCAGCTACTGGTTTTGTGATATTAAAGCCTGTGCTTCAAATTCTCCTTCTATAAAATGAAATAATACCTAAGTCTCAAGGTTCCTATTTTTTTAAGTAAGTTAATTTATGAAAGTGCTTAACATGCTGTGTGGAGCAGAACAGACCCATAGAAAACATTAGCCTTGTTAGCACTTCCTTTTCTGGGAGCCAGAACTTCAGATTATTCTTTCCCCATCCTCAGTTACATATATTTCATGCCCTGTAAGTCAACATGTTCAGGGCCATGTATTTTCACCAAGTACCTCATGGAGCACAAATTCCTAATTACAGTTAATGATTAATGCCCACAGCTATAGCCTTAAATGAAAGATTTTTGTTGCCACATAATATGGTGAAATATATTCATTAAGGAGTGACAAACTTCCACTGAGTTCCTACTATATGACAGTTTCTGTGTAAATTGATAAGGGAAAAAGATTAGGACATAATGTCTGCTCTTGAGGCACTAAAATCCAGCAGGAAAAACCATGTTAACTGAACCATGTATGACATACAGCCATATGAAAAGGCACGTGGAGTACAGAAGTGTGATCAGGAAATGAATTGTGGGCAGGGTAATATATCAGTTTGAATAATAAGTAGGATTTTAATAGGAGAGTAAGGGACAGATCAGGCAAATAATCTAGACACAGACTAAGAACCTAGAACATCAACATTTAGATATTTAATGTTTTGACTGGTAGGAACTTAATAAGGTGTATAATGCAGGAGAGTGACAGAAGTGTATCAATATAAATAACTGCTCAAGAAAAGATTAAAGTCTGCATTTAGCCAGCCATGCCCAGTTTTCTATTCTGCTAATATTAGTGTGCAGAGGCTGCCAGATCTTCTACTACTTGATGGCAACTTATGTGGGTGCATATGCATTACAAATGCATTTCAGCACATGACTTGCATAAGCAAAGACTTATAGAGGAGTTAGGCTCTCTGGAACATCAGTGTGAGGAGCTCTGAGATACTCTTGCCAGCAAAACAAAGACTTTATTGTTGAAAACCAATCATTTAAAGTCTGGAAACAGTCCTAAGATTATAGAGCAAATGAAGAAACATTCACAAGAAAAAGCTCAGTATGAGCAGTGAGAATCGGTAGTATTTGAATCAAGACACACTTCCTTTCTCCCCCAGCCAATCGAACCTGATGAAAGCACCACAGCAAAGCCCTGCAGCCAGGAACACAGGGCTCACCATCTCCCCTCCCCCTATAAGAAAATATCCAAGAAGAGTACTTCTGGAAATCACAGTCAACCCTGGGGTGCACAAAGTCTGAGCACATGGACTAGACTGTACTCATTCAGGAGCAATCTGAGCAGGATGTGGGGCTCACTTGAAAGAATTCTCCAAGCAACAGACCCATCAACCTGGGGAACAAAACTCAGTGGCACAAAGGGCTCAAACTGAACTTCTGACCAGAACCCAGGTATAAAAATAAAACATACCAACTACCAGGATTCTGGACAAGTACGAATAACCAATGCTCTACCCTCTCAAGACTGATTAGAGAGGTAACCACCAAGTTTTAGGCTGAATTCAGGTCAAAAAGAATGTAAACATCCTGAACAGTGGTAGTAAGCCTATACACTAATATCCAATATTAAAGGGTAAAACTCTTAGGGGCTGAGGGGACTTAAGCATAATCTGTGACCAATAAATGGTTTAAGCTGCTCACAACTGACCTCTAAGGAACCAAACCAAAAGATTAAAGCAAAGAAAAAACATCTGAGCAGGGATATCGGAGGCTGCATGCTGCAGAATAAACAGACCTCACAGAATTTGTCACTTAAGAAATTTAAATTTTAACCAGTTAAATAGCAACAATAACCTTCTGTCCTTCCTGTAGGGGATATGTATCCACAGTTGCTATAATACATTATCTACAAGGTACAGTTTTCAATATAAAGTTAAGAGACATGCAAAGAACATGAACGTTTCCCATACACAGGAAACAGGCAGTAAACTATAACTTTGAAGCACATAAACATGCTCAAAGAACTTCAGGAAACTGTGCTTAAAGACAAGGTAAATGTAGATGACAAAATAAAGAGAAAAATCAGCAAACTAAATTCAGTAATATGTAAAAAGAATTATACATCAGGGCCAAGTAGAATTTATCCCAAAAATGTCTGGTTAGGTTAGGTTTCTTCTTTTTTTATTGAAGTATAGTATAGGGGTACAGCACAGTAATTCAGTTATAATTTATACTCCATTTATAGATTATCAACTTATATTGCCTATAATTCCCTGTCATTTACAGGAAATCCTTATTACTTGAACATAATAGTTTGTATCTGCTAATCTCATACTTTCAATTTGTCCCTCCACCCTTCCCTCTCCCCATTGGTAATGATAAATTTGTTTTCTTTGTCTGTAAATCTGTTTCTGCAAATATGTTCATTTCAATTATTTTTAGACTCCACATATAAGTGATATCACACAGTATTTGCCTTTGTCTGACTTATTTCACTAAGTGTAATATTTTCTAGGTGCATCCATGTGCTGCTAATGGCAACATTTGTTTTTATGGCTGAATAATATTCCACTGTGTTTTATGTGTGTAAGTGTGTGTGTGAGAGAGAGACATCTTAAAAGCCAATTATCTGTTCATGGGCCCCTGGATTGTTTCCATGTCTTGACTACTGTACACAGTGCTTCTATAAACACTGGGATGCACACATCTGTTTGAATTTGAGCACTCCTGGGATTCTGGATCATATGGTAGTTCTATTTTTATTTTTTAAGGAAACTTCATAATATTTTCCATGGTGTATCATTAATTTTATACCCAGAATCAATTAGAATAACTATATCATCTGAATAAAGGACATGAACTATATGATCATCTCAGCAAATACAGAAAACATTGAACAAAATCCGGTAACACTTCATGATTAAAAATGAATAAAAAACTATAAATAGAAGTTTCAAACTATTAAAAAGACATCTATAAAAAACCCACAACTACCATAAAAATTAATGGTGAAAGACTGAATGCTCTCTCTCAAGACCATAAAAAACAAGTAAGGATGTCTACTCATGCCATTCTACTCAACACTGTACTATAGGTTCTAGTCAGGACAATTAGGCAATAAAAAGAATCAGAAAGAATTCAGAATAAAAGGAAAGATGTAAAAGCATCTATATTTACAAATTGCATGATTTTATACATAGATTATTCTTAGAAATGCACAAAAAATACCAAAACTAATAAATAAGTACAAGGTCGAAGGAAACAAGGTCAATATTCAAAAAAGCAACTGTATTTAACAGATAAACAACAAGGACCTACTGTATAGCATAGGAAACTGCATCCAATTATCTTGTAATAACTTTAATAAAAAAGATCTGAAAAATCACCTATATATGTGTGTGTGTATGAATCACTTTGCTGTACACCTGAAACACAGAAAGTCAACTATGTGCTGTGCTGTGCTTAGTTGCTCAGTCATGTCCAGCTCTTTGCAACCCCATGGAAGGCGGCCTGCCAGGCTCTTCTGTCTATGGGGATTCTCCAGGCAAGAATACTGGAGTGGGTTCCCATGCCCTACTCCAGGGGATCTTCCCAACTCAGGGATCGGACCCAGGCCTTCCACATTGCAGGTGGATTCTTTTACCATCTGAGCCACCAGGGAAGCCCAAGAATACGGGAGCGGGTAGCCTATTCCTTCTCCAGGGTATCTTTCCAACCCAGGTATTGAACACAGGTCTCCTGCATGGCAGATGGATTCTTCACCAGCTGAGCTACCAGGGAAGCCCAGGTCAACTATACTTCAGTTTTAAAAAATCAATTGTATTTATATATGCTAATGATGAGCATCCCCAAACTGAAATTAAGAAAGCAATTCTATATATAATAGATCAAAAAGAACAAAATACTTAGCTATACACTTATAAAAATAAAAATTGTATACTAAAAACTACAGAAAACACTGTTTAAAGGAATTAAAGTTTTAAATAAATTGAACTGTTCACGTTCATGTGTCAGAAAATGTAATATTTTAAGATAGCAGTAGTATTCAAATTGACCTACAGATTCAGCACATTCGGTATCAAAATTCTAACTGGTTTTTTCTGCAGACATGGTAAATTGATCCTAAAATTCATATGGAAATAGGAGGGGTGAAAATAGCCAAACATTCCTGGAAAATAAATTGAAGAACTTAAATTTTCCAATTTTAAAACTTACTAAAAATCTATGATAATAAACAATGCAGGATTAGGGACATCCCTGGTGTTCAGTGATTAAGACTCCACGCCTCCAATTCAGGGGATGTGGGTTTCATCCCTGGTTGGGAAACTAAGATTCTACATGCCACATGGCATAACTAAAACAAAACAAAACAAAAACAAACAAGACATAATACAGTATTGCCATAAAATAGACTTATAGATCAATGGCTAACTGAATTTGGACAACAGTGCCAAGACAATCAAATGGGGAGAGAAGTCTTTTCACAAATTGCACTGGGACAACTGAGTATATACTCGCCAAACAATGAAGCTGAACCTGCACCTCACATCATATGCAAAAGTTAATGTTAAGTGGCTCACAGACAGAAATGTAAGAGCTAAAATATATAAATCTTGGAAGAAAACAGAATAAATATCTCATTTTTACTTTAGGATAAGCAATGGTTTCTTAAATACGATACCAAAAGTATAAGTGGCAAAAAGAACATACAGATACACTGAACTATAACAAAATTTAAAACTTCTGTTAGGCAAACCATACCTTCAAAAAAGTACAGAAAAACAGTCCATAGAATGGAAGAAGCTGTTTGCAAATCCTGTATCTGATAATGATCTTGTGTCTTACAACTAAATGGTAAACAGACAAAAACGAAATTTAAAAATGACTGAAAGGTCTAAACACACATTTCTCCAAGTGCAATATACAAATGCCAATTAGCACCCAAAGCAATGCTCAACATCATTAGTGATTAGGCCAGTGAAAACCAAAACCACAATGACTTATCCTTTCTACAAACTAGGATGGTTACACTTAACACTTAAGATATAAAACAGCAAGTGTTGACAAGAATGTGGAAAAATAACTATACATGGCTGGTCAAATTTAAATAGGCCAGCCTCCTTGGAAAAATTTATTAAATATAGAATTACTTACTCAGTCATGTCTGACTCTTTGTGACCACATGGGCTATACAGTCCATGGAATTCTCTGAGCCAGAATACTGGAGTGGGTAGCCTTTCCTTTCTCCAAGGGATATTCCCAACCCAGGGATTGAACCCAGGCCTCTGGCATTGAGGGTGGATTCTTTACTAGCTGAGCCACAAGGGAGGCCCAGAATTACTGCATGTCCTATCAATTCTAGTCTGAAGTCTATGGCCAAGATAAAGAAATTATTAGTTCACACAAAAATTTGTAGACAAGTTCATAGCAGCTTTATTCATCATAAACAAAATAACCTATATCTTTGTGAAGGTGGAAATAACTCAAATGTCTACGAATTGATGATGGATAAATGAATAGTTGCATATCTAGGTAATTTAATGTTAATCATAAATAAAATTTAGAACTTAATTATCCTATAACATAGATGTTATATCTATACATAATTGTCATATAACACTAAACTATAACATACGTTAGTTATGACCAACCTAGACAGCATATTAAAAAACAGAGACATTACTTTGCCAACAAAGGTCTGTCTAATCAAGGCTATGGTTTTTCCAGTTGTCATGTATGGATGTGAGATTTGCACTATAAATAAAGCTGAGTACCGAAGAATTGATGCTTTTGAACTGTGGTGTTGGAGAAGATTCTTGAGAGTCCCTTGGACTGCAAAGAGATCCAACCAGTCCATCCTAAAGGAAATCAGTACTGAATGTTCTTTGGAAGGACTGATGTTGAAGGTGAAACACCAATACTTTGGCTACTTGATGTGAAGAACTGACTCATTTGAAAAGACCCTGATGCTGGGAAAGATAGAAGGCGGGAGGAGAAGGGGACAACAAAGGATGAGATGGTTGGATGCCATCACCAACTCAATGGACATGAGTTTGAGTAAACTCTGGGAGTAGGTGATGGACAGGGAAGCCTGGCATGCTGCAGTCCATGGAGTCACAAAGAGTCAGACACGACTGAGCAACTGAACTGAACTGAACATAGATGAACCTAAAATTATGCTGAATGAAAGAAACCAGTCACAAAAGTCTACAAATTACATGATTCTATTTATATTAAATGTTCAGAATAAGCATACCTATAGGAAGAAAGATTAGCAGTTGCCTTGTGCTACATGGGACTGTGGTACAGGAAAGAAGGAATGACTGCTAACAGGTACAGAATTTCTTTTGGGGTAGGCAAAACGTTCTATGGGTAGGTTGTTATGATGGTGGCAGAGTTCTATGAACATACCAAAAACAGAATTTTATACTTTAAATGAGTATTTTTATAACATTTCAATATCTCAGTAATCTGTTCATAACATATATAATACTAAATATACTTCTAAGTATGCATTTAATACATTTTAATTATCCATATCTTAGATATATGCAAATAGATAATATCTAAACTATATATATATCTGTACATATGACATNAAAAAAAAAAAAAAAAAAATTTTGTCCTTATTTATCTGTATGAATGTATCTATTAATATATTCCTAGAAATGGACTTCTCATATGGTTAATACTGTTCATGGGGTTCTCAAGGAAAGAATACTGAAGTAGTTTGCTATTCCCTTCTCCAGTGGACAACTTTCTGTCAGACCTCTCCATCATGACCCATCCATCTTGGGTGGCCCTACATGGCATGGCTCATAGTTTTACTGAATTAGAGAAGGCTGTGGTCCATGTGATCAGACTGGTTAGTTTTCTGTGACTGTGGTTTTCATTCTGTCTGCCCTCTGATGGAGAAGGTTAAGAGGCTTATGGAAGCTTCCTGACAGGAGAGACAGACTGAGGGGGAAGCCATCCTGTTCTGATTTGAGGGGCCATGCCGGGTATGCACTCAATATGCCAGCAAATTTGGAAAACTCAGCAGTGGCCACAGGACTGGAAAAGGTCAGTTTTCATTCCAATCCCAAAGAAAGCAATGTCAAAGAATTCTCAAACTACCGCACAATTGCACTCATCTCACACACAAACAAAGTAATGCTCAAAATTCTCCAAGCCAGGCTTCAGCAATATGTGAACCGTGAACTCCCTGATGTTCAAGCTGGTTTTAGAAAAGACACAAGAACCAGAGATCAAATTGCCAACATCCGCTGGATCGTGGAAAAAGCAAGAGAGTTCCAGAAAAACATCTATTTCTGCTTTATTGACTATGCCAAAGCCTTTGACTGTGTGGATCACAATAAACTGTGGAAAATTCTCAAAGAGATGGGAATACCAGACCACCTGACCTGCCTCTTGAGAAACCTCTATGCAAGTCAGGAAGCAACAGTTAGATCTGGACATGGAACAACAGACTGCTTTCAAATAGGAAAAGGAGTACGTCAAGGCTGTATATTGTCACCCTGCTTATTTAACTTCTATGCAGAGTACATCATGAGAAACGCTAGACTGGAAGAAACACAAGCTGGAATCAAGATTGCCAGGAGAAATCTCAATAACCTCAGATATGCAGATGACACCATCCTTATGGAGGAAAGTGAAGAGAACTAAAGAGTCTCTTGATGAAAGTGAAAAATGAGAGTGACATAGTTGGCTTAAAGCTCAACATTCAGAAAACGAAGATCATGGCATCTGGTCCCAACAATTCATGTCAAACAGATGTGGAAACAGTGGAAACAGTGACAGACTTTATCTTCTTGGGTTCCAAAATTACTGCAGATAGTGACTGCAGTCATGAAATGAAAAGACATTTACTCCTTGGAAGAAAAGTTATGACCAAAATAGACAGCATATTAAAAAGCAGAGACATTACTTTGCCAACAAATGTTCATCTAGTCAAAGTTATTGTTTTTCCATTAGTCATGTATGGATCTGAGTGTTGGACTATAAAGAAAGCTGAGCGTCAAAAAATTAATGCTTTTGAACTGTGGTGTTGGAGAAGACTCTTGAGAGTCCCTTGGACTGCAAGGAGATCCAACCAGTTAATCCTAAAGGAAATCAGTCCTGAATATTCATTGCAAGGACTGATGATGAAGCTGAAACCCCAATACTTTGGCTACCTGATGCAAAAAACTGATATATTGGAAAAGATCCTCATGCTGGAAAGACTGAAGGCAGGAGGAGAAGGGGATAACAAGAGGATAAGATGGTTAGATGCATCACCAACTCAATGGACATGTGTCTGAGTAAACTCTGGGATTTGTGATGGACAGGGAGGCTTGGTGTACTGAAGTCCATGGGGTTTCAAAGAGTCGGACATGACTGAACTACTGAACTGACTGTGAAATGGACTTATTAGGTCAAAGCTTATGCATATATTAAATTTTGATAAGTGCTGTAAATTTACTAAAATACTATAGAAAATCTTCATTCCCAATAATATTGGAAATTAACTGGAGTGTTTAAAAGAAACGGGCTTTTGACTAAAACATGTGGATTCATATCCAAGCTCTACCAGTGTTAATCTGGATTATTTTGGAGAGATGATTGACCTTTTAGATTCCATAAAGATGTTAGAATTGATAATATGATGTCCAGTTCACTGTAAATCTTTAATTCATGTACCATTTTAAAATTCATCATTATAAAGTTTCCTATTTCTCCACATTTTACCAATAGAACATCATTTTATCAATGGATTTCCATTTCACAGATGAACAGTAAAAAAACAATCTAATATTTAGATAGTAGATCCTGCAGTCAGAATACCTGAATATCCATCACTATCAAAGTGTGTGAACTTGGCCAGACTACCTTGTGTTTTGTTGTTGTTCAGTCCACTTTTCTGTGTAGCAATGTCTGCATCTCTAAAATAAGAATATAATTTTACATGAGGAGCATGAGTTAATTAAATGCTAAGGAAGCCTGCATCACACAGCCAGTGAGGTCTGGGTAACAAGCTTCTGCAGGAAAGGGGCAGGGGGATTCTAGAAAGAGCCGTCTCCAGGATTATCACCACCCGAGCCTCACAAGGTTGTAGTTGCCATCTTTTAAGTTCTGTATATACGCATTAGTAGACTGTATTGGTATGCCAGTCCACGTTCAAGGTCAGGAAGGGGGGCTGTGAGGAGATACTGCTCGTCCAAGATAAGGAGCAGTGGCTGAGTTTTGCTGGAGCAGCTGTGAAGAGATACCCACGTCCAAGGTAAGAGAAACCCAAGCAAGACAGCAGATGTTGTGAGAGTGCATCAGAGGGCAGACACACTGAAATCATAATCCCAGAAAACTAGTCAGTCTAATCACACTAGGACCACAGCCTTGTCTAATCAGTGAAACTAAGCCTTGCCCTGTGGGGCCACCCAAGATGGGTGGGTCATGGTGGAGAGGTCTGACAGAATGTGGTCCACAGGAGAAGGGAATGGCAAACCACTTCAGTATTCTTGCCTTGAGAACCCCATGAACAGCACAAAAAGGCAAAATGATAAGATAGTGAAAGAGGAACTCCCCAGGTTGGTAGGTGCCCAATATGCAACAGGAGATCAGTGGAGAAATAACTCCAGAAAGAATGAAGGGATGGAGCCAAAGCAAAAACAATACCCAGTTGTGGATGTGACTGGTGATAGAAGCAAGGTCCAATGCTATAAACGGCAATATTGCATAGGAACCTGAAATGTTAGGTCCACGAATCAGGGCAAATTGGAAGTGGTCAAACGAGATGGCAAGAGTGAATGTCGACATTCTAGAAATCAGCGAACTAAAATGGACTGGAATGGGTGAAATTAAATCAGATTACCATTATATCTACTACTGTGGGCAGGAATCCCTTAGAAGAAATGGAGCAGCCATCATGGTCGACAAAAGAGTCCAAAATACAGTACTTGGATGCAATCTCAAAAATGACAGAATGATCTCTGTTCATTTCCAAGGAAAAGCATTCAATATCACAATACTCCAAGTCTATGCCCCAACCAGGAACGCTGAAGAAGCTGAACTTGAACGGTTCTATGAAGACCTACAAGACCTTTAAGAACTAACACCCAAAAAAGATGTCCTTTCATTGTAGGCGACTGGAATGCAAAAGTAGGAAGTCAAGAAACACCTGGAGTAACAGGCAAATTTGGCCTTGGAATACAGAATGATGCACGGCAAAGGCTAATAGAGTTTTGCCAAGAGAATGTACTGGTCATAGCAAACAGGCTCTTCCAACAAACACAAGAGAAGACTCTCCACATGGACATCACCAGATGGTCAACACCGAAATCAGACTGATTATATTCTTTGCAGCCAAAGATGGAAAAACTCTATACAGTCAGCAAAAACAAGACTGGGGGCTGACTGTGGCTCAGATCATGAACTCCTTATTACCAAACTCATACTTTATTGAAGAAATTAGGGAAAACCACTAACCCATTCAGATTTGACCTAAATCAAATCCCTTATGATTACACAGAAGTGAGAAATAGATTTAAGGGACTAGATCTGATAGATAGAGTGCCTGATGAACTATGGATGGAGGTTCATGACGTTGTACAGGAGACAGGGATCAAGACCATCCCCATGGAAAAGAAATGCAAAAAAAGCAAAATGGCTGTCTGGGGAGGCCTTACAAATAGCTGTGAAAAGAAGAGAAGTGAAAAGCAAAGGAGAAAAGGAAAGATATGAGCAACTGAATGCAGAGTTCCAAAAAATAGCAAGGAGAGATAAGAAAGCCTTCTTCAGCAATCAGTGCAAAGAAATAGATGAAAACAACAGAATGAGAAAGACTAGAGATCTCTTCAAGAGAATTAGAGATACCAAGGGAACATTTCATGCAAAGATGGGCTCGATGAAGGACAGAAATGGTATGGACCTAACAGAAGCAGAAGATATTAAGAAGAGGTGGCAAGAATACACAGAAGAACTGTACAAAAAAGATCTTCACAATCCAGATAATCACAATGGTGTGACCACTCACCTAGAGCCAGACATCCTGGAATGTGAAGTCAAGTGGTCCTTAGAAAGCATCACTACGAACAAAGCTAGTGGAGATGATGGAATTCCAGTTGAGCTATTTCAAATCCTAGAATATGATGCTATAAAAGTGCTGCACTCAATATGCCAGCAAATCAGAAAACTCACTAGTGGCCACAGGACTGGAAAAGGTCACTTTTCATTCCAATCCCAAAGAAAGGCAATGCCAAAGAATGCTCACACTACTGCACAATTGCACTCATCTCACACGCTAGTAAAGTAATTCTCAAAATTCTCCAAGCCAGGCTTCAGCAGTATGTGAACCGTGAACTCCCTGATGTTCAAGCTGGTTTTAGAAAAGACACANTCAATAACCTCAGATATGCAGATGACACCACCCTTATGGCAGAAAGTGAAGAGGAACTAAAAAGCCTCTTGATGAAAGTGAAAGAGGAAAGTGAAAAAGTTGGCTTAAAGCTCAACATTCAGAAAACGAAGATCATGGCATCTGGTCCCATCACTTCATGGGAAATAGATGGGGAAACAGTGGAAACAGTGTCAGACTTATTTTGGGGGCCTCCAAAATCACTGCAGATGGTGATTCAGCCATCAAATTAAAAGACGCTTGCTCCTTGGAAGGAAAGTTATGACCAACCTAGATAGCATATTGAAAAGCAGAGACATTACTTTGCCAACTAAGGTCCATCTAGTCAAGGCTATGGTTTTTCCTGTGGTCATGTATGGATGTGAGAGTTGGACTGTGAAGAAAGCTGAGCACCGAAGAATCGATGTTTTTGAACTGTGGTGTTGGAGAAGACTCTTGAGAGTCCCTTGGACTGCAAGGAGTTCCAACCAGTCCATTCTAAAGGAGATCGGCCCTGGGTTTTCTTTGGAAGGACTGATGCTGAGGCTAAAACTCCAATACTTTTGCTACCTCATGCAAAGAGTTGACTCATTGTAAAAGACTCTGACGCTGGGAGGGTTTGGGGGCCAGAGGGAAAGGGTACAACAAGGGTGAGTTGGCTGGATAGCATCACCAACTCAATGGACATGAGTCTGGGTGAACTCTGGGAGTTGGTGATGGACAGGGAGGCCTGGCGTGCTGCAATTCATGGGGTTGCAAAGAGTCGGACATGACTGAGTGACGGAACTGAACTGAACCACAATTAATAACTAATAATTTTATGTAGTTTATTGTTATGTTTCTGATGTCTCTCACCACCAGAGCGTTTAAAATTCAATTGGCTAATTTTCTTCCATTTTCTGGATGTTCATTGGAAGGACTGATGCTGAAGCAGATACTGGATTGGGGGCAGGAGGAGAAGGGGGCAACAGAGGATAAGATGATGGCTGGATGGCATCACCGACTCGATGGAAATGATTTTGGGTAAACTCCAGGAGTTGGTGATGGAAAGGGAGGCCTGGCATGCTGCGATTCATGAGGTTGCAAAGAGTCGGATACGACTGAGTGACTGAACTGAACGTGCTTATGAGATATTGCTATTTTCTTACTTATATGTTGGAGCTCTTTTGTAACTATCAATACTTTTCTTGGTATAAAAGTTGTAAATATTTTCCCCTGACAGTTTATTTGTCTCTTCACTTTGTTTAATTTTATTCCATTTCTTTCTCTCCCCCTACACTTGCTTTGTTTCAAACACTTGGCTTCTTAAATGTACTTTGAACAGATTTTGCAGTGGCTATACCCCTTTCCAACAGTGCTTTTCTCCAGATGTTCACCCTTCACCATCTCTAGCTCTTTGCTCATAAGCTCACTGTCACCTCTAAGTGAAGCCTACACTTATAGTGTAAATAATTTTAACACACTTCTACTTCTGCCAAAGCCAAGGCAGATCAGACTTCCTATACTCTGTTCTTTTATTCCAGGACTTATGAATTTCTAACAGACCATATATTTTTTCCTTTGTTTTCTTTTCTACTAAAATTTAAAATTCATGAGAGGTATTTTTATTTGCTTTTATGTTCCCTAGGTATCCCCCAAACTTAAAACAGTGGTTTGCACAAGTTCAGTTCAGTCGCTCATTTGTATCCAACTCTTTGCAACCCCATGAATCACACAGCACGCCAGGCCTCCCTGTCCATTACCTACTCCCAGAGTTCACACAAACTCATGTGCATCGAGTCAGTGATGCCATCCAGTCATCTCATCCTCTGTCGTCTCCTTCTCTTCCTGCCCCCAATCACTCCCAACATCAGAGTCTTTTCCAGTGAGTCAACTCTTCGCATGAGGTGGCCAAAGTATTCGAGTTTTCAGCCTCAACATCAGTCCTTCCAATAAACACCCAGGACTAGTCTCCTTTAGGATGGACTGATTGGATCTTCTTGCAGTCCAAGGGACTCGCAAGTGTCTTCTCCAACACCACAGTTCAAAAGCATCAATTCTTTGGCGCTCAGCTTTCTTCACAGTCCAACTCTCACATCCATACATGACCACTGGGAAAAGTATAGCCGTGACTAGACAGACCTTTGTTGGCAAAGTAACGTCTCTGCTTTTGAATATGCTATCTAGGTTGGTCGTAACTTTCCCTCCAAGGAGCAAGCATCTTTTAATTTCATGGCTACAATCACCATCTGCAGTGATTTTGGAGCCCCCAAAAATAAAGTCTGACACTGTTTCCACTATTTCCCCATCTACTTCCCATGAAGCAATGGGATCAGATGCCATGATCTTTGTTTTCTGAATGTTTTAAGCCAACTTTTTCACTCTCCACTTTCACTTTCATCAAGAGGCTTTTTAATTCCTCTTCGCCTTCTGTCATAAGGGTGGTATCATCTGCATATCTGAGGTTATTGATATTTCTTCATGGCAATCTTTATTCCAGCTTGTGCTTCTTCCAGCTCAGCGTTCCTCATGATACACTCTGCATATAAGTTAAATAAGCAGGGTGACAATATACAGCCTTGACATACTCCTTTTCCTATTAGGAACCAGATTGTTGTTCCATGTCCAGTTCTAACTGTTGCTTCCTGACCTGCATATAGGAGGGAGGTCAGGTGGTCTGGTACTCCCATTTTTTTCAGAATTTTCCACAGTTTATTGTGATCCACACAGTCAAAGGCTTTGGCATAGTTAATAATGCAGAAGTAGATGTTTTTCTGGAACCCTCTTGCTTTTTTGATGATCCAGCGGATGTTGGCAATTTGATCTCTGGTTCCTCTGCCTTTTCTAAAACCAGCTTCAATATCTGGAAGTTCATGATTCACATATTGCNAACCAGCTTCAATATCTGGAAGTTTATGATTCACATATTGCTGAAGCCTGGCTTGGAGAATTTTGAGCATTACTTGCACAAGTTAGGTATCTGAAAATATTTGCTGAAATGAATCAGTTATGCTTACTTTTTTCAAATAAGCTGTTAATGGTATATGTAATCAAATTTAAAAAGAGATATCTTCATGAATACATGTATCTTTATCTCATATTGGCAAGGCATACATACTCCAAGATTGAGTAAATACTGTCTTTTCTTATTATACTTTCATAATAATTATCACTATTGATTTATACTTATATTCTAGCTCCAACTAGAGTATAGTTTGGGCAAGGTAAAAAATATAAAAGTGTTTTTAGTGAAAAATTAGGTGAAATAACAGCAATTATCACACAGTTCATTCTTACTCACTGATAACCAGCAGGACCTTTATCAATAAAATCTCCATCTCATTTGTACAAATTTCTGAACTATATTTTCTTTTACTCTACAGTAAATTTATTTAAATTATTTTTATACCTAATGTTGTAACAAATTTATAGATGTTTTGGGGGGCAGCTGTTCCATATTTTCTAGTTGAGTCCTTTTTGATTTCTAAGAAAATTCCTCCGCTAAACTTCATTCAGCTCTTCTATTAGCTGATATTACATCTCCCATATATATACTCTATGTCACATCAATGTCATAATTTATCTTTTATTTATTTGATATTGTAATATTTCTTTTACTTAATCATTCAAGTTTATCTTGTTTGAGTCTAATAAATTACATAAAACTTTTACCACATGTTTTAACATTTCATATTTCTGCACAGAGTGGAGCTCAAAAGCATACATGGAAACTAGAGAACATTATATAATAAAATTAACAGCTGTGATAACTTCAACCAGAAAAGGAAATAAAAACGCTTCTCGAAACATTTTGAAAATTTGAAATATTTCAGAAGTTTTTTTGAAATAATCTTACTAACTGTATATTCTTATGTATGCTATTAAGCTCACCCATTTTTAAAAAGTTAATTTACTCAATTTCATTTCTAGGAGTGCTATTTGATACTTTTAAAAATGTGCCACGTCATTTTTATGCTTTCTTGTCTCATACACATAATTTTCCAGTTTGTCTTCTATTTCTTTAAATAACAAAAAAAGCCTAATTTTACAATAGCTGTTTTGGTAATTCCAATAATCTGAAATCTGAGTTTGTTATCTCCATGTATTCTTTAGAGGGTAGAGTAATGGACTACCCAGATATTCACACCCTTTTCCCTGAACCTGTGAGTATGAGCCTTACATATATGACAAAGTGAAGTGAAGTGAAGTCGCACATTCGTGTCCGACTCTTTGCGACCCCATGGACAGAAGCCTACCAGGCTCTGCCATCCATGGGATTTTCTAGGCAAGAATACTGGAGTGGGCTGCCATTTCCTTCTCCAGGGTATCTTCCCAACCCACGGATTGAACCCGGGTTTCTTGCATTGCAGACAGACGCTTTACCATCTGAGCCACAAGGGAAGCCCATCTGACAAAAGGAACATGGTTAAATTTACAATTCTGAGGGGAGGAAGCATGATTAAATTTGCATGACATGATTAAATTTAAAAGTTTGAGAGGAGGAGATTACCCTAGATTATTGGTGTGGACCCAGTTTTAATCACAGGTCCTTATCATAAGAAGGCGGGACAGTCAGAGGCAGAAGAGAAGATGTAATGATGGGAGCAGAGGTGGAAGTGACACGAAGGGGCCATGGTCTAAGGAGCGCAGTGAGTCTCTAGTTGTTGGAAACGGCAAGGAAAGAGATTCTCTTTTAGAGCCTCTTGAAAGAATACAGGCCTATTGACTCCTTTATTTTTAGGACTCGACCTCTAGAACCATAAGATAATAAACGTATGTTGTTTTAAGCCACCAACCTTGTGGCAATTAGCAACAGTAGGACACCAATAAAGTTATCTGATAATTTCTGTTTCAGGCACCTTTTTCTTATGTGTTTCATTATGTTTTTCACCCCGATTTCCCTATAAATATTTGTTTTCCCTGAAATTATTTGCAAGACATTTTCATGGCAGAGGGTGAAGGTGAAGTCCTCTGAGGAACATTTACTTCTATCGAATCCAGTCTACTGTAAAGCATTTTCAGGTTGTGACTATGTATTTGGAACAAGTCAGTTGCCTTGCTTATATTTTTGTGCCTTCTCTTTTCCATAATATCATATTTTTTCCTCCCAGATCTTACTTTCTGTTCTCATGTCTTTGGTTGTTTGTAAGTGCATCAGTGCAGCATGAGAAGATAGATGAAACGGTTTGCAAGTAGGAGTACAGTGCTCTGTAAAAGACCATTTTCTCCAAAGAAATGCTGCAAACAGTTACAGAAGAGGAAAGATTTCTAATAGGTTGCCTGAGAAAAGAGCAGGTACGGCCTCTAGGCTTTCACATAGTTGTTATTATACTTATCTTGCTCTTGCATTATGGTCACTTTTTCCTCCTCTTTAGTTGTTGTCTTTGTGTTGTTGCTGTTATTGCAATGTCCTGTGCTTTTCATCTTACCTACACTGTTTAAGAAACCCAAGGATTTAGAGGAAGTAGTTTGAAGTTAAACTCAAGAAAGAAATGGTGGCTACATGAAGTATAGGTTTTAAGGATACCTGAGAATATTATGTTATCATTAAGCAAATGCCAAATAATGGCACTATTTTGCTTTCCACAAAGAAGTTAACAATGTTGTACAATGGATTACATATTCATATCATTTCTAAAGGCAGATGCAAGGATGACTCAGAGTTTTTCCAGGCTTAAAGACTATAAACTTTATCAAGAATCCTCAACCAAAGACAGTTGCTTCGTTACTACCACCTGTGTAGCAGCAAGATGCCAGAAAGAAATCAAGCCAGGGTATGATAATTATGCTATGGATATGTTGGTACCCTAAAGGACATTGATTAGTTAGCATTATGAAACTTGCTGCTGCCGTCACTTCAGTCGTGTCCGACTCTGTGCGACCCCATAGATGGCAGCCCACCAGGCTCCCCCATCCCTGGGATTCTCCAGACAAGAACACGAGTAGGTTGCCATTTCCTTCTCCAATTATTAAACTTAATTATTGACTATTACTAAGCAAGTGTTATTATCCTTTAAAGTAAGCATTGATATATTACAGATGTTTTCAAGAAAGATAAATGACATAGGATAATTATAATTAAATTCATATATATACACATACANGTTTTCAAGAAAGATAAATGACATAGGATAATTATAATTAAATTCATATATATACACATATACCATATTCATTTAAGAATAATAAACATTTTAGCTCTTTGTAATTAAGTATCTGAAGCCATGCATTTAGAACCCAGTAGGCTGTGTTCAAAGTAGCTAGGTTGGACATGAAATCTATCCAAAAATAAGTGTCTCTGTGACTGGTACACCTGAAATACACGTGTATAAATGCTATGGCCCATGTCATAAGTTAGGCCATCCTTAATAAGTTGGTTAAGGTCTATCAGGACTGTTCTTACTACTTACCTTAATTAATTAAATCAACAAATACTAAATATAATGCTCTTTCCCAAGTGCTCAAGATACATCAATGAACACAGTAGTAAAAAATCTTTTACCTTATAGAATTCACAACCTAACAAGCAGTATAAACATTACATATAAAAATGATAAGTATTATGGCAGAAAAATCAGAGTACACTATGAGAGGTTAAGAGTTGTAGGGGTCTTGCAGTCTTAAAAGGCAGTCAAGGTAGGCCTTGTGAGAAGGTGCTAACTGAATAGAAACTTCAAGGAGTCCTGGGCTTACCCAGGTGGGTATCTGAAAGAAGAGCATTCCATGCAGAGGGAACAAAAAATCCAAATGCCGTGAGACTGAAACACGTCTGGCATAACTGGTAATAGTGAAGAACTGGATAAACTCCTAGGAGGTTTCTAGGAATAGAGTAGAAGGAGAGAATTGCCAGCGTTGGGATCACAGGAGGACAAAAGAAAGACACGATGGAACTTATGGATCACCGTGTGGATGGGGACTGCTCCATGAATGAAACCAGGAGCCAAGGGATAATGAATCGAACATTGACTTTAATCTGACTTGTATTTTAATAGGATCTCAGACTGCTGAGCAGAGAAGTAATTAGTTAGAAAAGGGTAGAAACAGGTAGCACAAGAGATGTGCTACCAGGCAAGTGATGATGGTGGCTTGGATCCGTGTGGTGAAAGACCTGGTAACAGATAAACGGACTCATTTCTCAGAAGATGAGATTTCAGTATATTGTGAAATGGAATATTGACTCTGCCAAGTCAATTCTGTGTGTCATCATTCTGCTTGTGTAAAGATCAGTTCTACAACACTTAGGCTGCTGGAGGAATACCTGTGTCCAATAGGCAGATCAATCCTGAATATGACTTAGTGTATCACCAAGGACATCAATTTATTCCAGTTCTAGATCATAAAAGTGACCTCCTGACTTCCTAAATAAATACTTTTAGGTGAATGCAATAACTAATATCTTCAATACCAAAGCTAGATAGCTGAACTTTTAATGCACTTCTGAGTTTTAAAATAAATGAGAAAATATTTTCTTTGGTTTCCATAGTAGTTATGGTTAACATCCTAAAGGTGTGGGAAGAAGGGAGAAAGTACAGCAGGTTTTAATGATTTTCAGAAGTAACAGTCCTATTTTCTAAACCAGATTCAAAGTGGGAACAGAGGAGAGTGATTGAGCACAGTGACCTCAACATGGCTCAAAATTTAGAAATCAAGAGAAGTATTGATCTCTACTCCTTGTATCAAAAACTACAGTCACAATTTATTGTTCTGCCTTCTGAGTAAGCACCATGGCAGGAAAGCAAGAAAGAGGGCTTCACTGAAGCAAAGCCAGAAAGGCTCTTTAGCTACAGTAAATTAGGCACAGTTATGTACATATTATAAATTTATCATTCACTTCTGTGTGCATCAGATATGGAGTCAAATACAAACTCTACCCTTTAAGGAAATGGCAACCCACTCCAGTATTCTTGCCTGGAAAATCCCATGGACGGAGGAGCCTGGCAGGCTATAGTCCATGAGGTCACAAAGAAGCTGATATGACTGAGTAACTTCATTTTGTATATCTTTCTTTCTTTCACCTTAGCTAATTTAATCTCAACCTGTTTTACATTCCTTTTTAAAACAGACATAAAATGAATGACTACCATGGTAAATTTTTTGAGGGTTATAAGGTAGTGTATGCCAAGCATACAGCACAGTGCCTGTCATACAAGAATTTAACAGAAGGATCTATTCAATTTTAGTTTTGTTTTTAAATTTTGCATAGTAAAAAAATACAATAGGCAAAAGATCCATCCCACTGGTTCAATGGAATCCTGAAAAATAAAACATTTTGTCTGAATTTGCATCTTTTCACATAGTCAATGAAATATTGTGCAAAGATAATAAATTTTCTACCTCCTTCAACCATAAAAATGGGGGTCTAGGACATATACTCATGAATTGTGTCACTATACAGATTAATAACAGCACAGTTTTAAAATTCAATGTATATTAATTTTGTGACAATATATATTAAAGAAACAGTAATGTTTTATGAATAGCAATAAATATTATGATAGCAATAAATATTACCAAAATGTATAAACTGGGATCATTCTTAGTTCACAAATCCCAAGGGAGGGAAGATTCAAATTTACTTATTAATTTCACACAGAAATATTTTACATTTAATGATTGAACCTAATTCAAGTGATATTCTGAGCATCACCTTAAATCACATAAAAATCTCATGACTGTGATCATCATTTCATCTTTCTTTACTAGCTATCATTCAGCCTCGTTTTGTTCATCTACTGAAATATTATTACATAAAATTGGATGTCACTGTCCCCTATGCTCACTTGAAAAAAAAAAGGGAACTAAGACAACCCTCAGTGTACATCATGTATACTTTCTGGAACAGGAAAGAGAATGCCTAAAGTGGGAAACTGAACAGTTGGTATCCTGTTGGGAGGAACTTTTTTCCAGTTGCAATAGTAACTTGATGAGGTTGCTATTATTTTCCACAATTTGTGTTTATTAAAATAATTTTAAAAGGCGATGGGGTGGACAGTGTATTGACAATCAGGTTAAGTGGCTACATACTTTAATTCTTTGATGGGAAGGGCAAAGCAGAGAGAAGAGCTTTTCTACTGGTACGTGCTAAAGCAGACAAGCTTAGGATGGAAATCTGAACAAGCCTCCTCTGCACTTAACTTAGTCCTCGTTATAGCCACGTGGCCACTCAACACTGACCTGAGCACTGCAAAGGAAGGGGAAGTATCAAGTTGCTAATTTTGTATTATTAGTGATAAAGGTAGCACACAGGAAAAACAGTAACAAAACAAAGACATGAGTGGTGTGGCAATGTTCACAGAGCTTATTTTTAACTTCAACGTAAGTCACAGAGTGAACACCACCTCAGGAAAGGCTTTATGGATGGATATGAGACTCATTTTGAGTCTTGAAAGATAGGAGAGATCTGAATACGTAAAAGACAGAGTCAGAAAAACTTGTGTTTAACTTTTTGTTCCACTATTTACAAGGTAGTGACCCTTGGAAAAATCTAGGTTGTGTCATTACATGTTGGAATAACACTGGAATTGCTCTCGTGAGTTCCTTGTGAGATTTCAAGGAGATGTATGTAAAATGCCTCACACACATACAGCCTGTCACATAGCAAATTCTCAATAGATGGTGGAAACCGGTTGTGTTTCTTTTATCTAAACTATTATCATCAATTAAGCAAGGACAACAACATCAGAAGATTATGAGCTGGAAAGCATCTAACAGAGTAACCGGTTCCTCCAAATTTAATACAAAATATTTGCAGATGCATCTGGAGATGGGCTGAAGGTCAGTGTGTTTATAAAGGCTTATGACAGAAAAGCATAAATGTTGAAGGTCAGTTTGGTGAAACAAATAAAAAGAATTCTTAGTCCTGGAAGATGCTGGGTAAATGCTTTGACGCCTGCAGGCCTTTTGCTTTCCTATTAGATTAGCAATGTGTTTAATCATTTGTAGCAATTGTACTACAATAATATAATGGCCCCCACACAAGGTGTAGACAAAGATTCTGAACACACAAGCCTGAGCACCGGAGTGTAATGGGGGCATTATTTCCTCTGGGTAAGATTAATTTTTCTTGCATGAAAACACCCAATGCTTTTTGTTTTTCCATTCGACATTTCTAGTGGAAATAATTTATGGTAATACAGGCAGATAGCACAGAGCATGTAAGGAACTGAAATAAATTTGAGTCTCAAATGAGAAAGGTTGGAGTGTTGACAATAGCAAGATGGTTCTTAGGAAATGGAGCAGTTCTCATTATTTTTCCTCACTGATCAAGGGACTTGGCTGAAAGGGATGGTTAAGTGGCTGAAGTTTTTGTTTTTACTTTTTTCTTCTCCAGTGAGACAATTACTGCCAAGGTCAATTAGTTTTTCCAAATCCACAGATAAAATTCAATGTAGTTTACAACATAAGGTATTGTTAAGGCAAGTGTCAAACACAAGTTTATCTGTCAGCTCGATAAGAGCATTAAAAAGAGGCCATAACAATATTGTCTTTTGGCTTTAGTCAATTCTCTTTTTTCCTTTCCTGGATTTGAAGTCACTTGAAATTAAAATAAGAACTTGAAACATTTTTGCACACTATATATTTTGAAATACATGTTATTAATAAGGTATGAACTCCAGGCGGCTGAGCTAAAATAGTTTTGCTAGAAACAAATCATGACATTCAAGTTAAAATTTCCCCTATATAATAAATCTGTATTCCTCCACAAGAGAGATTATATTCAACCTCTAAAAATGATTGATTTAATGAATGAGAACAATTGAAAAATTCAATTCTAAAATTATATTTAATGTTTAATTCAATCTTTCTTCCAACCAAGAGATTTAATTTTAAAGAGAGGGAAAAACCATTTTGTAGACTTTTCTGATTGTTCTTATTAAGCAGGAGCCAGTTCTAACGATAGTGGCTAAGATTAGTCACATATGCCATAGGATCTTTAGCCCAAAAGAAGCAACCATCACTAGTTGATCATGGAACATTTAATCCTGTTGAGTCTAGATCCACCCACAGAATCTACTTTAACCCAGAACTCAAGTCAGTCGCAAAAATTCATCCTTTAGCATCTATTACCATTACCTGCCTTCACCAAAATAATCTTTAAATTGGAGAAGAAGCAAACACAAATGGTCGCTACAACAGTGTTTAAGTTGTCATAATTCTGAACAAAACAACAAAATAAACGTGAACACCACATATTCCGCCAGTTTTGAGTATTTCATTTTATGAAGATCATTGTCTAAATGCTTCCCATGATTAAGGATGCAGTATCAGTGCCCTGTTAAGATGGGGCAATGTGACTCTGTGATGTTTTATGATAAACATTACCAACAATTTAGTGTGCATCTAAACAATTTCTGAAGAAACAACAACAACATCATCCTCAGTTGCTGTTTCTGAGACAAATAAATACAATATAGCAAGTGCTTTTGGATGGGTCTTCTTCCTGCATCTCTCATAGCATCCTGTCAACACTGAGATATGGACTGAAAGAGACTTCAAAGGGAATCATCCATGCCTAGCAACAACTGACAACCATTATCTTTAGCATAAACTGAATGTGTTTTAAACAGATGTACTTTTTTCAGAGCAGTTTTAGGTTCATATCAAAACTGAGAGGAAGATATAGATATTTCCCATACAGCTCTTGCCCCTATACATGCATAGCCTCCCCAATTATTAACATCTCCCACCAGAGTGGTACATTTGTTACAACTGATGAACCTGCATTTACACATCATAATCACCCAATATCTATAGTTTACATTATGGTTAACTCTATGTCTTATGTTCTATAGGCTTGGACAATTATATAATGGCATACTAGCAAGGTTATGCTCGAAATCCTTCAAGCAAGGCTTCAACAGTATATGAACATGGAACTTTCAGGTGTATGAGCTGCATTTTAAAAAGGCAGAGGAACCAGAGATAACACTGTCAACATTTGCTGGATCATAGAGAAAGCAAGGTAATTCCAGAAAAAAATCTACTTCTGCTTCTTGACAATGCTAAAGACTTTGTGCGGATCACAAAAAGTTGTATAGAAAATTCTCAGAGTTGGAAATACCAGACTATTTTACCTAACTCCTGAAAAACCTGTATGCAGATCAAGAAGCAACAGTTAGAACCTTACATGGAATAACTGACTGCTTCAAAATTGGGAAAGGAATACAACAAGGCTTGATATTGTCACTCTGCTTATTTAACTTGTATGGAGAATAAATCATTTGAAATGCTGGCTGGATGAATCACAAGTTGGAATCACCAACTTGTGATTCAACTGCTAGGAGAAATATCAACAATCTCAGATATGCAGATGATAACCACTTTAACAGCAGAAAGTGAAGAGGAACTAAAGAGCCTCTTGACAAAAGTGAAAGAGGAAAGTGAAAAAGCTGGCTTAAAAATTAACATTCAAAAAACTAAGATCAAGGCATCTGGTCCCAACACTTCATGGCAAATAGAAGGGGAAAATGTAGAAGTGGTGACAGACTTTACTTTCTTGGGCTTCAAAATTGTTTTTTGCAATGTGGGAGATCTGGGTTTGATCTCTGAGTTAAGAAGATCCCCTGGAGAAGGGAAAGGCTACTCACTCCAGTATTCTGGCCTGGAGAGTTTCATGGACTGTATAGTATATGTGTCACAAAGAGTCGGACACAACTGAGCAGCTTTCACTTTCTATCCAAAATTATTGAAGATGGTAACTGCAGCCATGAAATTAAAAGATGGTTGCTCCTTGGAAGGAAAGCTATGACAAACCTAGATAGCATGTTAAAAAGCAGGACATCACTTTGCTAACAAAGGTCCATCTAGTCAAAGCTGTATTTTTTTCCAGTAATCATGTACAGATGTGAGAGCTAGACCATCAAGAAGGCTAAGTGCCAAAGAATGATGCTTTTGAATTGCGATGCTGAAGAAGACTCTTTTGAGGGCTCCTTGGACTTCAAGGAGATCAAATTAGTCAATCCTAAAGGAAATAAACCCTGAATAGTCACTGCTGAATATTCACTGGAAGGACTGATGCTGAAGCACCAATACTTTGACCACTCGATGCAAAGTGCCAACTCACTGGAAAAGACCCTTATGCTGGCAAAGACTGAAGGCAAAGAAGAGGGCAGCAGAGGATGAGATGGTTAGATAGCATTACTGACTCAATGGACATGAATCTGAGCAAACTCCAGGAGATAGTAGAGGACAGAGGAGTTTGGCATGTTACAGTCCATGGGGTGACAAAGAGTTTGACACAACTACCTGGAGTAAAATTCTACAGTATAAAACTACTGTCTTGATAGTACACTGCCTAAAGTACTGATAGTACTGTTCCAGCCTTCTGTTTATTTCTCAAATATACCCAGCATTCATTTCTTTATCAAATATTAAGTAACACTGAACACATTATCTAACAATTACTATGCACTCCAGATACACAATTTTGTTTTCCAGCCTTATGTCAGATTATAAAATTTTTTACATCCATTGATCTGCCCTGATTCCAAAGATGCCTGGGTTGTGAAACTGGCATGCTGCAGTCCCAGAGTCTGAACACGACTTTGCAACTGAACAATGACCTAATGGCATGTACCCATCATTGCAGTATCAAACCAAGTAGTTCCACTGCTCTAAACAGACTCAATTTGTAGAGGGCTGTAAAAGATGAGTAGTACAATGGATGGGGAAGGAAAAACAACATCAACAATTCTCTGCTAAGGAATTATTATCTACTCTTGAAAAAAGGTGCAAGGATATGGTGGATTCAATGGAGAAGCTGTGGACATCTGAAGAAGCAGAATCCCTGTGGTCTTTACAATTTCATACAGGGGAAAACTCTCAGAATCTCTTTACATTGCAAGATAAATAAAAATAAAGAGAACATGACAGATATAAAGGGTCAAGCCTGGGAAATGAGAGTTGATTGCAAAATTGTTGTTTATTCATAGAGTGGAATACTGCTTAGCGGTTACAAAGAATGAACTACTGACACATGCTAGGTTAAGAATTCTATAGATGGACATGCTATCAAGATTTTTTATGACCAGATCTTATTTTTACACATTTTATTTGCTTGATCTATAACTGACAGTGGTGCAGCAAAATGACTCAATTTTTCAACTCTTCTTGTAGCTTTATTGACTATTTTCTTTGTGTTTTTGAAGCTACTAGGATCACACNCTGCATTTATGAAAAAATGAAGGTTCTCA
The DNA here is from genome assembly GCA_006410935.1 of Redunca redunca. Lineage (NCBI taxonomy): Eukaryota > Metazoa > Chordata > Mammalia > Artiodactyla > Bovidae > Redunca > Redunca redunca. Next base: position 421,674 of record SJYQ01000230.1, on the reverse strand, counting down.
ATAACCCTGTGTATAACAAGACTACTGATGCATTTTTTTCCCAACAGCATTGGCTCACTTCCTATCTGTGTCACATTTTGGAAATTCTTATAATATTTCAAACTTTTTTATTATTATTATAATTGTGAAGGTGAACTGATCAGTGATCATTGGTGTTGCCATTGTAATTATTATTTTTATTTTTAATTAATGTATGTACATAATGCTATCACACATTTAACATAGTATAGTGTAATCATAACTTTCATCAGTTCAGTTCAGTTCAGTCGCTCAGTCATGTTGGACTCTTTGCGACCCCAGGAATCGCAGCACACCAGGCCTCCCTGTCCATCACCATCTCCCGGAGTTCACTCAGACTCACGTCCATCGAGTCAGTGATGCCATCCAGCCATCTCATCCTGGGTCGTCCCCTTCTCCACCTGTCCCCAATCCCCCCCAGCATCAGAGTCTTTTCCAATGAGTCAACTCTTCGCATGAGGTGGCCAAAGTCCTGGAGCTTCAGCTTTAGCATCATTCCTTTCAAAGAAATCCCAGGGCTGATCTCCTTCAGAATGGACTGGTTGGATCTCCTTGCAGTCCAAGGGACTCTCAAGAGTCTTCTCCAACACCACAGTTCAAAACCATCAATTCTTCGGCGCTCAGCCTTCATACATGAAGGCGCTCAGCCTTCACAGTCCAGCTCTCACATCCATACATGACCACTGGAAAAACCATAGCCTTGGCTAGACGGACCTTAGTCGGCAAAGTAATGTCTCTGCTTTTGAATATATTATCTAGGTTGGTCATAACTTTTCTTCCAAGGAGTAAGCATCGTTTAATAACTGTCATAAGTACTGGGAAATCAAAAGTTTTGTGTGACTAGCTTTACTGTGATATTCACTTTATTGAAGTGGTTTGGAACTAAATCTGCAATATCTGTGAAGTATGCCTATATTGTTTCACCAAAAAACTGTTTATATTTATCGCATGTTCAGCAATTTCTATATACATTTTTCCTCCATGCAACTCTGACTTTCATCTTTATGTTATTTCCCTTATATCTGAAGCTTTCTTTAGCAAGAATCTGTGATTGTTAAACATTCTCAATTTTTGTTAATCTAACAATGTCTCTAGTTCATTTTCATTCTTGAAAGATAACTTGCCTAGTTACATAACTCTATAATGACCAATTCTTTTTCTCAAAATATTGATTAAATTTTGTCAGTGTTTAATAACTTCCTTTATTTTCAGCTGGGGGCAGAGGCTGCTGAACTGTCAACAACATTTATTTCATGCTATAATTACTTTCTTGGCCCAATGTTTTCCAGAATAAGCTTTGTAATTACAGTTAGGTGAAGGCTGAAAAAATTTTGTTTCATATTTTTTTAATGTTTAATGTTTTAATATTATTAAATACATATCTTCTGACTTGAGGTCTCTAAATAACATTTTTATTAATTTTTTTGGAGTACAGTTGATCTAAATTGTTGTGTTAGTTTCTTCTGTACAGTAAAGTGAATCAATTATTCATATATATGTATCTACTCTTTTTTTTAGATTCTTTTTCCCATATAGGCCATTACAGAGTGCTAAGCAGAGTTCCCTGTGCTAGACAGTAAGTCCTTATTAATTATCTATTTTATTTATAGTAGTGGACAAGTTCTGAAGGATAAATAAGATAAAACATAGTATCGGGGAAAAGAAGTATTCTTTGGAGACTACAATGCATGATATAGTATCTGACATAAAATGCACTTTCAATAAATATTAAGACATTAAAAAAATAGATAATTGTGTCTTTTCACTTTCCTTCTGTAGTTTCTTCCCTTCAGAATTATTTGTTGTCATGTTAAAAAATAAATTAAGCTTAACCCCAAATAAATTTATAATAAATATGCACTGAATATTAATGATGTTATATGCTATTCCTCCCTTTAGAGTTCCCACTTTTACAGATTAAAAGAGTAACATGAAATTTTAGGCATTAAGCAAAGGGTAGTGGGCAGATTATTTCAGGACAAATTATTTGTCCTGCTCAGGGATCACCATTTAATCTGCCAAAGCATAAGGCCACTCTCCTATATTCAAAATTTGTCTATCATCAATAATCAGCAACATTTCAGTTTAAGGAATGCAAGAGATTGGGAAGAAGCAAGAACCTAATTAAATCAGCACAGCAACCAGATGGAAGAAAACGACTGTTTATTCCTTGATAGCCAAATATTAGCAGGTACAGAATGTGCTTTCAATAAATGCTTGTTGAGTAATGAATGAATAAAACTAATAGATAAAAATCTTATTTCATGAAACCAAAGCATTTTCAGAGACAACAGATAAAATAATAAAATCTAGCTTTCAAGCCTTGGTTTAGGCATGTCACTCCCAAATGGAAGCTTAATTTGTAAAACAGATCAATAGAACACTCCACCTCTCCTTCCAGGTCATCCCTGAGCTGTCAATTCTCTATTTTTGGACAGAAGGAATCTGAGACCTAGAGAGAAGGTACTGCCTGTGGCCAAACATAACAACTAGCGTGCACTTTGCTGGAATCCTGCTCCTCTCACCCTAGCCCAGTGCTTTTGCCCTTTCACCTTAGTGCCTCTGTAATGTAACTGGAAATGTTCTCCTGGGCACTGTGATCTGAACAGCTCTTTATATTTACTATTATAATAGCACTGCAAGTGACTCCTTGCAAAACTTTAAAATCTCCATGGGATAACAACTTCTCCTGGTTCTTTTCATTTTCAGCTAAACCGAGCTAGAATAACCTTTTAAAAGACTCCCAAGACTCAGCAAAAGCACTCTGTAAACAAGGGTATAGAGGGTGGTAAAGAATTACTTTTTTCACTTGTCTGTAAAACTCTATAATTAAAGGTATTTACTGTGTGGATTAGGACATTCAAAACAGTCTGGCCTTGACCTATCTGAAACATTGAAGAAAAAGGCAAGTTCATTCACAAAAGAGCATGTACTGAACCATCATTTCCCCTTCCATAACCTGAGGATTTGGGTTGTTGTGGGAATATGTTTAGAGAGATGAAATAGATTTCAGGAAACTTGAAACATAACTGTAATTTTAGAGTTCAGAAAATACTGCAAATGCATATCTTTTGAGTTCAACAAAGACCAAATTTTCCTTTGCTTTCAGAGACATAGAGTATATTGTATGAGCAATAAAAATCTCTTAATAGTCTGCCAGACAAATAATATTTGTCTTAAATTGTGTTCCTTAAGACCTTAAAGGTTACAGCCACAGGAGAAATGAATCTTAGATGGTTGCAACAATGTCCAAAGCAATAACTTCTACTGTAACTATCATCGACTATCCTGGGAATCTGGAGTCCTATGGCAACACAGGAGGATGGTACTGATCTTAATTTCTTCTGAGATTTAATTGATACCATGATTCTTGTCATATTTGCAGAGCTAGGCTATAGATATTTTCACCCTGGAACACACAGACACACAAATTTTTGATCCTCACAATCTTTCATAATTCTTATCTAACTTCAGCTCCCAACTTCCTTTATGAAAGAAACAAGACACAAAATAATGTTGGCTCCAGCTGAATAAAGGGTAGATTTTTTTGGACATTTTCTCTCCAGAACAGAGATCTTGAAAGTGCCAAAATTGATCTGTAATCCCCTGCCTTATAATCCAGTGTTAGGTACTAAAATACATGACCTTCTAGCATGCTGAATGAAACTGACAATCTTTTCCTATTTTAATCACCACATGGCATAATAAGCAGCTTGTGCATTTTTAGGAATGATTGGGATATGAGACCAGTGAGGACTTCATTCTCAGTTTAAAATGTGTTGCCCTTGATATTCTCAAATTACATTCTTTAGGAGTTCCATGTACCTTCTGTACTTGCTCATGAGTACTGGAAATTTGCCAGATGAATCTAGCTCTTACCCAATTACTTGGCATGAAGAGTGATATTTGGGTACTTCCCACCAATATATCAGATGAATAGTGTATTATACAAATCTTATATTTCAGTTAGAAGATAAAAAAGTGAATTTTAATAAAAATGAGTATAAATTATTACTATGATTAATAGATTAATATATTGCAGATGACAGAATGCCATATCTATCTTATATGCCTGATTATAGATACAAAATGAGAATAATTATTTAACCAAATTTGACTTGCCTCCACTACCCTTCCCCATGAATGGTATCTCTTAGAATATTTAATTCCAATTAAAGCAACTTTTATTGTCTCCTTTTTTCCTTTAGCATATAACACTGTAGAGGATATTCCCATTTTTTTCTGACTCTACCTATGATGTAAGTCATATATAATAAAGCTTGCACAATGAATTTCTTGCATATAATAAACAATGATTGTGCAAACTTTATTTTGAACTTTACCTATTCTCTATTCTGGGTAATATTCTGCAAACCCACTTGGGTGGCTATGTGAAGTTGTCTACATGCTCATATGAATTATTAGCATTACGAAAGATATTTACCTATTAAAATTACACACCTAAACAATGGTAATTTTAACAATGTGAATTTAACATGTTAAAATAGAGGGGGAATCTTCCAAATAAAAGCAGTTATGATATCTGGACAGACTGCTTCTTCTGTATTCAAGTAAATGTAGCTCACTGTGGTTGAAAGAATAATGACCACCACCCTATCCTCTGCTCCCCCATCCATACAAAAAGTCCGTGCCTGAATCCCCCAGATCTGGCAATGTGCTATGGTACATGATAAGGGGGAATTAAGGCTGCAGATACAATTAAGGTTGCCAATTAGCTGATCTTAAAATAGGATTATCTAAGTGGATCTGCTAACATCCAAGGGTCTGAAAAGGTGGAAGAGGGAGACAGAAGAGCCTGTGTTAAACTGATTTAGCATGAGAAAGACTTGATTTGTCATTATTGGTATGTGATGATGGAAAGCAACTAAATATGAAGGAATACAGGCAGCCTTAAAAACTGCCAAGGCTAAGAAAATAAATCATCCCCTAGAACCTCCAGAAGGAAGACATCTTGATTTCAGCCTGGTGAGACCCATTTCAAATGCTGCTGCTGCTGCTGCTGCTGGGGCTAAGTCGCTTCAGTCATGTCCAACAAATGAATAAACTCCTAGGTAAGTTTTTCTAGGAACTGATAATCTTCCTACCTTTCCAAAAGCCTTCCAGACTTCCAATCATGTACTAGGTTAAAATAAGAGATTTTGACTTCTTGTGCAAAACCTAGTGCTTTATTGCTTCCATTACTCTTTTCATTAGTCCCATTTAACAACAACTGAAATGCTTGTATTTGTTTGTTTATTGCTGTTTCCATTGATACAATGTTAATTGTAAGAGGACAGGTCTTTAATTTGTTGTGTTCAACAGGTTAGTGCCTAGAACAATGCCTATCACATATACAATTCCTATTAATTTACTTTCCTTGCCTCAAGAGTGAACTTGGTGTTCTGTGGATGCGCATATTCAGTATTTATGTGTACTAACCACCCAGGTATATATACTCACTGAGTTACTCCCAACAAGCCCCGTGTGTGTGTGTGTGTGTGTGTGTGTGTGTGTGCGTGCTAAGTCGCCTCAGTCATGTCCAACTCTTTCTGACGCTATGGACTGTAGCCTACCAGGCTCCTCTGTGCATGGGATTCCCCGGGCAAGAATACTGGAGAAAGTTGCCATGTCCTCCCTCAGGAGATCTTCCCAATCCAGGAATCAAACTTGCATCTTTTGTCTCCTGCATTAACAGGTAGGTTCTTTACCATGAGCACCACCTGGGAAGCCCAACAAGTCCCTTAGGGAATTTTTAATGTTAGTACAGCTGGAAATACACGTGATCAAGATTTCATTCTGAAGAAAACAGTGACCATCTGATGAATACGGATTTTCTACAGCTTATTTTTTCTTATGGAATGTCTCCTATTTTAGTGAGTTGCTATAAACTCCTACCTCCCCTGACCCATTGGTACCTCCTGGGAGATGATCTCTGAGCTTTTGGAATGCTGTCTGATAAGAGTGTTTCTGTATGCCTGAGGCATTGGACCATGTTGTACCTATCTGACCACAGAAGTTTAACCCAAATATGTGATTATGGTGAATAAATGAGTTTGCTTTAGGTAAGCGAATGTCTGAGTAGATAGAGGGAAGACAGAAGGACGCTGCATGCCTGCATTACTGACCCTAATAAAAACCCTGGTAACCAAGGCTGGGGTGAGATTCCCTGGTTGAAAATACTCGGCATGTGTTATCTCACATCCTTGCTGAGAGAATTAAGTGCATCCCCATGGTTCTCCTTCAGGATGAGAATCTTTGTGTCTGGTGTCTCCCAGACTTCACCCTATGTACCTTTCCCTCTGCTGATTCTACTCTATGGTTGACTCTATAGACTCTGGATTGTCAATAAATAACAGCATAATTTTTTTTAAAAAAATCATACTTACACATATACTGCAAAACACAAACATGTAAGAATATTCTTCAAAGAATTCAGATACAAGAGTCTGCCAAATTAAAAAACAAAAGGAAAACTATTTGGCTATTTCACCAACAGGGATTGCTAAGTCAAAATAGGCTGAAATCATATATTTAACTTATTGAGAGAAAATAAGTATCAGTACCAAAGACCACACATGCCTCAACTAAAGATCCCACATTCTGCAATGCAGACTGAAGATCCCACATGAAGACACAGCACAGCCAAATAAATAAATATTCTTTTAAAGAATAAGGGCTAAAATAAAGATAACTTCAAATTTATGGCAAATAGATGGGGAAACAATGTTTACAGGAACAGGCTTTATTTTCTTGGGCTCCAAAATCACTGCAGATAGTGACTGCAGCCATGAAATTAAAAGACACATGCTCCTTGGAAGAAAAGCTATGACCAACGTAGACAGCATATTAAAAAGCAGAGCCATTACTTTGCCAACAAAGGATGATCTAGTCAAAGCTATGGTTTTTCAAATAGTCATATATGGATGGGAGAGCTGGACCATAAGGAAAGTTGAGCGCTGAAAAATCTATACTTTTGAACTGTGGTGTTGGAAAAGACTCTTCAGAGTCCCTTGGACTGCAAGGAGGTCAAACTAGTCAATCCTAAAGAAAATCAGTCCTGAACAGTCATTGGAAAGACTGATGCTGAAGCTCCAATACTTAGTCCACCTGGTGCAAAGAACTGACTCCTTGGAAAAGACCTTGATGCTGGGAAAGATTGAAGGCAGGAGGAGAAGGGGACAACAGAGGATTAGATGGTTAGGTGGCATCACCGACTCAATGGAAATAAGATTGAGCAAGCCTCGGGAGTTGGTGACGGACAGGGAAGCCTGGCATGCTACAGTCCATGGGGTCGCAGAGTCTGACATGACTAAGTGACTGAACTGAACTTCAAATAGTTAAAAACAGAGTTTCCCATAAATCTGCCCTTGTTAAATAAACTTTTAAAAAATACTCCAGAAGGAGGACTGATAAGACGACAGGGAAAAAAATTGGAAATGCAAGAAAAAAGTAGCAAAAAATGAAAATTTAAAATATGTGATCAATACAAACAAATGCAGTGTGCCCATAGGCAAATTTAGTAGAAATAGGACTTGACTAAAATGTAGATTTTACTCTACAAGTACCAGAGACATATGTAGACAAATGCAGAAACTGCTCTCTTTTGGTAAGATAAAGATGTTCATAACTCTCTATCCCAAGGGTTGTCCTGAACATATGAGAGATTGTAGATGTGATTTCACTTAAAATCTAGAGAAAACAAAGTGAAAGTGAAGCCACTCAGTCATGTCCAACTCTTTGCGACCCCATGGACTGTAGCCCACCAGGCTCCTCCCTCCATGGGCTTCTACAAACAAGAGTACGGGAGTGGGTTGCCATTTCCTTCTCCAAAATCTAGAGAAGGATACTGTAATGATTCAAATTATCTATGCTACTTTGGTCAGTTTCTAAATGGGAGGGAGATTACATTGAACATTTAAACACCTACCATAAATAATTTTTGAACAAATTCTGAGGTGAAGGAAAGGTGCTCTCATTCTCAGCACTAGCAAATCCTAAAATGGAATAATAAACTGAAAATTCTCAGTATTTTAACCTCAGATGGTGCAAAACAGTGATCTAACAAATGAGTTAGAGAGAAAGAAAAGGGAAATAACACCATTGATAGAGTCAACAGAAATTTTTACCAAAATTTTTCATCAAAAATTCAAAACAGCATTTAAGCACTGGGATGACCCAGAGGGATGGTATGGGGAGGGAGGAGGGAGAGGGGTTTAGGTTGGGGAACACGTGTACACCCGTGGTGGATTCATGTTGATGTATGGCAAAACCAATACAATAAAGTAATTAGCCTCCAATTAAAATAAATAAATTTAAATTTTAAAAAATTAATAAATAAAAAGCTAAATCTTCCATTTTCACCATTTTTGGTTTAACACAAATTTTGCATTTAAAACAAAATTACTATCCTCCTGTGGAAATGAGTATAAAATACAACTTATTTTAAAAATATAGTTTAAAATACAGTTTATTTTAAAATACAGTTTTAGCCTTTTGGATGTTCTGATAGTCATGACAAAACGGACATACTGAGGCATCTACTGTTGCTACTCTGGTAGCATTTCATGGTAAGCTCATAAATTAGGAGGGATATTTCAAAACAGGAAACCAGAGCATTGAACAGAAGCATCAGAAAGCATTAAGCAGTATCAGGCCCATTTCTTGAATTATTTACAGTGAGGAGGTGGCTGTGTGTGTTTTTATCTGACTGAAATTAGAGACAAAGATGAGTGCTTAACTCTTACTTTATATTATATACCATACACTATGTGGTTGAGAATTTCAGTTCAGTTCAGTCAGTTCAGTCGCTCAGTCGTGTCCGACTCTTTGCGACCCCAGGAATCACAGCACGCCAGGCCTCCCTGTCCATCACCATCTCCCAGAGTTCACTCAGACTCACGTCCATCGTGTCCGTGATGCCATCCAGCCATCTCATCCTGGGTCGTCCCCTTCTCCTCCTGCCCTCAATCCCTCCCAGCATCAGAGTCTTTTCCAATGAGTCAACTCTTCACATGAGGTGGCCAAAGTACTGGAGTTTCAGCTTCAGCATCAGTCCTTCCAAAGAAATCCCAGGACTGATCTCCTTCAGAATGGACTGGTTGGATCTCCTTGCAGTCCAAGGGACTCTCAAGAGTCTTCTCCA
>SJYQ01000230.1:378414-407861 GCA_006410935.1 Redunca redunca | reverse complement strand
CATATACACAATGGAGTATTACTCAGCCATTAAAAAGAATACATTTGAATCAGTTCTAAGGAGATGGATGGAACTGGAGCCGATTATACAGAGTGAAGTAAGCCAGAAAGAAAAACACCAATATAGTATACTAACGCATATATATGGAATTTAGAAAGATGGGGATGATGACCCTGTATGTGAGACAACAAAAGAGACTCAAATCTATAGAGTGGACTTTTGGACTCTGGGGGAGAGAGAGAGGGAGAGGGTGGGATGAGATGGGAGAATGGCATTGAAACATGCATACTATCAAGTAAGAAACGAATCACCAGTCGATATCCGATGCAGGATGCAGGATGCTTGGGACTGGTGCAAGGGGAGGACCCAGAGAGATGGTATGGGGTGGGAGGTGGGAAGGGATTCATGTTTGGGAACACTTGTACACTCGTGGTGAATTCATGTCAATGTTTGGCAAAAGCAATACAGTAATGTAAAGTAAACTAAAGTTAAAATAAAAATTTCAAAAAAAAATAAAATAAAATGAAAAAAAAAATGAATAAAGATGATATGGTGCCATATATACTGTGGAATATTACTCAGCCATAAAAAGAATGAAATAATGCCACTAGCAACAACATGTATGGACCTAGAAATCATCATACAAAGTCAGACAGAGAAAAACACATATTACTTATTTGTGGAATCTAAAAACAATGAACTTGTTTACAAAAGAGAAACAGACAAGACATAGAGAACAATCCTATGGTTAACCAAAGGGGAAAGGCAGGGGTGGGATGGGATAAATTAGAAGTCTGCGATTAACAGATACATGCTACTACATAAAATATTTATATATATATATATATAATAGTTAAGCTAGGACCTACTATATAGCACAGGAAACTATATTCAATATCTTATAATAACTTATAATGGAAAACAATCTAAAAATAATATATATATGCTATGTAAAACTAATATATATACATGCACATGTATGTATAACTGAACCACTTTGCTGTATGCATGAAACTAACACAACACTGAAAATCAACCATACTTAAAAAAATTGGAAAAAAAAAAAGAAAGCAGGGTTTCCAAGAATTTTAAGCATGTTGTCCCTTAAGAATGGATTATGGTAGAGAAGATTTTATCCAGAAGACATGTGAACATGCCTTTTGTCTACTGCAATGAGCCCTATTAATCATCATAGGAGAAGCATAAAAAAACCTTCAAGAGAATCATATAAGCAGTGTCACAGATATTCCAGCTCAGAAAAGGGGACAAAAATATCACAAAAAAGGAAAAAACCTGTGGAACTCCAAATTTTACAAGCCAGAAGTAGATTGAGGAATCTACTTAACTGAAATCCTGTGCTGCCTTTCACGGCCAAGGAAGGGTGATTCAAAGTTAAACAGGATGGAAGGTGACAGGGCAAATCTTTGACAGAATGACACAGCATAAATTGATGAGAATCAAATGGGCCAAAGATGGCAGAAAAGTCAACTTCAACTAGACCTTGATCCTCATGAGCTCACTGTAACATGTCAACAATATAAATGACACATCCATAAGCACCATGACAGTTCCAAGGCTGACCATCAAAGACCAAAAAGTGGGGGTGGTCCAGTTCTTAGAAATCTCCCTCCTTCCTCAAAGTGGTTGGAATAATCCTCCCACTTATTAGCCTGTGAGATTACTCAGCCCATAAAAGCTAACAAGACCACATTTCCAAGTTGCACTCACCTTCTGAGGTGGCCCATATTCTGTGGAGTGTGTTTCTCTCTAAAGTAAACCCACTGTTTACCTATCACTTTGTCTCTCTGAATTCTTTCTGCATTGAGACATCAAGAGCCTGAGCTTCATTAGGTCATGAAACTAGATCTGTGATCTCATTTGAAAGACCATGTGTTTTGGCTGGGTTTGAGCCCCAACCACGTGGGTTAGAATTTCAAACTGGATTTTTGCTTGATAGGAATCCCAGCCATGTGGGTTCAAGTCCCAAGCAGGGTTTTGGCCAAGTTTGAATTCCAGCCTTGTGGGTTCAAATCTCAATCTGAAAAAAAATGGTTTCAAGACAGCAAAGTGTAATCTACCAAGAAGCACCAAGAACTCTGAGAGTGGAGTAAAGGCTTTGGAGAATCATTTATAGCAAGCAATAGGGATTTCTTGAATTTACTTTTTTTTTTTTAGAATTGCTATGAATCTGTGATTCTTTTGTGCTTCTTATTTTCTCATTCCTGGGACAGGAATGTCTTTAGTGGTCATCCTCTGCCTTAGGCATCCTTGTATGTTGGGTATGGAGGAGCAGCTATCTCTTTACTCCACAGGCCTGCAAGTTCAAAGGAACTTGACTCTCAGTATAGCAAGTAAAAAATCGCATGCAAGAAAACTCATCTATGCCTAGACTTGATTTAGAGGAGCTAACACTACAAGTCATCTAACACTGTGATGGAATGAGATTTAGGCTTCCCTGATTGCTCACTTGGTAAAGAATCCGCCTGCAAAGCAGGAGACCCTGGTTCGATCTCTGGTTGCGAAGATTCTGGAGAGAAGGGATAGGCTACCTATTCCAGTATTCCTGGGCTTCCCTCATGGCTCAGCCTGCAATGTGGGAAAACTGGGTTCGATCCCTGGGTTGGGAGGATTCCCTGGAGATGGGAAAGGCTACCCACTCCAGTATTGTGGCCTAGAGAATTCCGTATAGTCCATGGGGTCACAAAGAGTTGAACACAACTGAGCGACTTAGAGAAAGAGAGGAAGAATAGGAGGGTGTGAATGTATTTTGCAAGTGGTGGGGTGGGGAAGGAGTTGAACCATTTGAGCTGGAGGGTAAACTCTCATAACCAACATGCCAGATAACTACCAAACTGTGGTCTGTTTCTCTCCTTCCACTCTCTACCCACTCTCCCTTCCCTCGACTCTCTCCTTTATCCTCTCTCCTTCTCCCTCAGACCCCATTCTATGGAAGAAGCTTTGTTATGAGCAGCCTTCATAAAAGCCCCATAAGGCAAGCAAATGAAGCCTCCTGCCAATGACCAGGTAAGTGAGTTTGAAAGAGGTTCTTTCAGATCCTTCAGAGAGGCTGCAGCCTCAGTTAACAGCTCAACTGCAGGCTCATGAGAGAAGCTGAGCTAGAATGACTCAGCTAACCTGGCCCTAGATTCCCAAATCTAACAAACTGTGAAATAAAAAATTTTGTTGTTTGCACCAGCCAAATTTTAGGTAATGTGTTACACAGCAATAAGTAGATAATACTCCAAACTTTCTAAATTTATATAACCAGAATAGTTTGCAAAGGAGGCATGAATTTTATCTACATATTTATTTCAATGATATTATTATTATAAATGCATTAAAAATGTGAATTGGTCTCACCAACTGTTACTACATCTGTAAGTATGGTTGCTTCCTGAGCAAAAGGCAAGTTTTTCCTCATGTGGTGGCAAGATTCTTTGGGTAGGACATGTGATTACAGTAAAAGTCTCGATAGTATTATAATTTATGTGCCAAACTTTCCTGTGCTTCTCATTGGCCTTTGAGAGAATTGGTGACTGACTAGAGAGAGGAGATGTTCTCTCAATTCACTGTTGCCATGCGACATGGAGCATGAGTTTTGTCTTACTATCTTATACTACTGCACATTAACTCTCAACTGTCATGCTAAGCTCAGTAGAAATCAGGTACACTGATATGCAGTCACTCGTTTGCTTTTGTTGACAAGTAATAATTTGGGTTTTTCTAAGATGACCCATTCAAAACAGCCCTCATAGGATAACAAGGTGATTTAAATGGGATTGGTTTGAAACAAATCCTTGGTTTCTAATCAGTATGTAGTTTGGTATAATATGGTATACAGCATTTCTTACTTTTATACTCCATCACTTTTTTCTTCCTTGTTTGCAATCATAACAAGTACTACAGCATACTGCAGAGTTTATAAATAATTCTGGTATCTTTATAGGGTTTAAGGAAAAGGTGTTTTTTCCCCCCTACTTTTGCTTTAAAAAAGTAGAGATTGTTACGTTATGCCTCATGCACTTTGATTAAAACTTTAAAGCCTAAACTAAACTATCTTTCTGGCAGATATTTCAACAAACTCTTTTAATGTTCAGCTTGGCAGCATATGTTTTATGGACATACACTGCCCTCTCTAAAGATGTGATTATGTGTCTAGGGACAGAGGAATGGAAGCCTTCTCTGTAAGGCATATACACCAAGAAAATTTGTCATTAATTGAGCATTCTACCATCTATTTTAAGAAAGAAAATGGACTATCAGATATTCAATGTTTTTTTGTTCCTATTTATGCTTTTTGTCCTTGTACCTTTAATAGAAATATTTCATCTTCTGCCTTGTGTCTTTCTCCAAATCCGTCTTTTGTGCCATTTATATTCAGAATAGATATGAAATGAACTTATAAATCACTTAATATTTTTTTGCTGGGTATCCTTCTGAGATGTTATGTATTAGCTTATCATACACTAAAAGGCTTCTACAATCATAGAGAAAGAAGTATCTGTTCAGTTGAGATTTCAGAAAGCAACAGGGGCAGTTCTTCTAGATATCAGAAACATTAAAACAAGGTACTTGATTATATTTACATATGTAAGTATACAACTATTACAATACTTTTACATTTTATTATTACCTAAAAAACTTTATACCACCAAGATGAACATCTTTCTCTATTTCTTCTTGACTCCTGAGCTCTCTCGGGAAATATAGCTGTCTCTATTTCTACTGCATATAGTGTTCAATACAGAAACTTGTCAGGTGGATGTCAAACAGCTTCGAGCATTCTGAGATGGTACAGATTTGCTCTTCCATTCAAAGTAATACCGTGAAATGACAGAAGCAGAGGGAGATAAGGCTCCTCCTGGTCAGAGTAGATTTCAAGGTAATGTTGACAGTTTTCATTCCATGCTTTTCCACGTCTGATTCTCTACCAGATATTTCCCAAATCAGATAGAAATGACCATGAAAAAGCAACTATTAATAATCAAACTATACCATGCTGCTAAATCACTTCAGTCATGTCTGACTCTTCATGACCCCATTGACTGTGGCCCACCAGGATCCTCCATCTATGGGATTTTCCAGGCAAGAGTACTGGAGTGGGGTGCCATCACCTTCTGCAAACTATACCATAAGGAATTATAAATAAGTCCATAAATCTGTTCCAAATCTATTCTTCATGTTCTGAATACAATCTAATAATACATTTAGTGTACTGTACATGTTTTAAAAACCCATAGTAATGTTAATAAAAGGAAAAGAATTTTATATATGCTTGCTCTAATGTCTTATCAATTATCTGTAGTAAAAGATTAGTGATTTTTAGTTTACTTTTAATTTTCAATTCATTGTATATGTATTTTAGTGAGAATATAATTTTAAAACAATCAATTGTAACACAAAATACAAGGAAAATGCAGAAAATACAAAATTTTAGATCAGGCAGATATCAAGGTAATATCCAGTATAAAGTTTCTAAACACTGTCTCTCAATTTCTGTAAGTTGCAACCTCTTGTATTGGTGGAGTGGCACTGGTACACAGGAGACACTTTGAACAGTGGGGCTGTAACTGATCTAAAAGGATGACTCAAGGCAGTCCTAGGGCAGGTGATAAGGTGCAGACAGCACCTATCTCTTTTCCAGGATCTACTTTTGCCATGGATTATTCTATGAAAAGAAAAGTTACTTCTACTTAGTTTTTGTTTCAGATAAATGGAATTGTCTTCCATTATTCATTTGAAATAAATGTTTAATGATAAGCTACATTTTCTTTAAAATGGGAAGAGCAGAGTAAAAAGACCCTGAGGTCACCTCCTCTCACAAGTACACCAAAATCATAACTGTCTGCAGAACAACCATTAGTGCAAATGACTGAAACCTAACACAGAAGATCTTCTACAACTAAAGACACCAAGAAGGAACCTCAGTGAGACAGGTAGGAGAGGTAGACTTCAGTTCAGTTCAGTCGCTCAGTCGTGTCCAACTCTTTGCAACTCCATGAATTGCAGCATGCCGGGCCTCCCTGTCCATCACCAACTCCCAGAGTTCACTCAGACTCACATCCATCGAGTCAGTGATGCCATCCAGCCATCTCATCCTCTGTCGTCCCCTTCTCCTCCTGCCCCCAATCCCTCCCAGCATCAGAGTCTTTTCCAATGAGTCAACTCTTCGCATGAGGTGGCCAAACTACTGGAGTTTCAGCTTTAGCATCATTCCCTCCAAAGAAATCCCAGGGCTGATCTCCTTCAGAATGGACTGGTCTGATCTCCTTGCAGTCCAAGGGACTCTCAAGAGTCTTCTCCAACACCACAGTTCAAAAGCATCAATTCTTCGGTGCTCAGCTTTCTTCACAGTCCAACTCTCGGATCCATACGTGACCACTGGAAAAACCATAGCCTTGACTAAACAGACCTTTGTTGGCAAAGTAATGTCTCTGCTTTTGAATATGCTATCTAGGTTGGTCATAACTTTCCTTCCAAGGAGTAAGCATCTTTTAATTTCATGGCTGCAGTCACCATCTGCAGTGATTTTGGAGCCCCAAAAACTACAGTGTGACACTGTTTCCACTGTTTCCCCATCTATTTCCCATGAAGTGATAGGACCAGATGCCATGATCTTCATCTTCTGAATGTTGAGCTTTAAGCCAACTTTTTCACTCTCCTCTTTCACTTTCATCAAGAGGCTTTTTAGCTCCTCTTCACTTTCTGCCATAAAGGTGATATCACCTGCATATCTGAGATTATTGATATTCCTCCTGGCAATCTTGATTCCAGCTTGTGCTTCTTCTAGCCCAGCGTTTCTCATGATGTACTCTGCATATAAGTTAAATAATCTGGGTGACAATGTACAGCCTTGCCGTACTCCTTTTCCTGTTTGGAACCAGTGTGTTGTTCCATGTCCAATTCATTAGAAAAAGCAAGAGAGTTCCAGAAAAACATCTATTTCTGCTTTATTGACTATGCCAAAGCCTTTGACTGTGTGGATCACAATAAACTGGAAAATTCTGAAAGAGATGGGAATACCAGAGCACCTGACCTGCCTCTTAAGAAACCTATATGCAGGTCAGGAAGCAACAGTTAGAGGTAGACTTTCCATATACCAAATCATATACCCCACCCCCACTCCAGGTCTCTGACCCACAGACTGGAGAATAATTCTATTGCAGAGATTCTCCCATAGGAATGAAAGTTCTGAGCCCCATGTTAGGCTCCTCAGTCTGGGGCAGTGTTCAGCACCAGGAAGATGAAACTTCAAAGCATTTGGCTTCAAATGACAGTGGGGCATAAGTACAGGAGCCCCACAGGCCTGGGGGAAATATAGATTTCATTCTTAAAGACTGCACACAAAGTTTCACATGTAGTGAGACCCAAGGTAAAAGCAGTAATTTGATAGTAGGTGCCTGGGCCATACCTACCTGTGTACTTAGAGAGTCTCCTGGGTGGATAAGGGGGAAGCTGTCGCTCAGCCTGGGGATATAAAGATTGGTGGCAGACATTCGGGGAATATTTAATCTGGTGAACACTGCTGCTGCTGGAGATTATCTGGAACTTCCCAAAAGCCTGAATGCATCAGTGCTAGGACATTTCAGGCTAAACAACTGGGCAGGGACCCAGTATAACCCATCAATAAACAGGACCTAAGGGGGTTGGGGGCAGGAGGAGAAGGGGACAACCCAGGATGAGATGGCTGGATGGCATCACGGACACGATGGACGTGAGTCTGAGTGAACTCCGGGAGCTGGTGATGGACAGGGAGGCCTGGCGTGGTGCGATTCATGGGGTCGCAAAGAGTCGGACATGACTGAGCGACTGAACTGAACTGAACTGAAAGGCCACAAGACAGCCTAGACTCAGCTTCACCAACCACGGAGCAGGTACCAGCTCCTCCCACCAGGAAGTCTCCAAAAGCTGCTAGACCAGCCTCAACCAGCAGGGGGCAGACACCAGATGCAAGAAGACTCTAGACCCTATCCTGGGAGCAGCTGGGCCCTAGTCTTGCACACTAACAGGCCAACTCAACCTTTGGGAACCCATGGACCCAATACCCAACTGTGTCAGCCTCCTAACACCAACAATCTAAAATGAAATCTAGAATTCCTGTACCCTACATCCAGACTCCAGGAACCAGTACCACCTGTGAGTATAATTGAGACTGAGCTTAGGATCTGGCTTCACCTGTCACTGGATGGACAACAGACCCAGCGTCCTCACTCAGCAGGGAGCCAGCACTATCCCCAGGACCCACTAGGGTTCCATAATCAGTGCCTCCTGACCAGACTTCCTTTAATAGGACCCAGCAGCATCCATACAAGACCTGGTGACCAACAAGACTAAGGGCAAACTACAGGACTGCCCACAGAGTCATCCACCATAACAGAAAGACCCACAGAGCCCTCTTAGGGAGAAGCCCTAGAGCATACAGTTTGGGTGATGAGAGGGGAATGTACTGCTGGGGCACACGGGATTCCTGCTATAGAGATACAGTTCTCCAAGACTGAGAAATGTAACTAACCTACCACATACAGAAAAATACAAATAGCAGTTTCAACAAAATGAGGTGGAAGAGGAACATGTTCCAGAGTAAGGAATAAATTAGTGCCCCAGAAGAGCCAAGCGAAGTGGAGACAGGCAAAATATCCAAGAAAGAAATCAGGATAGTGATCATAAAGAGGATCAAAGAACTTGGGAGGAGAATGGATGCACAGGGCAAGAAATAGAAAAGCTCACCAGTAAAGGCAAATACAAAGGTAACAAACCATCCACACAGGAGGATGGTAGGGAATTTAAAAGACAAAAGCAGTAAAATCATCTATATCAACAACAGGCAGTTAAGGGATATATAGAACAATTCCAGGTAAAATAAACTGGCAAACACTTTTTTGTAGTCATAGAGGGAGAAGAGCACAAATGCAGAATTTTAAAATGCATGTGATACATCCGTGGTGGATTCATGTCAATGTATGGCAAAACCAATACTGTATTGTAAAGTAAAATAAAGTAACAATAAAAATTAAAAAAATAAAATAAAATGCATGTGAAATTAAAATTTTATATATATATATATATATTCATATTCCCTGGTAGCTCAGTGGTGAAGAACCTGCCTGCCAATGCCCAAGACATGAGCTCAATCCCTGGGTAAGAAAGACTCCCTGGAGAAGGAAACGGCAACCCACTCCAGCATTCTTGGCTGGGAAATTCCACAGACAGGAGCAGCCTGGCAGGTTATAGTCCAAGGAGTTACAAAAGAGACAAACAGAATTGAGCAATTGAACAACAGACACACATATGTATATATACATGGAAAACTCAGCAGTGGCCATGGGACTGGAAAAGGTCGGTTTTCATTCCAGTCCCAAAGAAAGGCAATGCCAAAGAATGCTCAAACTACTGCACAATTGCACTCATCTCATACGCTAGTAAAGTAATGCTCAAAATTCTCCAAGCCAGGCTTCAGCAGTACATGAACCATGAACTTCCTTATGTTCAAGCTGGTTTTAGAAAAGGCAGAAAAACCGGAGATCAAATTGCCAACATCTACTGGATCATCAAAAAAGCAAGAGTGTTCCAGAAAAACATCTATTTCTGCTTTATTGACTATGCTGAAACCTTTGACTTTGTGGATCACAATAAACTGTGGAAAATTCTGAAAAAGACGGGAATACCAGAGCACCTGATCTGCCTCTTGAGAAATCTGTATGCAGGTCAAGAAGCACCAGTTAGAATTGGACATGGAACAACAGACTGGTTCCAAATAGGAAAAGGAGTACATCAAGGCTGTATATTGTCACCCTGCTTATTTAACTTCTATGCAGAGTACATCACGAGAAACGCTGGGCTGAATCAAGATTGCCGGAAGGAAATATCAATAACCTCAGATATGCAGATGATACCACCTTTATGGCAGAAAGTGAAGAGGAACTAAAAAGCCTCTTGATGAAAGTGAAAGAGGAGAGTGAAAAAGTTGGCTTAAAGCTCAACATTCAGAAAACGAAGATCATGGCATCTGATCCCATCACTTCATGGGAAATAGATGAGGAAACAGTGTCAGACTTTATTCTTTTGGGCTCCAAAATCAGATGGTGCAGATGGTGACTGCAACCATGAAATTAAAAGATGCTTATTCCTTAGAAGGAAAGCTATGACCAACATAGACAGCATTTTAAAAAGCAGAGACATTACTTTGCCAGCAAAGGTCCGTCTAGTCAAGGCTATGGTTTCTCCAGTGGTCATGTACGGATGTTAGAGTTGGGCTATAAGAAATCTGAGTGCTGAAGAATTGTTGCTTTTGAACTTTAGTGTTGGAGAAGACTCTTGAGAGTCCCTTGGACTGCAAGGAGAGCCAACCAGTCCATCCTAAAGGAGATCAGCCTTGGGTGTTTATTATAAGGACTGATGTTGAAGCCGAAACTCCAATACCTTGGCCACCTGATGTGAAGAGCTGACTCATTTGAAAAGACCCTGATGCTGGGAAAGATTGAGGCTAGGTGGAGAAGGGGACGACAGAGGATGAGATGGTTGGATGGCATCACCGACTCAATGGACATGAGTTTGGGTAGACTCCAGGAGGTGGTGATAGACAGGGAGCCCTGGCATGCTGCAGGCCATGGGTCGCAAAGAGTCAGACATGACTGAGTGACTAAACTGAACTTATACATATTTATACATATATGTGCATACATATATACATATATATGTTTGTGTGTATATATATATATGCATGTGTGTGTATATATATATTTTGAATAGCAGACTGTATATTTCAGTCTGCTATTATAGTCTGCTGTATCGTCTGCTATTAAAAAACCTCAAGGTAACAACAAATCTAAAATCTATAATCAGTCAGTTCAGTTCAGTCACCCAGTTGTGTCCGACTCCTTGCGACCCCATGAATCGCAGCACACGAGGCCTCCCTGTCCATCACCAACTCCCGGAGTTCACTCAGACTCACATCCATCAAGTCAGTGATGCCATCCAGCCATCTCATCCTCTGATGTCCCCTTCTCCTCCTGCCCCCAATCCCTCCCAGCATCAGTCTTTTCCAATGAGTCAACTCTTCGCATGAGGTGGCCAAAGTACTGGAGTTTCAGCTTTAGCATCATTCCTTCCAAAGAAATCCCAGGGCTGATCTCCTTCAGCATGGATGGTTGGATCTGCTTGCAGTCCAAGGGACTCTCAAGAGTCTTCTCCAACAGCACAGTTCAAAAGCATCATAGATAAATACAAAAAGAATCAACATAACGCTAGAAAGTCATAAAATAAGAGAACAAAAGAAAAAAAACCTTTAAAAACAATTAACAAAATGTCAATTAAAATATATATACTAATAATTACCTTAATTTGAAACATACTAAATGCTCCAAACAAAAGACACAGACTTTCAGAATGTATTAAAAAAGAAAAAAAAATAAAGCAAGACCCAAATATATGCTGCCTACAAGGAACTCACTATAGATCTAAAGACACATACAGCGTCTTTTGAAAGTGTTGTTGAAAGTGAGAGGATGGAAAAAGGTATTCCGAACATATGAAAAAAAAATGCCGGAGCAGCAATACTTATAGGAGACAAAATAAGCCTTTAAAATAAAGACTATCACAAAAGAAAAAGGATACTACATACCATCAAGGGAATCAATCCAAGAAAAAGATATAACAATTGTAAATATATATGCACCCAGCACAGGATCTCCTCAATATATAAGGCAAACATTAACAGACATAAAAGGAGAAACTTACAAAAACACAGTAATAATGGGGNTAAAAGGAGAAACTTACAAAAACACAGTAATAACGGGGACTTAACAGCCCATTCACCTCAATGGACAGACTGAGCGACTAAGCATGCACACAGAGTACTTCATCCAAAAGCAACAGAAAACACATTCTTTTCAAGTGCACATGGAACAGTCTCCAAGACACATTATGTGCTAGGCCACAAGCAAGCCTCAGGAAATTTAAGGAAAGTGACGTCACATCAAACATCTTTTCTGACAACAATGCTATGAAATCAGCAATCAAATACAAGAAAAACACTGCAAAAAGCAAAAACACATGGAGACTAAACAATACAGTACTAAACAACAAATGGATCACTGGAGGAAATAAAAAATACCCACAGACAAATGAAAATGAAAACATGACAATCCAAAACCTATGGGATGCAGGAAAAGCAGTTCTATGTGGGAATTTCATAGTGATACATGAAATCTTCAAGAAACAAGAAAACTCTCAAACAACAAACCAAAATTTATACTCAAAGCAACTAGAGAAAGAAAAGCAAAGCCCAAAATTAGTAGAAGGAAAGAAATCATAAATATTTGAGCAGAAATAGATGAAATAGAGGCTAAAAACTATAGAAAAGATCAATGAATCTAAAAGCTGGTTCTTTGAGAAGATAAAACTNAACCAAACAAGGGAAAGGGCCCAAAGCAATAAAATAAAAAATGAAAAAGAAGACAAAATCAAAATCATGTAAATATAAAGGATCATAAAAGACTACCATGAACAACTACAATGCCAATAAAATGGACAACCTAGAGGAAATTCTAAGAAAGAGCCAATCTCCCAAAACTAAACAAAGAAGAAATGAACTATGAACAGAACAATTACCAATACTAAAATTGAATCAATAATTTAAAAACTTCCAACAAAAAGAATTTCAGAACCAGATGACTTCAAGAGGAATCCTGCCAAATCTTTACATAAGAGTTAATATGTACCTTTCTGAAACTACTACAAAAAACCACAGTGGAAGAAATGCTTAAAAATCATTCTATAGGCCAGCATCACCCTGACACCAAAAGCAGACAAAGATATATTTAGAACACACATATAAAACTTACAGACCAGTATCACTGATGATGACAGATGCAAAAGTTATCAAAAATACTAGCAAACTGAATCCAACAATCATTAGAAAGATCAACATCAAGACCAACTGAGATTTATTTCAGGAATGCAAGGATATTTCAGTATCTGCAAATCAATCAGTTGAAATATCACATTAACAAACTAAAGAATAAAAACTGTACGATCATCTCAATAGATACAGAAGAACCTTCTGTAAAAACTTAACATCCATTTATGATTTAAAAAAAAAAAAAGAATCTCCAGAAAATGGACAGAGAGGGAACACACCTTAACATAATAAAGGCCATATGACAAACTAACAAGTGACATCATACGCAACAGCAAACCCTCTCAGATCAGGAACAAAACAAACATGCCCATGCTTGCCACTTTTACTGTACACAGTTTTAGAGGTCCCAGTCACAGAAATCAGTGGAGAAAAAGAAATAATAGGAATCCACACTGGAAAAGAAGTAAAAATGTCGCTGTTTACAGGTAAAATGATACTACACAAAGAAAATCGTAAAGATGCTACAAGAAAACTACTGGAACACATAAATAATTTAGGTAAAGTTACAGGATACAAAATTAATATTGCTGTCTTTATATACACTAACAATAAAAAACCAGAAAGAGAAATTTTAAAAAAAGTCTGATTCACCAGCACATCAAAAGGAATAAAATACCTAGGAATAAACCTACTTAATGAGGCAAAACACCTGTACTTTGAAAACTATAAGATGCTGATGAAAGAAATTGAAGATGACACAGATATAAAAATATAACATGTTCTTAGATTGGAAAAATCAATATTATTAAAAATGTCCATACTACCCCAGGCAATTATAGATTCAATATAATCTCTAAGAAATTACCACTGGCATTTTTCACAGAACTATAACAAAAAAAAATTAAAACTTTAAGAAAACACAGGAAACACCAAATACTCTTCTTGAGAAAGAACAGAGCTGAAGGAATCATGCTCCTTGACTTCAGACTATACTACAAAGCTACAATCATCCATACAGTATAGTACTGGCATAAACAGAGATATACAGATCAGCAAAACAGGATAGAAAGCCAAGAAATAAACTCAAGCACATATGATCAATCTATCTATGAAAAAGGAGGCAAGAATATACAATAAACAGTCTCTTCAATAAGTGGTGCTAGGAAAACAACAGCAAAAGGACAGCTACAAGCAAAAGAATGAAATCAGGACATTATTTAACATGATATTAAAAAATAACTCAAAATGTATTAAAAAATTAAATGTAAGAATAGATACTATAAAACTCTTAGAGGAAAGTACAGGCAGAACACTTTTACATAAATCACAGAAATACTTTTTGTATCCATCTGCTAGACTAATAGGAAAAAGAAGCAAAAATAAATAGGACCTGAGCGAATTTAAAAACACTTGCACAGCAAAAACAAAACAAAACAAAAAAAAAAACCCCATGAACAAAACACAAAGCAATAACATATGAAATGGAACAAAACATTTGGAAACTATGCGACCAGCAAGGGATTAACTTCCAAACCACACAAACAGCTTATACAGCTCAATAGCTATAAAACAAACACCCAATCAAAAAATGGACAGAAGGTTTTAACAGACATTTTCCCAAAACAGACATACAGATGGTCAGGTAGGCACATGAAAAAATGCTCAACATCCCTTCACATTTAGAACTAGTGGAAGTTTGAATTCCAGTTAGAGGTTTACTTTTAACAGATGCCATGACATTTTATGAACTGTAAGTATCAAATGATGTGTAAATTTCATGCTTGATACAGTCTCATTACATAAAATTTAAATAGTTAAGCAAAAAAAGTAGTTCTCCCCCACCCAAATTTATTTGTAATACTTCCAGGCATAAAATCATTTAGTGGGATTTATATATTTGAAAAAATTAAAAAGTAAAAATCAACTCCTCACCAGAGCTTTATTAAACTACTTGAACATAACTTTAATCTGGGGAACCAGATCAAGATGGCAAAATAGAAAAGTATGTAGTTCACCTTCTCACACAAAGACATCAAAAATATATCTACATGAGGAACAACTCTCACAGAATACCTGCTGAACAGGGACAAAAAAAAAAATCTCATGATACCAAAATCTGAAGAAAGATCACCATGTAACCTGTAGGCTGAAAGAAGAAAAAAAGAATCAGGATAGGATCTGTAGCCCTGGGATGGAGTTGTGAAACAGGAAAGGTTCCCTAACCCTGAGAAGCCCCTTCACCAGTGGAGAAATAAGTCAGGACAGAAAGGGAACTTTAGAGACTCAAAGGAGAGTGCAGCACCCAGTCTGCAGCAGGCAGAAGAGAGAAAAACCAGCAAAGAGGGTCCCTGCCACCTTCCTACATTCTCCAGGCCAAGACACGTGTCTGCTGGGACCTGTAGGGGCTGGGTGCTAAAACTCAAGCTCCACAGGACAGACCTGGGGGGAAGACTAGGATCGGCTGCATAGAGATAGTCTACAGGGGTTAGAGTGTGCTTTCTGCCACAACCTGGGGTGTGTACAGGAAGGAGGCTGGTTTTGCCACTGAACACCCACTGTTAAAGTGTATGCCTGAGGGGAGGCCTGGATCTCACAGTAGCAGGTTCATTTTCAACATGTTCATAGTAGTTGTTCCTCTGCCTCTATCAGGTCCAGGAGGGCATAAGTGCCTTTGAGTTGCCCACATGTGGAGGCAGGGCTGGAAACTGAGCCAACCTACAGGGGCCCTGCAACTTCAGAAGCAGTACCAAAATTTGAGTGTCGCGGCCTCTGTGAGATCCATGGATTTGCACACAGCACGTGGCATTGTAGACTCAGTGCCTGCAGAGCCTCAGAGCAGAATACTGGTGATTCCATGGCTAGAAAGGGTCCAGCTGCAGGCTATGTGAGCGGATGCACAACGAGGTGAGGATAGGGTCCAGGCTGACTCAGTAGCTCCCCTAAGTAGGTCCAGGTGTGTGACTCCAGAAGTCTCAGTGTCTGATCTGCACCAAAGGATATGGACTAGTGGCTTTCTGAACACAATGCCTAAGGCATAACCAGGCTGATTGCCTGAATTCCCATGGCTGAGGCAGGACCAAGACCAGTGCCAGAAACAGTATACTTTATAGCCCACACACTCGGTGACGGGTGGTACCACAGAGCACACTTCCCAGCAGATAGCTTCTGTGGAGGAATGCTTATAACCTCCTGTCCCAGCAGGAGCACTCCAGTTCCATCTACCTCATACCACAGTTCAGAAACAGATCTTGGGGTATCTACACCAAAAGCTGGGGAGCAGATCCTACCCCTGACAGAGCTGTGATAACAAAGAGCAAAGAGGTGGCCCCGAACAACATTCAGTGTAGACAACATTTCAATGTACACACTGAAAAAAAGCCCTAGAACCAAAAACATTAGATTCACAGAAGCTACACATAAACAAACTCTTCAAGAACACAGTGGAAAACTGTTACTCCTAAACTCAGATAAATAAAGATAAGTAAAATGAAGAAGCAGAGGAACTACTTCCAACTCAACAATTAAGAGAGTTCCCCTAAAGAATATCTGAAATTTACAAGATCCTCAAGTTCAAAAAGGAGGTAATAAAAACACCAAAGCAATTAAGAAAGGCTATCAATAGAAATGTAGATCACTGTAAAAAAAGAAAAAAAAAGAACAAGAAGTAGAAAATATAAAGGTGTCAATTAAAATTAGGAAACTCATTTGCAGAGACAAAACCTCAGCTAAAGGAGATAAATAAACTGGATGATGCATAAGAATAAGAGATCTGCATTACAGAATAACAAAAAAAATCACATAATCAGAACAGCAGATAGAAAAATAAGTGAAAAAAAAAATGAAAGTGATATATGAGACTTATGGGATAAGTCCCAATACACATAATAGGAATCCCAGAAAGAGAAGAAGCAGAACAGGGGATCAAAAATACATTTGAAAAATTTATAGCTGAAAACGTCCCAAAGTCAAGAAAGGAAATAGATATCTGGGTGGAGGAAGTACTGAGCATTCCATATAAAAGGAATCCAAATATGGCTACATTAAGACATATTATAATCAAAATGTGTGTGTTAGCCACTCAGTTGTGTCCAGCATTTGCAACCCCATGGACTGCAGCCCACCAGGCTCCTCTGTCTATGGAATTCTTCAGGCAAGAATATTGGAGTGGGGTGCCATTCCCTTGTCCAGGGGATCTTCCTGACCCAGGGGTTGAACCCAGGTCTCCTGCATTGCAGGTAGATTCTTTACCATCTGAGCCACCAGAGAAGCCCTAAATTAAATATCTGTAAGTAGATATTTGTTGTCTGGTGGTGGTGGTGGTTTAATCACTAAGTTGTTCTGACTTTTTAAACTGCCAGGCTCTGCTGTCCATGGGATTTTCCAAGCAAAAATACTGGAGTGGATTGCCATTTCCTCTCTAGGGTACCTTCCTAACCCAGGGATCGAACCTAAGTCTCCTGCACTGCCAGCGGATTCTTTACCACTGGGCCATTCTTACCACCATGCCCCAGAATATAATCAAAATGGCAAATATTAAAGAGAGGATACTTAAGGCAGCAAGAGAAAAAACAAAGAGTTACTTATTAAAACAAGGGAATCTCCATAAGGTTATCAGATGATTTCTTAACAGAAATGCTGCAGGCCAGAGGGAGTGCCAGAATATATTCAAAGTCCTAAAAGGGAAAAAAATCCCTTCAACCTAGAATAATCTATTTAGCAATATTACCATGTAGAATAGAAGGTGAGAGAAAAAATGTCTACCAAACAAAAACCAAAAAGTGCAGCAATACTAAGCCTATTGTGAAAGAAACAGTGAAAAGTCTTTTCTAAATAGAAAAGGAGCAAGAATACATTGAAAAGAGAAAATCACAATTAAAAGTAAATCACTTACACCAGTACACAATTTTTTTTTAATTTAAAACACTGTTAAATCAATAACTACAATGAACAGCAAAACGATAAACATCTAGATGGAAAAGAGAACATCAAATATGAAATATGGGGGAGGGAAGCAAGAAAATATATATATTTTTTACTCTGTGCTTGAACCAATATAACTACCAGTGTAAATGTATATATAGTAATAAGTTAGCATAATTGAAAAACACAGGAACCAGAAATCAAAAACAGACAACAGATTCACAAAAACAACAACAAAAAAGAAACAGAGAATAGAAAAGGAAAACACCAAACCACAAAAGGAAAAAGAAAGTAACAAGAAAAAGAAAATCCACTGGAAAACATACCTTAAAATAGCACTAAATACATATGTAGTAGTAATTACCTTAAATGTCAATGGACTAAATGCTTCAATCAAAAGACACAGAGTGGCAGATTGGATATAAAAATAATAGTTTATAGTATGCTGCCAACAAATGACTCAATTTAGGACAAATGATGCACAGAGAGTGAAAGTGAAGTGATGGAAAAAGAATTTTCATGAAAACTGAAATGACAAGAATGGGGGTAGCAAAACTTATATCAGTCAATATAGACTTTTAAACAAAGGTCATAAAGAAAGCTAAACAAGGACACTACATAATGACTATTGGGGGCTTCCCTGGTGGTTCTGTAGTAAAGAATCCACCTGCCAGTGCAGGAGACAGGAATTTGATTCCTGGTCTGGGAAGATCCCCCATGTCATGGGACAACTAAACCTGGGTGCCACAACTATTGAGCCTGTGCTCTAGAGCCCAAGAACTGCAACTAGTATGCTCATGTCTTACAGATGTTGAAACCCATGTGCCTAGAGCCCAGGCTTGCAACAGGAGAAGCCACCACCATGAGAAGCCTGAACACTGCAGCAAAGAGTAACCCCACTTGCTGCAGCTAGAGAAAAGCCCACATGCAGCAATGGAGACCCAGCACAGCCAAAACCAAAGTATTTCAAACAATAAAAAGGATCAATGCAAAAAGAGGATGTCATATTGATTAATATATATGCACCTATTATAGGAACATCTCAATAAAAAAAGTATATAACAGACATAAAGAAAAAAATTGACAGAAATACAATAAAAGTAGGAGACTTTAACACCCCACTAATATCAATGGATAGATCTTCCAGATCAAAAAAGTCAGTAAGTAAACAGAGCTGCTAAATAACACAATAGAGAAATTGAACTGATTTGATATTTTCAGGACATTATATCTGGGGGTGGGGGGAGAATAACATTCTATTCAAGTGCACATGGAACGTTCTCTAGGATTGACCACATTCTAAGACACAAAATAAGCCTTAAGACATTTAAGACGATAGAAATTATTTTAAGCATTATTATTATTATTATTTTAACCACAAAGTTATGAAACTACCAATTAACCAAAGAAAGCGAATTAGGGATGGGGGGAAGGTTACATGGAGACTACATAAATGCTACTAAAAAATTAGTCAATAATGAAATCAAAGAGATAATTTAAAAATGCCACAAGACAAGTAACAATGAAAACACAACTTTTGCTGGGATGCAGCAAGATCAGTTCTTCAAGGGAAGTTCATAGCAAAAAAGATCTTCCTCAAATATCAGGAAAAATCTCAAACAAACAACATACCATCTAAATGGATTAGAAAAAGAAGAATAAACCAAATGTGAAGTCAAAAAAAGCAAGAAAATAATTATGAGCAGAGAGGAAATATACAAAATAGACATCTAAAAAAATAGGAAAAAGTCTCCAATAAAACCAAGAACTGCTTCTTTGAAAGGATAAACAAAATCTAGAAACCTCTGGCCAGGCTCATGAAGAAAGGAGGACCCAAACAAAATAAAAAATGAAAGCAGAAGTACAAAAAACCATAGGAGAATACTATAATCAATTTATATGAAAAAAATCTGGACAACCTCTGAGAAATGAATATATTTGCAAAACCATGGGCTCACTAAAACTGAATCAAAGAAATAGGTAATTTGAAGAGACCAATCACTAGAAGTGAAGTAGAATCTATTGAAAAAAAAAAAGAAAGAAAGAAAGAAAAGAAAACCTCTGGAAACAAATGTCCAGGACCAGATGGCTCACTGGGGAACTCTACAAAACATACAATGAAGAACTTAAACCAATCTTTCCCAAACTCCTCCAAAACACTGAAGAGGGCAAAACAGTACCAAAATAATCTATAAACCCGCTATCACCCTGATACCAAAATCAGATAAACACAACACCAAAAAAGAAAATCATAGCTCAATATCCTTGTTGATAAGCAACCGGAATCAACAGCACAGAAAAAAGGTCATGCAACACAACCAAGCTGGATTCATGGTAGGGTCACAAAGATTGGTTCAACACATGCAAATCAACATGACGTACCATGTCAACCAAAGAAAAGACAAAAACCACATAATCATCTCAATAGAAGCAGAAAAAGTACTTGGTAAAATTCTATGCCCATTCATTATAAAAACTATCAAAGTGGGTATAGAGGGAACATATCTCAACACAATAAAAGCTATTTATGACACACCTTCAGCCAACGTTAACACTCAACAGTAAAAATCTGTAAACATACCTGCTGAAATCTGGAAGAGGACAAGGATACCTACTATTACAACTTTTAGTCCACATAGTATTCAAAGTCCTTGCCACAGCAAACTGACAAGAAATAAAATAAAATTAAAAAGTTATCCAATTGGAAGGGAAGAAGTAAAATTATCATTGTATGCAGATGACATGATACTATATATAGAAAACCCTGTAGACTTCACACAAAAACCACTAGAACTGATAACTGAATTCAGTAAGGTAACAAGATACATAATTAACATACAGTAATCTGTTTCATATCTTTATACTAACAATGAAATATCAGAAGTTTAAAATCCCTTTTAAAATCACATTAAAAAATACTTAGTAATAAACATGACCAAGGAGATGAAAGATTTATATACTGATAACTACCTAACACTGATAAAGGAAACTGAAAATTATTCAAAAACAAGGAAAGACATCTGATCCTCTTCAACTGGAAGAATTAATATTGTTAAATGATCATACTACCAAAAGCCACCTACATATTTAATATGATCCCTATTAAATTACCCATGACATTTACCACATAACTAGAGAAAATAGTACTAAAATTTATAGGGAACCAAAGAAGACCCAGTATTGCCAAAACAATCATAAGGGGAAAAAAAAAAAAAACAAAGCTGGGGGCATAACCCTCCCAGACTTCAGGTAATACAATAAAACTACAGTAATCAAAACAATGTGGCATTGACACAAAAACATACATGGATCAACGGAACAGAAAAGAGAGCTCAGAAATAAGCTAACACACACATGGTCAATTAATCTGATAAAGGAGGCAAGAATATACAATGGAGAAAATACAGTCTCTTCCATTAAGTGGTATTAGGAAAACTGGATAGCCACATGTAAATCAAGGAAGTTAGAACACATCCTCTCTACACACACAAAAGCAAACTCAAAATGGCATTTTTTAAATAAAAGAAATGGTACCATAAAACTCCCAGAATAGAACATAGGCAAAACATTCTGTGACATAAATTGTACTAATGTTTTCTTATGTCTGTCTCCCAAAGCAATAGAACTAAAAGTAAAAATAAATAAATGGAATCCAATCAAAGTTAAAAGTTTCTGCACATTAAAGGAAACCATAAAGAAAATTAAA
Source organism: Redunca redunca (assembly GCA_006410935.1). Lineage (NCBI taxonomy): Eukaryota > Metazoa > Chordata > Mammalia > Artiodactyla > Bovidae > Redunca > Redunca redunca. Next base: position 386,376 of record SJYQ01000230.1, on the reverse strand, counting down.
AACCGTAAGGACTGGGAAAAATATTTGCAAACAATGAGACAAACAAGGGATAATTTCCAAAATACAAAAACAGCTCATACAATTAAATAACAACAAAAACCAACCCAAGCAAAACATAGGCAGAAGACATAAGTAGACATTTCTCCAAAGAATAAATACAGATGGCCAATAGGCACATGACAAGATTCTCAACATAACTAATTATTAGAGAAATGCAAATCAAAACTATAATGAGGTACCACATCATACCAGCCAGAATGGCCATGATTAAACAGTCTACAAATATCAAATGCTGGAGAGGATGTGCAGAAAAGGGAACCCTGCTACACTGTTGGTGGGAATGTAAGTTGGTGAAGACACTATGGTAAACATTATGGAGGTTTTTGTAAAACTAAAAATAGAGTTGCCATATGGTCCAGCAATCCCACTCTTGGGCATACATCTAAAGAAAACACTCATTCAAAAAGATAAATGCACCCAATGTTCACAGTAACACTATTTAACAGAGCCAAGATATGGAAGTAACCTAAATATTAATCAATTGAAGGGATAAACAATTCATCAGATGAAAGGATAAAGAAGATTCCATACACACAGATACACATACTACTTGTCCATAAAAAATGAAATAACGTCATCTGTAGCAACATAGATGAACCTAGAAATGACCATAAATAAAAGACCATTTCTTTTATTTATTTATTAAGTCATATATTTTTCCATCTGAAAAATATATGGTATCACTTATATGTGGAATATAATATATAACACAAAGAACTTATTTATGAAACAGAAACAGATGACCAGCCATAGGAAACAAACATATGGTTACCGAAGGGGAGATGGTGAGGCATAAATTTAGAGTTTGGGATTAGCAGATACAGACTACTATTTATAAAATAGATAAATAGCAACATCCTATTGGATGGTACAGGGAAGTATATTGAATTTCCTATAATAAATCATAATGGAAAAGAATATGAAAAAGAATATGCATATGTGAATCACTGCTCTACCCAGAAACTAACACTGGAAATCAACTATGTATGTATATGTATATGTATGTATATATATATATATAAATAAATAAAACTCACAAGTATCACCTTAAATACATTTTGCTCCCCAAAACCAACTTTCCTGCTTAACTGTGTTTGTGTCTTGACTTGCAAAGATCACCTGATATCCATGCCAACTTCATTTCTCTTCAGATAACCTAATCCTAACATATGTTCATCAATATCTTTATCTTAATCTGATTTTCACTGTATGCTTAATGTTTAAAATTTATTTGGCAATGCTGTAATAATTCCCATGCTTTTTTTCTGAATTTATTACTTCCCCGATGGCTGAGCACTAACCAATCTGCCTGTAATGCAGGAGATACGTATTTGATTCCTGTGTCAGGGAGAAGCCTGGAGAAGGAAATGGCAAGCCACTCCAGTATTCCATTCTGGGAAATCCAATGGACAGAGAAGCCAGGTGGGTTACAGTCCAGTTCAGTTAAGTCACTTCAACTCTTTGTACCCCATAGACTGCAGCATGCCAAGCCTCCCTGTCCATCACCAAGTCCCAGAGTCTACTCAAACTCATGTCCATTGAGTTGGTCATACCATCCAACCATCTCATCTTCTGTCATCCCCTTCTCCTCCTGCCTTCTATCTTTTCCAGCATCAGGGTCTTTTCAAATGAGTCAGTTCTTCACATCAGGTGGACAAAGTATTGGAGTGTCAGCTTCAGATCAGTCCTTCTAATGAATATTCAGGACTGATTTTCCTGATCCACTGGTTGGATCTCCTTGCAGTCCAAGAGACTCTCAAGAGTCTTCTCCAACACCACAATTCAAAAGCATCAGTTCTTCAGCACTCAACTTTCTTTATAGTCCAACTCTCACATCCATACATGACTACTGGAAAAACCATAGCCTTGACTAGACAGACCTTTGTCTCTTTTTTTTAATATGCTGTCTAGGTTGGTCATAACTTACTTTTTGACCTGCCTACAGATTTCTCAGGAAGCAGGTCAGGTGGTCTGGTATTCCCATCTCTTGAAGAATTTTCTACAGTTTGCTATGATCCACACAGTCAGTGGATTTGTCATAGTCAGTAAACCAGAAATAGATGTTTTTCTTTAACTCTCTTCCTTTCTCCATGATCCAGCGGATGTTGGCAATTTGATCTCTGATTCCTTTGCCTTTTCTAAATCCAGCTTAAACATCTGGAGGTGCACAGTTCACGTACTGTTGAAGCCTGGCTTGGAGAATTTTGAGCATTACTTTGCTAGCATGTGCTGCTGCTGCTGCTAAGTCGCTTCAGTCATGTCTGACTCTGTGTGACCCCATAGACAGCAGCCCACCAGTCTCCTCCATCCCTGGGATTCTCCAGGCAAGAATACTGGCGTGGGTTGCCATTTCCTTCTCCTTGCTAGCATATGAGATGAGTGCAATTGTGCAGTAGTTTGTGCATTCTTTGGCATTGCCTTTCTTTGGGATTGGAATGAAAACTGACCTTTTCCATTCCTGTGGCTACTGTTGAGTTTTCCAAATTTGCTGGCATATTGAGTGCAATACTTTCACAGCATCATATTTTAGGATTTGACATAACTCAATGGAGTTCCATCACATCCACTAGCTTTGTTTGTAGGCCTACTTGAGTTCACATTCCAGGATGTCTGGCTCTAGGTGAGTGATCACACCCTCGTGATTATCTGGGTCATGAAGATCTTTACTATACAGTGCTTCTGTGTATTTTTGCCACCTATTCTTAATATCTTCTGCTTCTGTTAGGTCCATACCATTCTGTCCTTTATTGTGCCCATCTTTGCATGAAATATTCCCTTGGTATCTCTAATTTTCTTGAAGAGATCTCTGGTCTTTCCCATTCTCTTGTTTTCCTCAATTTCTTTGCATTGATCACTGTGGAAGGCTTTCTTATCTCTCCTTGCTATTCTTTGTAACTCTGCATTCAAATGGGTATATCTTTCCTTTTTTCCTTTGCCTTTTGCTTCTCTTCTTTTCACAGCTATTTTAAAGCCTCCTCAGACAACCACTTTGCCTTTTCGCATTTCTTTTTCTTGGGGACAGTCTTGATTCCTGTCTCCTATACAATGTCATGAACCTCTGTCCATAGTTCTTCAGGCACTCTGTGTATCAGATCTATTCCCTTGAATCTATTTGTCACCCCACTGTATAATCATAAGAGATGTGATTTACATCATAGCTGAATGGTCTAGTGGTTTTCCCTACTTTCTTCAATTTAAGTCTGAATTTGGCAATAAGGAGTTCATGATCTGAGCCACAGTCAACTCCTTGTCTTGTTTTTGCTGACTATATAGAGCTTCTCCATCTTGGCTACAGTCCATGGGGTCACAAAAAAGTCCAACAAAACTTAGTGACTAAATAACAACAACAAATATATATCCAGATTTAGCACAACGCTATGTCCACAGTTAAAGCACTTTCATATATTTCAAAGACAAATAGGAAAGTAAGAAGAATGAATAAGAGCAGGGCCTATGGGAGCATTAAGATAATGAGAGAAAAAAAGTAAATAATGAGGGAAATGAAAGAGAAAAGAAGTAAAGGAGGAAGGATACAAAGAAAAACCAAAAAGAAAAACTGAATCTTAAAAAAAGGCAACAAAATTAATTTAGAAAATGAGCAGTACCCAATAGTTACCTCAAGCAAGAACAGAATAGTGCCTATTCCCACCACCTGGACTATAAAATCTTTGTGGCGTATAGAGGAGAGTATACTCTATACCCTTCTTAGAAGGGTATTATATCAGGAATGGAGGGTAATTAGCCATAGACTAATCATGTCTTAAGTTCAAGACCCTAAGAAGCAAATCATACCATAGTAAATTCATTCAAATTTACAGGAAAGAAAAAATATTCACTGGCATTTGGTTAAAAACAGGCACATGAAACAGCAGGAAAATGATTTGTATAAGGAGAAACATGAATCAATCAAAACCAAACTGAAATTGAAAGTGATATTAGAGTTTTCATAAAAATAGCAATGTATAAATTAGTATTTTACTATATTATATTATANTCACAAAGAAAAGACAGAATTTAGAGAAAAGAAAGTGGATTAGAGAACAGTGAGGCGACTTCAGTAGGCCTAACACATATGCACTGGGTTGGCCAAAAAGTTCGTTTGTAACATCACGTAGAAAAACCCAAATGATCTTTCTGGCCAACCCAATAACTAGAGTTCCCAAAGGAAGAAAACAAAGGTATCAGAAAAATAATTGAGAAAACAATGATCCCAAATTTTCCAAGAAGCTCAATGAACCCCAAGCACAAGAAATATAAAGAAAACAACATGAATTTCATAAACAAGTTGATCAAATCTGTGACACAAATATTTTTATATGAGAATTTTTTTTAACTTTAAGAAGTAAAGCAATTACAGAGAGAAAAAAACATAAAAATAGTAGCAGATTTCTCATGATCAATGTAAGTGTGAAGACAGTAGATTGATATACTTAATGCACTGAAGCAGTGTATCTGTCAACTTACAAGTTTATACACAGCGAATATGCAAAAACTTTATCAGACTTACAAACACTGAAATATTTAATAAACAGCAAACTAGACTTACTGTAAACATTAAAGGAAGCTTTTCAGGTGGAAGAAGAATTATATACATATTGATACAAAAAAATGAAAAAAAATACTAGAAATGTTAACTACTAAATATGCACGGCTTTTTATGTTTAAAGTTCTTTAAAAGGTAAATAAATTTTTAAACAAAATAATAACAATGAAGTATAATATTTATAACATATATAAAAGTAAATGATTGACAATAATAACAGACAGGCTGGAGAGGAGAATTGGAAGTATATTATCTTAGGATTCTTATAATGTGCATGAAAATGTATAGTATCATTTGCAGATAAACTGTGACTAAGATCAAATATACTTTGTAAACCCTAAAACAATAACTAAAGTAAAAGAAGAGTTGTAGAAGTAAAAACTGTAAAGCTAGATATATTTAAAATTCAAAAGAAGTCAGAAAAAAAGAGTAATATGGAAACAACACATGACACAAGTAGAAAACAAGTAACAAGAAGACAGATTTAATAACCATATCAATAGTCAAGTTAAATATAAATGGCATAAATATCCCGATCGAAAGTAAAAGCTTATCATGTTGGATAGACTACCATGTGCTATCGATCAGAAACGTTTTAAATGTAAAGATACAAACTAGTTAAAAGGATAAAAAAATATATCTTGCTAAAACTAAAACAAAGTAGAAGTTAGAATTGGTTTTATTAACATCAGATGAAGTATCTTGCAGAGAAAGAGGAGTACCACATGTAAAAATTATTTCATATTAGTAGTCAATCTGTCAAGAGGACATCAGTATCTTAAAATGTTTGTACCTAATAACAGAGCTTCAAATTACACAAACAAAAACTGGTAAAATTTCAAGGAGAAAAAGACAAAGAGAAAAAAAATAATCTGCAACTGTAATAAGAGATTTCAATATTCCTCTCAGTGAGTGACAGAAAAGAAGGAATATATAGAAAATAGGAAAGGATATAGAATATTTGAAAACAATAAATATAGATGGAAGGAAACAACACCTTATTTGCAAATCTCGAACATAACACTTGAGAGTATAAATAGTAAACTATTTAGAAACCTTTCTAATTCAGAAAAAGGAGTGAACACAGTTACCTAATTTATTCCACAATGTCAATCTCCTTGCAGAAAAGATTATATGTCACAAACTGTAATAAAAATAGTAGCTGAAGAGTGATAATTTAAGCATTTGAGACAAAACACTTTTACTAGTTAAGATAAAATGTTTTTAAGACTGTATTTTTCATTTTACATATTTTTAATAGCATTTTCAACTTACATTACTTCATTTGGTATACAGGAAAAGTACATTACACACAACTAACCATGCAATTACTGAGAGTTTACTCTGGTCTTCAAATTCTTATTCTATTCCTCCCATCATCTATTCTTCCTTTTATCTCCTCCCATCATCAATGCCATGGACTCATGTATTTTTCAATGAATCAATCTGTATAACTCATATTTTTGTAATCAGACACAAATGAGTATCACAGGGTTAATTTCCTGAAGCATTCACCTAGAAAAATGCAGTTTCCAACCTGGGTTTTGTTAGCAAAAAGTTTTTGAATTTACATGTTTGTATGTTTATGTATGTATCTGTACATATTTTTGTATAGACTAAATCTGAAAACATAGACAAAGATCTCTTAATAGTGCTTACTTTTATTATATTTGGGTACTTACATAAGTTTGCCAACTCTTTTTTTGTCAGTTTGCCTTCCAAAGTGAGTCAGTGTCTATATTTAATTCCACAGTCAAATAAATAAACTGAGAAGTTAAATATAAAATGTTCTAAAATTTAAGGTTTCAGCTTCAGGAAAATAGTAAAGCAATCTGATTTAATTGTGATACATATAACTATTTTTGAAATAAATTATGCACACTAAAATACTAAACCTATAAAACTAATAACATGAAAAATAAATCTCTTATTGTCCTGCCCTCAGTTTCCCATTTTTATATGAAGAAAGCAAAAACTTACCTTAGATTATCTAAGCCTCAGTATTTTCAACTATACAACTGGGATAATAATCAGTAATAATTCAATGCCAGTAACTGGAAATTAACATTACTATGGTAAGACACAGGAGACAAAACTCACATCTGTGATGCTCAATATTCTTGTATCATCTCAAAGCTCACCATTTATCTTTGCCACGTGGGTTAGATCAACACTGTCATGTTAACTAATCATAGTGATTATTACTGCTACTTAACACGTGTATAGTCTTTGTCATCTTCCATTAACTATCAAAGTGTTGGCATTACCTCGTGTATTTTATCATCTCATATAAAATATAGGAGAAGCTTTCAACATACCTAAATTTTAGGCTATTTTTTTTATATATAATTTATAAACATGCAGTTATCTGCTGTGTTATACTATTTGCTTGAAGTGGTCATCGTATTTTAAATAAATAAATAATGAGAGAGTGAGGCAGAGGTTCTTCTGTATATACTCATATTTACTACTTATTATTTCTGGTGATTCCCATTTAATTATGTAGATTGAAATTTCCTTTAAGACAGATATTCTGGTAATGAAGTACTCAGCATTTAGCTGAAAATGCCTTTATTTCATTTTTAATTCTGAAAGAATTTCTGTGAACGTGGAATTGTCTCTTTAGAGCTATTTTCTTTGGGTACTTTGAAGCAGTTGTTTCACTGTCATTTAGCCACAATTGTTTCTCCTGAGAAAGCAACCATATTTTGAATCACTGTCCTCTTATATGTAATACCTAAATGTTCTGTGGCTACTATCAATATTTTATCTTTATTTTTAATTTCACCATTTAGTGATGTGCATAGTATAATGGCTATTATATTTATGCTTCTGCGCTATTGTATTGAGCTTCTTGGAGCTATAAATTGGGATATTTCACCCATTATTTCTCTGATTTTTCTCTTCATTACCCATTCTTCCGCTTCTCTCCTTCAGGAATTCTAGTTATACAAATAATGTAGCATTTGTATATATAGCATTTCATACAGGTTTATAAGATTTTTCTTTCAGTTTTGTTCTGTGTTCTTCAGATTATATAATTTTTATTTATCGGTTCTCAAGTTCATTGATCATTTCCACCATTGCTATTCTTCCCTAGCTAATATTTTTTAAAATATTTATTTATTTGGCTGTACCAGTTCCTAGTTGCAGCACGTGGGATCTAGTTTCCTGACCTCTAGGGACTGAACCAAGGCTCTCTGCATTGACAGCACAGAGTCTTAGCCACTGGATCACCAGGGAAGTCCCCTGTTCTAGTTAATATTTTTAAATAGTTACTATACTTTCTAGTTTTAAATTTATATTTTTAATAGTTTTTTTTTTTACTGACATTTAACCTCTGTTAACTTACTGTGTAT
>SJYQ01000230.1:361570-377238 GCA_006410935.1 Redunca redunca | reverse complement strand
TTTTACTTCAACCTGTTTTTCTCATCCCTGACTACAGAATTAATGTAACTGTAAGAAAATTTTTAGTTATAGATTCCAGACTTTTAGCAATTCCAAAGGGAAAGAGAAAGTAAAAAACAGAGATGAAAGTGAGTTTTTAAACAGTAGCTCTGTGAAAAGAATTGAACACAAAGAATACAGAAGAAATCTTTGCCTAGTTCAAATTTTGTTAGTAATTTCAGAATTTTATCATCTTCATGGTCTTCAAGAATTGCCAATATTTCATTACAGAAAAAGACAAAGGCAATGTGTACATATTTTTAAAAAGTAACACACTAAAAAATATAACTGTTATTAATTTGAGTTCCTTTTCTCCATATAAATTTGCAATATTAGCCTGAAGGTTATGTTGGGCTAGGAAAAAGTCAGCTGGGCTTCCTACAAAGTTTTAATTTTTATATACATTCTATCCACAGATATAAACATAGCTGAAGGAAACCATTTTGCCATCAATCAATAACCACATAGAAATTAACAATTTTACTAAAGTAAATGAGAATACACGTCAGAGGATTTCATTTCAGAAGCTAAATGATTTTTATTATATATACTTCAAGTATTTTTGATCACTATATATAATTTTTCACTATTAAGCATATTCATTTCTAGAGTGAGAAATTCAGCACATTTTTATATGTACCTATGACCAACCTAGAGGGCATATTAAAAAGCAGAGACATTACTTTGCCAACAAAGGTCCATCTAGTCAAGGCTATGGTTTTTCCAGTGGTCAGGTATGGATGTGAGAGTTGGACTGTGAAGAAAGCTGAGTGCCGAAGAATGGATGCTTTTGAACTGTGGTGTTGGAGAAGACTCTTGAGAGTCCCTTGGACTGCAACGAAATCTAACCAGTCCATTCTAAAGGAAATCAGTCCTGGGTGTTCATTGAAAGGACTGATGTTAAAGCTGAAACTCCAAGACTTTGGCCTGATATGAAGAGCTGACTCATTTGAAAAGACCCTGATGTTGAAGATAGGAGGAGAAGGGGATGACAGAGGATGAGATGGCTGGATGGCATCACTGACTCGATGGACATGAGTCTGAGTGAACTCCGGGAGTTGGTGATGGACAGAGTGGCCTGGCGTGCTGTGATTCACGGGGTTGCAGAGTCGGACATGACTGAGTGACTAAACTGAACTGATGGAATAATAAGTGATGATAAAATAGTTTACACTGAAGACATTTAGATTGAAATTGTAAAAACTTGTTCTGTAACTTCACAATTAGTTGAGAAGACAGTTCTAAATTTTAGTGTTCAGAAAATAGACACTTTATTAGAAATTAAATATGATAAACATTCAATTTGCGTAGATAAAATTTATCAGAAGCTCAATTATAACTGGTAGCAATGTCCTAGAGATGAAAAAGGAGGTTTGTTTAAGACTTTTGGTATAGACTTTCAGAGTTTGGGAGTTGATGCAAAGCTCTATTTAATTTCACCTTTAAGAAAAAAGATTATAAAATGAGACATTAGCCCCCCCCCCAAAAAAAAAACTGGTAATGAGATGCTACAAGCACTATAAAGAAAATTTAAATATTGAGGAATAAGTTAAATAATCTACAGATCATCATTTGGTCTTTTGAAATTGGGATTCCTTACATCAAAGAAAAAATTTGGTCTTGAAGGATGTACTGTCTGATTTTTTTAAGCAGTGCCCTTTGGCCACTCTTCAATCATCTATTTCAGTTATTCTCTACAACAACAAAAGGCTATAAAAAAAGATCCACAGGAGACAGGTTGAAAGGGAAGAGATGAGATCAGGTACGGAACTGAGTCCCTAAGAGGGGACACAGAACACGAGGGTGATTATATAGGCTTGGAGATCTTGGCGAGTGTGCAATCTGAGCCACATATTGGACATCTCAGCCCAGGGTCCGACACTAGGAAGACAAGCCTCCTTCCCTGGTTTTGAACAAGTGGGACTTACGGAAGAGCTATAGGAACCTAGACTTCTCTTGTGAAGAGCTCACCATACCTGCTCACTCTCAGGAACAAGCAGAGGAAGCAGACTGAAAGCACCTGCCGCTCAGGACAGTTTTTCAGGACCACCTCAGCATGCACTCCGGCCCAGGTCAAGTGCCCCTCTGACATCTCCAGCTCTGCAGTAAGTTCCCCCTAGAGCAAAGGCTAAAGAGAGTGAGCACCTGAGGTAAACGAAACCAGCTCAGACCTGGCACCGATCTGAACGGGGCGAGGGTGGCCACTATTGCTGCTTGCAGAGGTAGTGGATTGGCAGTTGTCTGTAGCTCTAACTGGCACTCCAGGACCACTGCAGTGAGCACTCCAGCCTGCATCAGGCACCAACTGCAGCCCCTCTCACTCCAGAACTGTTCCCTTCTGAGGCAAAGGTGTCATTGCTGAGAGTGGTAAAAATGCACACTTACAAGAAATGGAGTCAGCTCATCTGCAACCCTCAGGGCCACAGCTTCAGAATCTTGGGATCTGACCCTGCACTCAAGAGGGCAGTGATGGCCACTGAGAATAGGAGAAGCCTCAGGTCACACCTGGATTTGGCTCTATCCCCTCCATCTCCAGCCCCCGGGGATATCAAGGTGACAGCTGCCAGCACACCCACAGGGGAAGGTGTGAGCCTTGCTCATTTCAGATCCAGCTCTCCTACCAAAGCCACTGGGCACATACAAACTACACAGAGACTCTCACACACAAACGCAACCCTTACAGACTGGAACTAGTTAACACCAAATTTCATAAAGTTAAACAAAATGAAACAAAGAGGGATTTGTTTCCAATGAAAGAGAAAAAAAAAAAAAAAAAAAAAAAAAACCTGAGACAAACAACTTATGAAAAAGAGAAGTAATTTACCAGATAAAGAGTACAAAGTATTAAGGATGCTAACTGAACTTGGGAAAAGCATAGATGAACACAGTGAGAATTTTAACAAGGAACTAGGAAACATAAAGAAGAATCAGTAGGAGCTGAGACAAATGAAATTTTGTTATCAGACAACGTGAATGTTTTATGGAATCTGAGAATTTAGATTAGATAAAACAATGCTAGAAAAGGAGAGACAAACTCAATTCGTTTCAGAGATAGTATCATTTGGAAAAAGGAAAAGCTTCTCCAAGAGTTTATAATCTGCTCAGTTACAAGTTTCTCATTTCTTTTGCCTTTATCCTTAGGGCCTCAGATACTAAGGCATGTCTACAGATATTTTTAAAGAATTTAATAGTTCTCTGAAAATATTAAAAGCAGATACAGGTAAACAAACATCAGAAATACTACATCAATACATTATAAAATACAAAAGACATATAAAGTGTTAAGTTCAATGGATATAGAATACATACATAAACATGTAGAACAGAATATTATCAAATTTTAGTAATTGATCTTTTTAGATATTTATAGAATGCACACTCAATGATGTCAGAATACACTTTCTTACCACAAACATTACAGAATCCAGAAGTAGTCCCATACCTATGTGGAAAGTATACTTTTATCAAAGGTACAGTTCAGTTCAGTTCAGTCACTCAGTCGTGTCCGACTCTTTGTGACCCCATGAATCGCAGCACTCCAGGCCTCCCTGTCCATCACCAACTCTTGGAGTTCACTCAAACTTATCTCCATCGAGTCGGTGATGCCATCCAGCCAACTCATCCTCTGTCGTCCCCTTTTCCTCCTGCCACCAATCCCTCCCAGCATCAAAGGTACAAAGGCAATTAAATGGAGAAAAAAATAGCCATTTCAACAAATGGAGCTAGAGCAACTGGATATGTTTAGATTTAAAAAAGGCTCAAAACAGACATACACCTAAGTTTAAAGTCTAAACAAAACTATAAAACTTCTTGATCAAATGTAGCATAAAATGTTTGTGACCTTATGTTAGGCATAAAGAGAAAAATAACTTCTCAGTAAAGAAGAACATCAATACGATTAACAACAGACTTCTAATTTGATATAACAAAGCCCTGAAAGCAGTGGAATGACTAAGAAAAAGGGACATGAACCAAAAAGAATTCTATATCTAGCAATATCATTCTTCAGGATTGGAGGTGAAATAAAGGCATTCATAAATAACCCCAAAATAATAAAACCAATTGCTAACAGACTTGGTTTATAAGAAATAATATAGAATTATATAATAAATAATAAAGGAATTCTCTGAAAAGGATAGTATCTTATATTAACTATTGTTTCTGATTTTTATTCCCCCATCCCCCAGAAGGTTATTGCTCTTTTTTCTTTGTTTATTTAGTAACATGGCTGGACTACATTAATGAAATCTCTCACAATGTGCTACCTGAGGTCTTTGCTTAGTTTAGTTTTATTGTTGTTGTTGCTACTCTTATTTTAAGTGGAGCTAGCTAGCAGTAGCCTGTGTGACTGCACTGCAGGGCCAGGACTAAAGTGAGACCAGTAAGGAACCTTGAGAGGGAAATTTAAGGAGGTATTTGCTCTCAGTATTGTGCAGTACAGGACTGACTGATGGGTCCATGCATAGTTTTAGTAGCACACTCAAAGTTAAGCAGTTTTCCATCTGCCCCCATTTTATTTTTGCTAGAACCTCTCGTGTGTCCTTCACATGTGCAGCCTCCTCTTGCTGGTAATATTTGGATATCTTGAACAATATGGATTGTTTGATGCAAATCTACACAGCCTTTGTCCATATTCAGATATACTTAGTGTATCAAGGCTGTCCATGGCTAGCTCACCTCCCAGATTTTCCTGTTAAATCCCTGTTTAGTCTCTGGCTCTGCCATTTACCTTGACTGGGACTGAAATCTCAGTCTAGGGTATCTGCAGGCCTTTGCTTTTCTCTGCTGGGTGCAGGGTTTCTGCTTTCTACTCAATTAATTGATCCTTCTCCAGCATCAATGTTGCTGATTTTCTCAGTTTGTCTCTCTCTGATAGAAGCAAACTGACTGCTAAGCTGGAAAGGAAAGCAGATGGGAGCAGCTCCAGGCAAGAATGCTACAGACACCCACTATTCTTAGCTGAAATTTAGTAGTTTCTCATGAAAAAAAAAAAAAAAAAGGCATTTATTTCCATTTGCTGTATGCATTTGGCTAAATTCCAGAGAACCAAAATGGTTGTTTTTGGCAGTTTGGTCAAACTATATATTTACTTTCGAGGAAGAGGATTTGCCGACCTCATTTGGACATGCCAGAAGTAGCCTTGAGGGTCTCCGTGGTGGCTCAGAGGGTAAAGAATCTGCCTGCAATGTGGAAGACCTGGGTTCGATCGCTGGGTTGGGAAGATCCCCTGGAAAAGGGAAAGGCTACCCATTCCAGTATTCTGGCCTAGAGAATTCCATGGACTGTATAGTTCATGGGGTCACAAAGATTCTGACATGACTGAACAACTTGGCCACTATCAGTAGCTTACCTTCATTTGACCATCAGGGCATATTTTCTTAACCCATGATTTGGGCCTAATGTTGCTTAATGTGTTAATCACATATGACTTTTATGGCAGTCAAATGATATATTTGTAATTTTACCAGAAAGCATTTATGGATGCTTCTATAGTGTCAAAAACTGTTTTTGAGAATTTATTTAATTCTCAAAAAATCCTCATTTGTTATGCATCCTAATTATTAATTTCAGAGATTACAAAAGAATTTAAGAGGTTAAGTTGTCCAAGCACACAGTAAGAAAAAAAATAAAGATCCAGAGCCTAAACTTTTAATACCCAATTTCTGTCACCAACATTGTAAAGTATGAGAGTAAGATACTGTTCATGTTGTCTTCCATATTCTATCTCATCCTCCAGATATTTAGAGGAGTTTTCAGTCACTGATTTATCTGCTGAGTCTTTGTTATCTTAATCAGCTCTGTGTCTCAGAGTAGATGGATAACCTGTAGATATAAATAGAAGCAGAATTTTCAGAGCAAAGGGCAACAAGTCAAAGAGATTTTGATTAGGAACCTGAAGAACTATGACATAGAAATCATAGCACAGAAGAGCCCATGGCCTATATAGTTGTCATTTTGATAAAGGGATTTTTTTCCCTTTGGGAGTAGTCAGAGTTTATGAATCATCTCCCATCAGCTGTCTGGAATTTCTTTCTGATAGAGTCTTTGATGTGTGGAGAAGCAAATCATATTTTCCTTTCCATGCCACTGGATCTTCAGAATTGAGGTTGTATCACACAGTGTTTTATTTCTTATTGTTATTCTTTTTTTACCAACATCTTAATAGACATACAGAACAGATATCACTGGAAGGAATGCAAACAGCAGCCACCACATAAAATCTGGGTGATGAAATGAAAACATTTTTCACTAGAGGCAGATAAAACACATGGAAACAACCCTCCCACTTCATCAGTTTATGTCAAAGCTTATTCCCACGCAGCCACAAGGAGCCCACACATGTGAAGCCTCACTTGACATACACAGATACACTCTGGATCCTTTGCAGTAACAATTGTTTACCCTACACTATTCTGTCTTCATTATGTCAACATTAAATAAGCATCTATTTCTGCTTCATTGACTATGCCAAAGCCTTTGACTGTGTGGATCACAATAAACTGGAAAATTCTTCAAGAGATAGGAATACCAGACCACCTGGCCTGCCTCTTGAGAAACCTATATGCAGGTCAGGAAGCAACAGTTAGAACTGGACATGGAACAACAGACTGGTTCCAAATAGGAAAAGGAGTATGTCAAGGCTGTATATTGTCACCCTGCTTATTTAACTTATATGCAGAGTACATCATGAGAAACGCTGGGCTGGAGGAAGCACAAGCTGGAATCAAGATTGCTGAGAGAAATATCAATAACCAGATATGCAGATGACACCACCCTTATGGCAGAAAGTGAAGAGGAGCTAAAAAGCCTCTTGATGAAAGTGAAAGAGGAGAGTGAAAAAGCTGGCCTAAAGCTCAACATACAGAAAATAAAGATCATGGCATCTGGTCCCATCACTTCGTGGGAAAGAGATGGGGAAACAGTGGAAACAGTGTCAGACTTTATTTTGGGGGGCTCCAAAATCACTGCAGATGATGATTGCAGCCATGAAATTAAAAGACGCTTACTCCTTGGAAGAAAAGTTATGACCAACCTAGACAGCATATTCAAAAGCAGAAACATTACTTTGCCAACAAAGGTCCGTCTAGTCAAGGCTATGGTTTTTCCAGTGGTCATGTATAAATGTGAGAGTTGGACTGTGAAGAAAGCTGAGTGCCGAAGAATTGATGCTTTTGAACTGTGGTGTTGGAGAAGTCCCTTGGACTGCAAGGAGATCCAACCAGTCCATTCTGAAAGAGATCAGCCCTGGGATCTCTTTGGAGGGAATGATGATGAAGCTGAAACTCCAGTATTTGGCCACCTCATGAGAAGAGTTGACTCATTGGAAAAGACTCTGATGCTGGGAGGGAATGGGGGCAGGAGGAGAAGGGGACGACCGAGGATGAGATGGCTGGATGGCATCACTGACTCGATGGACGTGAGTCTGAGTGAACTCTGGGAGTTGGTGATGGACAGGGAGGCCTGGTGTGCTGCGATTCATGGGGTCGCAAAGAGTCGGACACGACTGAGTGACAACTGAACTGAACTGATGTCCAGCATAAAAAACAATGACTGCACTTTAATTCAAATGCCATTGATTCTCTATTTGTTTTTCAGGTAAATGTCAGTTAAGACAAAAAAAGAAAAGGCACCAATATTAAAATTGGATGTAACTGGATTGCAAAGCACTTCTTATTCCTTGCTTAAAGTACTTGGCTTTATTAGTGATACCCTAAAAGTACACTCCCACAGAGAGGCAGCGTGGGTTCTAATTCAGCTCTACCATTACTTCCTCTTCAGCACTGGCCTAACTCTTTTAACTCCCAAGCCTCAGCTTCTTCATTGTCCTGTCTACTCTAACCTATCTCACAACATTTTTAGGGGTTCAAAATGATAAAATGTTTATAAATTCTAATAATTGTAAATGCAAAATCACTATATAATTACTGGTTCATGTTATTTTATTAATGAAAACAATTTATATGAAAATCCTAATTTGACTCTCACACTGAGACCCTGCTAATCATTTTTAAGTATAATTTTCAGAAAGAGCCAACTAAAATCCTGCATTCAGAGGTTTGAATTTTTTTTTTAATTGGTGATCCACAATTAAAATATTTTGTACAAGAAGGTAAGTCATTGTAGGATTCAGAATATCAGGATACAAAGAAAAAACTCCATTAATGGAGAAAATAAATCAGCTGAATGCGAAGTGTTGCATGTTGTAGGAAAAGGGTATTAGTTTTAGAGTTGAATTTGAAGCAAATTCAAATCTGATTCTGCTAATTTATACCTATGGAAACATAGGGAAGATACTTAACTGAACCTCTGTTTCCTCACTGGTTAAGTGAAAATAACAGAAATGCCTATCATCTACTGAGTATTCACAAAGTACAAAGCACTATATTAAATATATGTTATTTAATTATTCAGGAATACAAAATGAAGCAAATTATATTAATATGCTCATTTTATAGAGGAGGAAATTAAGGCTTTCAAAGTTTGAGTGCCTTACCAAATTCACAAAGTTGGTAGGTGGGAGAGACATTTTTATACCGAAGCAGCTGGTTCTAAAGGCTGTACATTTAATGACTATATTAAAATGTCTGCTTACCTCTTTAACATGATTATATATGTGTGTGTCTGTTATCACTATATACAATATAATTATTATTATTTATAATATATTTATCACTATATGGATATTTATTATATATATAAATTAGACATGTTATATATAAATTAGACATGTTACCTATTCAATGTCTTTCACAAGCATTAATAGATGGCCATTCTTACTGATAAACTCTTTTAAAAAGACTTCAAGGATTTTAACAAATGTATTAGTTTGGGCTTTTCTTCTTAAACTCATTTAATTCCAATGAAAACATTTTGAAGCAAATATAATGATCTATTAATTAGATTAAATTTAAAACAAAAGAGAGCCCAAGCAATTGAGTGAGTTCCTCTGGATTACATAGCTCCTAAGTAGGAGAGCTGGAATTTAAACTTGATTTTCTAGCTCCAGTATACAGATCTCACTATATCATACTGGGAATTAAACTATGCCTCGTGGTTTATAAATGTATTTTTGACAAATATTTTGTTCTTAAACTATTAGCTTTTTCTTCACTTTTTAAAAAATTTATTTTTTTCATTATTTTTTGAACATACACCAGGAGTATGATTAACACATGCCAGGGAATGTAGAAAAATATCTTAGCTATTAGCAAACATTTTTCTCTAAATCCATGAATAATTTTAATTAGACACATGACACACTTGATAGACATCCCAGTTTTCAAGTGTCTATTACTGAAGACATCCTGTAATCATAACATTCTCACCTTATTATTGCATAAAAGGATACACGTATAATACAGATGAAGCTGTCAAAATCTCTAATTGCTAATGCAACATCAAAGTAAATTGGTGTGATCCTAGGTAAATGAGAAAATCCAGAAATACTATATGTCACAATATATTCTAAGCTATTGAACTCATTTGAGAGTCATCACTGTTTTGACTTGTGAAGGTAAGCTGACCCAGACAAGGAATCAGAAACACAAGCAGACATTTACCATCTCATCATACATAACCCTGCGTTGTTTTTTTTTTGTTTTGTTTTTTGCACTGATGCATATGCCAGCAAAAGCATGACTTTTTGAAGTAGTTTAGAAATCAGAAAGACCTGGTTCAAATCTGATACCCATTCCTATTTAGCTGAAAAAACAAAGGCAAGCTATTTAACAATTCCAAGTCTCATTTACAAGATAGGAAACTGAAATACTGTGAGAATCACATGAGACAAAGCACAAGTATAAAGTGTAGTACAGTCCCTGTTAGCTTCTATGAACAGCTTCTCTTGCCTGTCTGGGGTAGATTTTTCTGAATTTCCCTCAGTCTGCTAAATGTAACAAGGTATTCACTGTTGATATTACAAATCTTCCTGACAATGACAATGAATTTCAGTTAGATAAAGGATTCTAAAATTTTTAAACTTTCTAAAAGGATTTCATTTTTTTGGCTTAGACTTTTAATATTTATTGTTTTTGCCTTGATACGTGGCAGACCTTTACAGTGTACATGGGGTGTAGAAGTTGTGGAGAAAGTAACTAATGTGGTTAAGAACTACTTCCCAGAAACTTGTAATTTACAGAATGAGACAGACATGACTAGGACTCCAAAGGGACGGCACTATGGTAAGCTCTAAGTAACAGATAAATAACAGCCATGTTATAATATTCTGAGAGGAAAAAAAATTGTCTCTTTGAAAGGATTCAGAGCAGAAAGCAGGCTTTTAAAAGTTGAACAGGAAGCATCAGAAGGATATTAAGGAAATTTCCAAGTAGAACATGAGCCAAATTCTTGGGAAGTGACAGATTATAGGCAAATGAGAACCAAGACTAGATAGTAAATGCTGAAGAACTGAGTGCAGTGGAGAGTGAAAAAAGCATCAATTTGGCCATGTCCAGGAGGACATGAATCAAACAGGTCATTTCCCATGACTTATGGGGTGTATTCTTGCTTGGAAAATCCCATGGACAGACAGCCTGGTGGGCTACAGTCTATGGGGTCACCAAGAGTCAGATATGACTTAGCGATTAAGCACACGTGGGGTAAAGAAGTCATAATATCACTTTAAGAAAATAACTACAGTCCTTTATCACTTCCATGTGATATGTCACTTTTATTTGTTGGCATCTGAAATTCCAGTCACCATTTGTGAACCTCTTAATTTGTCACCTTTCATGGGTTTTATACTTTCTAATAGTATGAAGTGACTTACCAGTAGCAGCAGCAGCAAGAGGTATGTATTTAGCTTTCAAAGAAAAAAAAACAGTTGTTCATGCCTTGAAATCTGAAGACAACAGTTCAATGAGAAGTGACTCTGCATTGTCTCTACAGGGTTCCTGGATTATTGGTTCTGGGTGAGTTTTCCTGTTGATTCCTCCACTTGCAATGCTTTACTGTGAATAGTACTGACTTTTCACCTGTTACTACCCTCATGATACATAAGACTGGAGATCCTGTTTCTAAATGTGGCCTTCTGTACCTCATCCTCAGTCCAGTGAGAGGAGACTTTCTATACCTCATAGAATGGACAGTACTTGGATTTTTAGTTTAGACAGGGATCTCAGAAACTGCTCCTCACAATGCACAAGGCTAATGCCACTTTCTTATTTTTATTTGCCTGTTGAAGCCTCAACTCCTGCAGTCTAATCATTTTCTGTTACTCTGGTGGACTATATAATGTCAACTGTAGCTCATGAGTCTAGCTTTGAATTCTTTTCTTCTTTCTGATATATAAAATTTATCTGCTTAGTTTTTAAAATGCCTTTATTGGGATGTATTATATTTCAGATACCCATACAAGTCATCCATTTAAAATATACAAACTGAAACTAAATTTTTTTCTGAATAATATATTAAAAGGATCATATATCAAGATCAAATAGGGTTTATCCCAGGAATACAAAGATCTTTCTTTTAATACCCCCAAATCAATAAGTGTGATATACCACATTAATAAACTGAAGAATAAAACATATATGATCATCTCAATAGATGCATAAAAAGCATTTGGCAAAATACAACACCAATTTATGATAAAAACTCTCCAGAAAATGGTCATAGAGGAAACATACCTCAACATAATAAAGGCCGCATATGACAAACACTCAGGTAACATAATTCTCAACAGTGAAAAGCTGAAAGCATCTCCCCTAAGATCAGGAACAAGACAAAGAGAGTTTCTACTCTTACCACTTTTATTCAAGATAGTTTTGGAAGCCTTAGTCACAGCAACCAGAGAAGAAAAAGAAATAAAAGGAATCTAACTTGGAAAAGAAGAAGTAAAACTGTCACTGTTTGCAAATGACATGATACTATGCATAGAAAGTCCTAAAGACACTATAGAAAAACTTAAACCAGGGCTCTGTAACAACCTAGAGGGTGAGATGGGGAAGGAGGTAGGAGGGATGTTCAAGTGGGAAGGGACATAGGTTAAACCTATGGCTGATTCATGTTGATACTTGGCAGAAACCTATGCAATACTATAAAGCAATTATCCTTCAATTAAAAATAAATAAAAATTTTAAAAATACTAGAGCTCACCATTGAACTAAAGTTGAAGGAAACAAAATTAATACACAGATATCACTGGCACTTCTATACACAAACACAAAAGGTCAGAAAGATAAATTAAGCAAACAATCTCATTTACCAACATACCAAAGAGAATAAAATAGCTTTGAATCAATTTACCTAAGGAAGTAAAAGATCTGTACTCTGAAAACTATAACTCAATGATGAAAGAAGTCAAAGATGACAGAGAAAGATATACCATGTTCTTGGATTGGAAGATTCAATATTATCAAAATGACTATACTACCTAAGGCAATCTACAGATCCAGTGCCATTCCTATCAAATTACCAATGGCATTTTTCAGAGAGCTAGAACAAAACAATTAAATTCATATGAAAACACAAAATACCCTGAATACCCAAAGCAATCCTGAGAAAGAAAAATGAAGCTGGAGGAATTAAGATTCCCTGGCTTAAGTCCACACTACCAGTGTGGACCATATTGTTTTTTGATTCTGGCACAAAAACAGAAATATAGATCAATGGAATAGGATAGAAAGCCCAGAGATTTACCCCCACACCTATGGTCAATTAACCTACAACAAAGAAGACAAAGAATATACAATGGAGAAAAAAGTCTCTTCCATAAGTGGTGCCAGGAAAACTGAACAGCTACCTCTTGGTGTTATTCAAAAGTATAAAGGCACACATTCATCATTAATTATCATACAGAGTATAGTTAAGAGGAGATTGTCTTAAGAGTGCTCATAGGTATTAATTTCCCCATATTTTTTTTCAAATAAAGTCAGTTCATATTGTGAGAGCTTTGTAATCTCTTTTCCTATTGACTGTCCTTTCCCCGGAGCAAGCTTTCTGAGACACTATACTGGGCTCTGGGAGGAACAACAGCTTTTTGTCTTCTTGCTTTGTGGCTTCCTGCATGGAACCTTGACTTTAAGCTGGGGCAAGAGTGGTTAGGTTGCAAGATTTTCAGTCTTCCACACATGAGGTAGATCTCCTCTCTTCTGAATAGGGCCCGAGGAGAGAGGGAGTCCCTGAACTCTCAGTTGCCTTCCTCATAAACAGCCTCTTCAGCTTGGAGGAGATGAGAAGTGCTTGGGAGACTGTCTCTCTCAATGAGATATGCTAAGCCCTGATTGGGAGCTGAGGGGAGAGGAAACCCCATCTTTTTGACCACATCTGCCCATATACATAGGTGGAGTGTAGCTTCCAGCAAACCTTTGGAAGAAGAGGTAGAGAATGGGTCATGGCTCAAATGTCAGACTCTTGCTATTCTTACTGAGCTTTAGTACATTTTCTCATCTAAGTGTTTCTTCACTTTGGTATGCACTTGGTACAATTTGCAAAAACTTTAAAGAATTGCTTTTTAAAAGTTTTATCCAGGTTTGCTTGCTTTTCTAGGGAGTTGGTATACTGCCATCCTAGAAAAGAAATCCCCTTCTTCCCTTTTGAACTAACTCTGTATTTTTTGTTCCTTTTTCTGTAATGTATTACAGTATTGTTATGTATATGGAGCTAGAGGCTTCGGGGTTCACATATCAGACCAAAAACAGGCTTAAAGAGTTTTGTACCTTAGAGCTAATTCTCCCAGACACTCATGCCATAATATGCATATGTTAATCATTTTTGACACTGCATTGATATAGAGTAAAACTGCCACATGCAAAGGTTAAAAGAACTAGTTGATAAGGCAGTGTTAGGCTTAGATTCCAGAAGGTGTGACCCCTTGTCAAGCCATTATTCCTTCAACACATAGCTCCTAACATAACAGTGTTTGGAAGGATCTAATAAGCATTACTCTAAGGATTTTAAACAGTCTAGATGTTAAATCCAGTCAATTCTTAGAGCATAACTCACTTACAAAGGTATAGTATAGTTGGTTAAGTCTTCCAGGAGTACTGCAGAGTCAGCTTCATTACTCTGCTTCCTGAGGCTTCCTAGCCAGCAGGCTCTCCTGTGCCTGCGACTCATACTTGAATTAGGAGAAACTCATGAGCCCCTTATGCCTGTATCCCAAGCAAAATCTTAGAAGAAGAGCTTACAAAATGTCCTAATATGTTCCTGATCTCATAATTTCCCTAACATTTGAAATCCTTCCCCTTACCCAAAATGAATTTCGACTGCAGCATTCCTATTACGAAAGATACAATAAGAAGAGATAACTGGTAAAAAGGATACAACATGGACATACACAAAATCCTCATTTATGAAGTTTTGAAAACTAGCAAAACAGACACAAACAAACAAATATAAACCTATTTTCACAGGCAGTGTTCAGGTCATCTAAGAACACCTATGCCTCTTGTTATGTCTCAGTTTTTCATTACTGCCAGGATCTTTTAAGAAGCAGCTACACAGTAAAAAATAATTCCTTCGCTCTTCAAACCTAATATTCCAAACAGTCATAGTGACTCATGTACATATTTAAAAACTTTTCAGTATATTAAATATACTCAATAAAGCACTCATTTGTTTTTAGGTATTCTGTGAAGTATATTCAAAGGCACCATTTGATATCATTTTCTATGAAACAAGTTTACACTGTCACTGATGAAGAAATGATCTCAAATTGGAATATGGTTTAACAGACTGGTTCTATTCTGAAATACCCACTGTCCCTGAATGGATTGGTAATTAGTGAAAAAGAAACACGCTTTACATAAAAAAAAAAAGTCTCTTAAAATTTTTTCTGCCAGAGAAATTTCTCTGTCTTGGAAAGATGGTGACACTATTCAATACATAGTAAAATAAAGTATTTTTGATGGGCAACTATGGAACGGATCATTGAAATGTTCAAGACAACACAAATTCTGATAAAAACACTTTTCTGGGAGAGAAAGTATTCATTTAGTTCTTGAAGTTGTTCTAGTCTGAAAAGCCTTTGGTTAACATGTGTCTCTTTAAAAAAAGAGAAAGAGAAGTAACTCAAGCTCATCAGCTCATATGTTAGAAAAGGTTCTCTAAAAATAAGGTACTTCAAAGTGCCACAAAATAATCAACTAGAATCAACTGTCCACAAAACAGAAAAGAGGCTTGCCTCAAAAAAATTATATTGCACAGTGTGGGGTCAGATACAAAAAATGATGGAAGAATTAATAAAGATTATGGACATGTAATCAGAAGGTTGATACAACAGTGATGACAAAAATATAAATAGTGTGCAGGAGAAAGCAATACAGGTTTAAGGGAGGTGATGGGTTTGGTACTAGAACTCTACCTGATTGTGAAAATTTAGGGAATTATCATGTACATATACACAAGGATGTAGAATTCATTTTATATACACTCAATAATTCATGTATAATTCACATCAATTATATAACTGTACATATGTATTCATGTGTTACTGCTGTATGTCTAAATATGTCTCTATATATACATATATGTGTATGCACATGTCTATGTATGTGTATAAACCAATATTCATTGGGGACAATACAGTGTTCCTCAACAGATTTTGGATTGTGATGGAGCTAAAATAAAATTTTGGATCTCTTGTCTACTAAATGTGGGTAAATTATTTAACCTTATTTGTCTTCAGG
>SJYQ01000230.1:349070-360140 GCA_006410935.1 Redunca redunca | reverse complement strand
CGAATAAATAAATAAATAAATAAATAAAACCAGCTTGAACATCTGGAAAAAAAAAAAAGAATGGAGTCCTATGTGTTGATGTAGCTACAGATTGCTCCAGAGAAGCCAGATATCTGAATCTGTGTATGTGTGTGAATTCTTCCAATTCACAAAGTACTAGCTCAATTTTTTTAAAAATACAGCTTCCTCTTCTTCCCTTATCTCCATTCCATTTCCCCCTCAAAAAACTTATATGTATATTTGGTTCAGAAGTCACCAATTTGCAATCTCTATATATCATGATTATTATTATCATTATCTATATTAATATTATATTGCTTATCAACAGTAATTTAATCAAGGTTTGTTGTGAAAATAATGAATAATGTATTATAGAATTATGATGGATTTCTTAATAGCAGTATAAAAGTGGTAACATTCTATTAAGAGGTTGCCTGGTTTAGTGGAAAGAGCAATGGTTTTGGAGTCAGTCCCTCTCAGTACTCCCATATAGGACTTTAAGGAGTTTGATTTTCCTAGACTTCTAGACTTGGGTGTTCCATCTGCAAATAAAGATAATACTATTGACTTCACAGAATAATTGTGAAGAACAGAACTGTTACACATTCTAAGTTCACAGAATAGTAATAGGTCTTAGTACTACGTATTAATCAACCACTCATCCATTCATCCACACAGTCACATAACACTCATTCATTCACTAAAAGTATCTATGAAATGTGAACGTGAACTGCATGTCAAGTACTGTCCTAGGCAAACTGTATTTAAGAACACAAATAAATGTCAGTTATTGTTACAGAAATCTGGGAAGAAAGTGGCAACTGAGAGAGAATGATCGCAGAAGTGAGAATGGAGTTGGCAGGAAGATGCAATTTGGATTTGACTTCTAAACCAAAATATGAAAATGAAGCATTTTCTAGCATAACAAAGAGTTGGGATAAGATTATTTTTTATGTTGAAAGGCTCCAGAAGTGGAAAAAAGGCTCCAGAAGCTTCCAGAATTGAACTCATTAGAGAGGAATTGAAAGAATGATAGAATTATATATTGTATGACAAATACAAATAATCTCAACAAACTTTCCCACTGAGTTGGGAGTTGACTCACAAATCTTCTCAACAACCCATTCTCAATAGAAGTATACTGGCATACAACATAGAACCTATTTGTATTTATCTTTTCTATTTTTTTTTTTTTTTACTTTTCTAACATTTTAATTTCATTTCTAAAATTTTATCATGAGGAAATAGATAATGCTTTATTTTGTTTGTGTGCTTAGTCACTCAGTTGTGTCTTTGTGACTCAATGGACTGTAACCCATCAGGCTTCTCTGTCCATGTGGATTCTCCAGACAAGAATACTGGAGTGGGTTGCCATGCCCTCCTCCAGGGGATCTTCCCAACCCAGGGATCAAACCCAGATCTTCTGCATTTCAGGCAGATTCTTTACCATCTGAGCCACCAAGGAAGCCTGAGAATTCTAGAGTGGGTACCCTATCCGTTCTCCAAGGGATTTTCCTGACCCAGGAAATTGAACCAGGTTCTCCTGCATTGCAGGTAGATTCTCTACCAGCTGAGCTACCAAGAAAGTCAGAACTAATAATAATATACCACTTTAATGCAAATGGTGATAACAAATTTTGGCAAATATAAGATTTAATATAATGACCAAAGTGAAATTTGAACAGTACACCATCTACTAAAAGGATGGGAGCTGGAGAGTCATGTAAAAAAGAACTGTACTAAAGAAAATAAAACAACAAAAAAAATCAATGAAAATGAAACACTATCTGAAAATGCCCAAAGATGATGTATTCCTAGACTGAAATCACCATAAATAAGACCTAGCTGCCATTCAGTTCAGTTCAGTTCAGTCGCTCAGTCGTGTCTGACACATTGCGACCCCATGAATCACAGCATGCCAGGACTCCCTGCCCATCACCAACTCCAGGAGTTTACCCAAACTCATGTCCATAAGAGTCGGTGATGCCATCCAGCCATCTCATGCTCTGTCATCCCCTTCTCCTCCTGCCCCCAATCCCTCCCAGCATCAGGGTCTTTTTCAATGAGTCTACTCTTCGCATGAGGTGGTCAAAGTATTGGAGTTTCAGCTTTAGCATCAGTCCTTCCAAAGAACACCCAGGGCTGATCTCCTTTAGAATGGACTGGTTGGATCTCCTTGCAGTCCAAGGGACTATCAAGAGTCTTCTCCAACACCACAGTTCAAAGGCATCAATTCTTTGACACTCAGCTTTCTTCACATTCCAACTCTCACATCCATACATGACCACTGGAAAAACCGAAGCCTTGACTAGACAGACCTTTGTTGGCAAAGTAATGTCTCTGCTTTTCAATATGTTATCTAGGTTGCTCATAACTTTCCTTCCAAGGAGTAAGTGTCTTTTAATTTCATGTCTGCAATCACCATCTGCAGTGATTTTGGAGCCCAAAAAATAAAGTCTGACACTGTTTCTATTGTTTCCCCATCTATTTCCCATGAAGTGATGCCATTACAAACACTAATACACATACTCTGCTTCCTGTCATAGGTAAGTCAGCCTCCTTTCTTTGTCCATTTAAATTTCTTAGGAAATTAAATCACTTTTAATACCATAAGATCAAATGATTTCAAATTTAACAATAGTAATTTATTTGTAATCAGCTCATAATATGAAATATGATGCTAGCATTTTATTTTTTCATTCATAAGTTCTTCATTTATGATGTACAACATGGTCTGTTTACAGCTGGGAAGACAAATATAAATAAACAATCTCTATCCCAAAGAATGAATAGAGTATGGCAACATGGATGGACCTGGAGATTATCATATTAAGTGAAGTAAGTCAAAGACAGCATCNGGTAAGGATTTAATTCTTGCAGAGAATTCATAGAAGGTTTTTCAGAAAAATAGTGATTTAAGAAAGGTCTTAAAAATGCACATGAGCTTACAAGTTGATTCTATGAATATACTAGAGATCTTCAGCTTTTAATGTAGAAACAAAAGACAAAACAGGGCATTATATGTTAAATACTGAAGTATGCTGTATTAATTACTAAATATTATTGGTGTTCAAGAAAGTATGAGAAATTATTATTGAAGAAACCTTCTAAAAAATTGATTTGTGTCTTGCAAGGTATCCATTCTAAGATAGAAAAATCATGGAAAAATCTCTGAAGGTTACACAATTTGTACCAAATGAAAGAAAGACTCACAATTATGGGGACAAAAACCACCTGAGCCTACATGCTCCTCCTGTTTCCTCCTGCTTTTACAGATGAGCTGTCCACATTGTTATGAAAAGCTAACCCTTCCATTTATGTACCAGATCCCATATTCTTTTGCCTAATCAAGAGCACAGATCCTGAAGTTTCCTCTCATATTGACACTATTTCTTCTCTCTTTGCCAGATGTCTTCACTTGACTTACATATACAGTGTAATTTCTACCATCATATAAAAAGCCCTCTTTTTTTTTAAATTTAATAGCATCATCTTTTATGATTTTACTTTTTAATTAATATAACTGGAGGATAATTACTTTACAATATTGTGATGGTTTCTGCCATCTATCAACATGAATCAGCCACAGGTATACACATGTTTCCCCCATCCTGAAACCTGCTCTGATCTCCCTTCCCACCCTGTCCCTCTGGGGCTTTGGTTGCCCTGTTTCATGCATCGAACTTGCACTGGTCACCTATTTTACATATGGCAATGTGCATATTTCAGTGTTATTCTCTCAAATCATCCCACCTTCATCTTCTCCCACTGAGTCTAAAAGTCTGTCTTTACATGAGTCTCCTTTGCTGCCCTGCATGTAGGATCATCTTGGTAAAGTATGAACATGGTAAACTTATTTGTTTAACAAAGATAGATTGGGAACTTACACATAGAAGTAGAAAGCAGGATAGCAGGTACTTTGGAGGGTGGTGGTGATTTGGAGAGGATACAAATTGGATCTTTCTGAGATGCTACTAATATTCTGCTTCTTTATCTGTATGTTGTTTTCATGTTGTATGTTTGCCTTGGAAAAATTCATGAAGCTTTTACTTATAATGTATGCACTTTGCTATACATGTTATATATCAATGAAATTTTCCCTAAAAAATAGTAATTTAGGGCCAAATTTGAAATGGCATTTTAACAAGCCATGTCTGACAATTTCTGCCTTTGTTCTCTCTGCAAAAAAAAAAAAAACAAAACAAACTTTCTTCAGGATAGAAAGCCCAGGTATAAAGTCATCTACTTATGGTCAATTAATCTACAAAAAAGCAGACAAGTATATACAGTGGAGAATACAAGAATATACAATGGAGTCTCTCCAATGGTGGTGCTGGGAAAACTGGATAGATACATTTAAAATAATGAAATTAGACCATTTTTAATACCATATATAAAAACAAACTCAAAATAGATTAAACACCTAAATGTAAGGCTATAAAACTCCCAGAGGAAACAGTAAGCAGAACACTCTTTGATAAAAATCGCAGCAATAGTGTTTTGGATCTGTCTCCTAGAGTAATGGAAGCAAAAGCAAAAATAAATAAATAAGACCTAATTAAACTTAAAAGTTTTGCACAGCCAAAGAAATCATAAAACAAATGAAAAGACTACCTATGGACTAGGAGGAAATATTTGCAAATGATGCAACCAACACGGGATTAATATCTAAAAACTACAAACAGCTCATACATCTCAATATTTTTAAAAAATAATAATAAGCAGAAGACACAAACTGACACTTTTCCAAAGAAGACATACAGGTGGGCCAGAAAGTACGTGAAAAGATGCTCAACAACACTAATTATTAAAGAAAAGCAAAATTACAGAGAGGTATCACCTCACACCAGTCAGAATGGCCATCATTAAAAATCTACAATGAAAAATGCTGAAGAGGGTGTGGAGAAAAGGGAACCCTCCTAAACTATTGATGGGAAGGTAAATTGTACAACCACTATGGAGAACAGTATGGTGGTTCCTTAAAAAATTAAAATAGAGTTACACATGATCCCTACCAATCCCACTCCTGGGCGTATATCCAGAAAAGATGAAAACTCTAATTCGAAAAGATATATGTACCCCAATGTTCACAGCAGCATTATTCACCACCATTACTTTACCAACAGCCAAGATATGGAAGCAACCTAAAAGTCCATTGATGGACGGATAAAGAATATTCCATATATACAACAGAATATTAGTCATAAGAAAAAATGAAATTTTTGTTGCTGCCATTTGCAGCAACACAGATAGACCTAGAGATTGTCATACTAAGTGAAGTAAGTCAGACAAAGACAAATATCATATGATATCACTTATATGTGGAAGCTAAAAAAACAATTCAAATGAGCTTATTTACCTAACCTAACCCTAAACTGAAATAGACTCACAGACATAGAAAATAAATTTATGGTTATCCCAAAGGAAAAGGGTGGGGTAGAAATAAATTAGAAGGCTAAGATTAACACATACACGCTAACTGTGTAGAGGACATAAACAACAAGGTCCTACATGTATAGAACTATATTCAATATCTTGAAATTACCTTTAATGGAAAAGAATCTGAAAAAGAATAATATACTATATATATATATAAAGAACATATATAAGTAAATCAATTTGTTGTATACTTGAAACTAATACAACACTGTAAATCAACTATACTTAAACAAACAAACAAACAAACAAAAAATACAGTGGAAGAGCAGAGATGAGTGGTACCATGTATTGACCTTCACATTAGGGGTGGCAAGCACTATGGTCTATGGGGAGCGGATATCTGTACAAATGGAGTAAATGCTACTAAACCCCACTGATTTTACCATGTTGTAAAGTGGGTCGTATGTTTCATTGTAAGGAAAACTGGGAAAGCTGAATTTTTATATAAAATCTTCCAATTTTTATATGTTAAATAAAAAATAATTTCTTAAAAAAAATAAATTCCACATATATGTATTAATATACAGAGCATTTATCTTTCTCTTTCTGACTTACTTCACTGTGTATAATAGGTTCCAGGTTCATCTACCTCATTAGAACTGAATCAAGTGTGTTCTTTTTTATAGCTGAGTAATATTGCATTATGTATATGTACAACAACTTCCTTTTCCATTCATCTGCCAATAGCCATTTAGGTTGCTTCCATGTCCTTCCTATCTATTATAAACAGCCCTGTAATGAACACTGGGGTACATATGTCTCTTTCAATTCTGGTTTCTTTGGGGTGTATGCCCAGCAGTGGGATTCCTGGGTCATATGGCAGTTCTATTACCAGTTTTTTAAGGAATCTCCACACTGGGCTCCATAGCAGCTGTACCACTTTGCATTTCCAACAGTGCAAGAGGGTTTCCTTTTCTCCACATCCTTTCCAGCATTTACTGTTTATAGACATTTTGTTGACAGCCATCCTGACCAGTGTGAGATGATACCTTATTGTGACTTTGATTTGCATTTCTCTAATAATGAATGATGTTGAGCATCTTTTCATGTGTTTATTAGCCATCTGTATATTTTCTTTGGAGAAATGTCTGTTTAGGTCTTTTGCCCACTTTTTTATTGGGCTTTTCCTTTTTCTGGTATTTAGTTGCATGAGCTGCTTTAAACAAGCCCTCTCTTGACCCTGTTTCCCCTTTCAAGTAATACCAACATTCCATTCACTTTACATCAAAACTCTTCCAAAGTCCTAATACTCCTTTTATCCAATGTTTCTGTACCAATTCAGCCTGTTGTCTCCAATCCTCCATCATACCTGCTGTTGTCAAAGTGACTGATGACTTCATATTATCAAAAGGAATATCTAAGCCTCAGAGGTCGCCATTGTTGAACTTTCTGCACATTTAACATTTCATATGTCCTTATTAAATAACTTTCTTCCCTTGGCTTTCACAACACCATGTACTCCTGGTTTCCCCCCCCTTCCTTACTGTCAACTCATCTTTGCTCATCTCATCTCCTCAACCACTAAGCAAAGCTCAGTCCTAAATTTTCTACTCTTATCAATGTACATTACCTTGTTGATTTCATCTAATCTCATGGTATTAAATCCAATCTATAAGATAACCTCACAAATTTAGTATCCTAATCCAAACTCCACTTCTATGAGCTTCAGTTTTAAATGTTTAACAATTTATTTGATGTCTATATTTAGATGTCCAATAATAGACAATTTGAAATTATTATATTTCAAACTGATTTTTTTTTATTTCACCCCATCACCCCACCAAAATTTTTCATTAATCCTTTCAGTTCCTAAGGCCAAACCATTTGGATTTATTTCTGATTTTAAATCAACTAGCAAAATCCATTGTCTGTTATTTCCAATGCATTCAGAAAACTCATCACCAATAGTACCACTCTGATCCAAATCAACAGTACCTCATGCCTCAGTCATTACAACAGCCATCTAATTGTTTTCCCATCTTCACCGACCGTACATTCTCTTAATGGTAGTTAATCCATTATCTACATGATCATTTAAAATGTACCTCAGAACATACTCCTAACCCTAACATAACCACTATTTCACTCAGAGGAAAAAGCCAAAATTCATGCAGAGCCTTCCATAACCCTACATGATCTAGCCCCTCACTGCCCCTCTGATTTTCTCTTCCCTTCCACTCCTGCCATTAATCTACTCCAGCAGCACTGATGACCTTGCTGTCTCTTCATACCTAAAGGTTTTATATTCACTCTTCCTTTGCCTGGGATATTCTTTTCCAAGGTATTTACCATCCATGTATCAACACTACTCTTCATTTCATTCAGGCCTTAGATCAAACATCACCCTTTCATTGAGCCCTTTCCTGCCCATCCTCTACTGAATCTCTGGTATTTAAAAAAAGTGTCTGGCACCTAATAGACACTCAATTAATACTTGTTTAATGACAATGAATAAATGAATGGACCAATTTTTGGGAGGTTAAAATGCTATGGAGTTTTAATAGTGAGATATAACAATAATAATCCTATAAATGTTACTTAGTATATAAGCTATCAATGTCAGCATGGAGAATGTAAAGTTTAAGTCACTATAGAGCTTGTGGCAAATGCAAAATAGAGCTGTGTCGCTGTCCACTTGGGAACCAACAGGCTCACATTGCTCTAGCTGTCTTTTCTTTTCACTACTGTCTCTCACAATTTCAATGCTGAGCCGGATGGCTCTACACAGTGCCCAAGACATAGCATGAAGTAACATCAAATCACATCATGAGATCATGTTCTTTTGTCATTCTTCCTTTCACAAATCTTGCTTTTTAACTAAGAGTATAAGGGCTTCTGAGACAGAATTTTCAGGGAGCAACCATATTTACAGATGGATTTTGGTTTTATTATTTCTGCCAAATACATATTTTTATACAGAGCAAACAATACTGGTCTTCCATTCCTATTCTTGGCATAAAGTCCTTCTCTAAGATGCATTTATTTAATAAACAAAAAATGACTTAAGGAGAAATGTTGAGTAATTAACAAGTTTTTGACCTGTAAATATGGCAAAAATAATTAAGGGAACAAAAGAGTAAATGTATATTTAAAAATGTCAGTGGAATAGGCAAATGACTACGTTTGAGAAAATGGTGGTTATTTATCTATCCCAGATTGGAATATTTAAACAACAGTATTGTTTGGAGCCTAGCATAAAACTTAAGAAAAAAAGGACAGACTGACATAAAATAAAATCTCTTTAACTTCTCTGTGGATCCCTTGAGGCACAGCAAGTGGTCTTTAGAATTAGTTAATACATGTCTAATTAATGAGGCTTGGTACTTGAACATCTGCATTTTGCTCTTCATTTATTTTCCTTCTCCAACAGAATAAACCTCTGAACAGTCAAATTATATATAATAGGGCCAATTAGCAGAGAAGGAGCCTGAACATCTTTAGAGAAGATGTGGGAAGGTATGGTTGGCTTAAGATTAAAACCAATTGTCTTACTTCATTTGTTCTCATTTTTTTTCTCTTCAACTTTAAATAAAGTACCCATAAATTTCATATTAAAACAAAGAAAAAGCCAAGGTAAAGTTATGACAAAGATAACAGCACTGTGTTTTGCAGGCCATTTATTTCATTCCAGCCTTTTCCTTATCTATGGTGGTTAGGAAGCCTGAACAAAACCTCCAAGAATTAAACACATTTCCAGATATCTCCTTCACCCAGCTCCCCTTGGAGATAGAAGTTATTATTGTCTCCTACTTTTCAATATGGTTGTGCTTCCTATAATCTTTTTCTGATACCATTTCTCTGCTCTGAAATTGCCACCTCCACTGTTCTCTACCACATTGTGTTTTGAAGCCCAAACAAGTCTAAGCTCCTCATGCAGACTTCCTAGAGGATTCTAGCCACCAGGACCTTATTGAGCTCTCTGTATTATCATTTCAATCACAAAATTAAAATTTGGTTATGAACAGGCTATTTTCTGTTGCACAAAATTAGCAGTTTATTATATACAGTCTTGTTCTCAACCATCATTTCATGTATTTAACATGTATCTTTTAATTATGAGGTTATATCATGTTACTTTTGATCTCTACAGAACTGTGTGTGTATCATGCACAATCATCCCATAAATTTCATGATCTTGTAAACCATGTGGAACACAAATGTTAGTAACTTACATATCCTAATTATGTAAGAATGCCTGCATGTGTTTTGAAATTCCTGTTCTTGCTGATGAAATGCTTATATTTAATAAATGCCCAGCTGTGACAGCTAAAATTAACACATCTTCCTCTAACATTAAGTAGAATGCTCTGTAAGCCTGCACTGGAGCGGAATGTAGTATCTGCCAATTTTTGGAACCTCTAGGAAAATAGGGCACCTTTTAGCACAACTGACAGAAGCATCAGTGTGTCTAACATTGGAGGCTTCACCTTCCTAAATTTGTAAGTATTATATAATTATTTTCATAATAACGAAACTTACCATTTAGCGATACATTTACTGGGATCCAGAAACTTAAGAGCTTCACATGTGTAAAAATCGTACCATCCTCCTGACAACTATATTAGATGGTATCACTGTTTCCCTGATTTTACAAATAAGTAAACTGAGGCCTGTAGAGCACATAAAAGAGCCAGAAATAAAACTTAGTCTAGTCCATTATAAAGTTAAATGCATTAAAATATTAAGACCTTAATTAACACAAAGACAACAAGGTAATCTCAGTGAGTGAACATATTAATAATTCATAATCACCTATCATGTCCAAATCAACCAGTTTCCACCCTATCTTAAGGAAGACTACCCCCATGCATAGCTTCAGTCACCAGAAAGCCAGTGATATCAGAGAGAGCCTCCTTCTCCTTCTGTTTCTAATACACTTGTTCTGCCTTGGAAGATCCTCTTTCAGTCCTCTTGCTTCATCCCACCTTCTTCCTTCTTTGCTAGATTTTAGCTGTATCTTAGAATCTTAACTTAACAATATGCTTCAGAAAAATTCCCTACTAAGTACAGATGGGCCTCCCTACACACACACTAGTCACCACACTCCTTCAACTGAGTATATTAATAACATATGAAGTGTCCTTTTCTATGGGAAACATCTATTCATTACCAACCCAATATGCACTCACTAAATTTCTTCTATATGTAAAACATAATCCCAGCAATTGTGAAAGCCACAGAACATCATGACAGAGCTTCTATCATCATGGATTCTAGACTATGAATTTGAATCTATGAAGGAATATTAGTTTCCTATTGCTTCTATGGCAAATTATCACAAATTCACTAGCTTAAAATAACATGAGTTGATTATCTTACAATCCTGCAGTTAGAAGTCCACCACTAAATTCAAGATGTAGTTAGGGCTGTGCTTTTTTCAGGGGATACACCATTTTCTTGCACATTTCAGCTTCTAGATGCTGCCCATGTTCTTTGTTTCATGATCCCTTCCTCCATTTTCAAAGTCATCATCTCTGTGCCTTTCTTCTAAAGCCACAGATCTCTCTATGCCTCTCTTCTTCTGTATCTTTCCTCTAATTAAATACCTTTGTGATTATATGTTGGTACCCTGGATAATCCAAAATAATATCCTTATTTTACTGTCAATTGAAAGAAGCTATATATATATAT
>SJYQ01000230.1:331850-349020 GCA_006410935.1 Redunca redunca | reverse complement strand
TAGCTCTATCCTGCTCATCAAGAAGGGTAAAAGAGAAGAACATCAAAGGAAAAAGGATCCACAAGGGAAAAAAAGGGCAGAAAAAAAAGAAAAACACAGATTTGTCAGGGAACAGTCAAGGATAGAATCCCTACCGACTCTTCCATCAAGACATCTTGCAGATGTTACAGATTACTGACGAGATTGCAAGAACATAAGTATTTCTGTGTGGTGTGCTGGAAGCCAGTACGAGGAGTCCCGCCTGTGGCAAAGGTCATGAGGTTAAGGGGTCTGACAGGCAAAGTCGAGTCTGGCCTTAAGGGAGCCTCGCTGGATTTTCTCGAGCATCTACCCCCAAAACCAGAGTCT
Organism: Redunca redunca; assembly: GCA_006410935.1. Classification (NCBI taxonomy): domain Eukaryota; kingdom Metazoa; phylum Chordata; class Mammalia; order Artiodactyla; family Bovidae; genus Redunca; species Redunca redunca. Next base: position 348,672 of record SJYQ01000230.1, on the reverse strand, counting down.
GCCTGCTTTATTGCGCTATGCTTTCCACCTACTCTTCTAACATAACAGGGGGCTATCCCTGACCACCTTTCTTTGGAAAGAGTTAACTTAGAGCTCCAGTTAACATTCTCTTGCATATAAAAGGAGTGTCTCAACTCAAACCCCTCTGATGGCTCTCTAACTTGCCTGACAGTTAGAGACTTTTACAACTTGTGATTGTTTACAGCCCCCTAACCATGAGAGGCATGCAGCTTAAAACATCTTAAAGATATAGAGGCTTTTCTAAAGAGCTAAGAATTATATTGGTGATGGGTTTCACTGTTGAGTCAATGACTGCTGCCAGGCCTCCATATTCTTTATCTTTTAGGCACCTGGAGGATATTAATCTATGTAACTGGGATATAGAAAAAGGAATATAGTAGTTTTGATGTTAGCAACACTAGACTTTTGAGTTAATGAACTTTCTCTTTGTTATACGAATCGCCAGTCGATGTCTGATGCAGGATGCAGGATGCTTGGGACCGGTGCATGGAGAGGACCCAGAGAGACGGTATGGGGTGGGAGGTGGGAGGGGATTCATGTTTGGGAACGCATGTACACTCGTGGTGAATTCATGTCAGTGTTTGGGAAAACCAATACAGTATTGTAAAGTAAACTAAAGTTAAAATAAAAATTAAAAAAAAAAATAAATCACTGTACACCTCTTTCCTTGTTATAAATTGTTGTGTCCTTGCTATGTAAGAATGTAACCTTAATTAGTGCTTTCTGAGAGTGGCACCAGACTTTAGTAAGAACAACACTTTTAAGGCAAATAAGTTTTCTGGTTGACGGGCCCTTATCAGAAAAGGGCCATAAATGCTAATAATCCTCCTGGCCAGAAGATGATGTAAATCACCTAAGACCTGTGTATACAGATGGGTATGCAGAAAGCAAGCCTGGGTCAGAGCTGCTGACCCTACATAACTTTGCTTTTTACATTTATCTCTATTTACAACTAAAAGTATAAAAGTTTTTCCGGACAATAAAGGATGGGCCAGTTCCTGGAAAGACTGGTTCCCCCATGTCTTCTTTTCTTTCTTATTCTATTTTCTGGCTGATTCCCATCTGGGGCATAGAGGCTAGCTGTGTCTACTTATTTGCCCGGGCTTCTAAGACCCACGCGAGAGGGAGCCGAAGGTGGGGCACCCTCCACTATTCAAGCAGGCGCCTGTGGCCCTACATAGACGGTTTAAGTGCCTTGTCTCGGGGCTTTATTGGCTTTCTATGTAAACCAAGGAATACAGCCTCTTTCCTCCTCTAAATTTCCCACTACACTATTCTTTCCTAATCTCTCTTTATATCTCTAAATCTATATATCTCTCTCACCATGTCATCCCCGCTTCGAATTACCCTGGATCCACTGGGGCTGGACCCTGGCAGTGGTGGTCTCATTTTTGAAACTAAGTTATAAAATATTAATAAATAACTAGAGGGGAAGAGAGAGAGAGGTGAGTGAAAGAAATCCAAGACATCAACCTTAAATGTTATTAAGTTAGCAGCTTTACTCTTGCCAAAACTTTAAGTCCTGATCTTTCTCTTATAGTTTTAGCACATCAATACAACTCTTAGAAAGTAGGCTATCTTCAACCAATACTCAAGGGGTACATGAGCAAGAGAGACAGAAAGAAGGGGAGGAGGGGGAATGGGGTAAGTCTTGCCTACTGAGATGCCAGCTTCAGCCCTCTTGATGTCCAGGCACAGAACATTTGTTTAGACCCAGCTAAGGGCCTCTGACTGGAGTCAAGATATAGAATGTTAGGTTCTAAGATGAAGAGTATGAAGTTATATTTGTGATGGGCCACACATCTGCACAGTATTTTTGGTGAGAGATCATATATTCACTTTTAAATAGTGATAGCATCTGAAAGAACTCCCTGGACAGAAAAAATTCATCAATATTAGTAACAGTTTGATTTTCTTTATCTCTTTAAAATAAAATTACCTAAATTGTCATCAAACTCAAAGACCCAAGCAGGCTTTACCTCTCCAAGTAATTTTCCAAACTCTATTTTTGTCATATTAAAGCCTATGTCATACTGTTTAGCATTTGATCATACATCATTATCTACTATTCTGTAACTGTGTTGCAGCCTTGACATCTTCCCAACTAATTTACATGCTCTTTAAGACCAGTTTTTTAAAAAGTTCTCATGTTTCTAGCCATACAGATTATTACACACTGGATGGAAAGGAATGTAACTGAAAGGTCCTGGTCAAAAATACTTCCCTTGAATCAATTTATATTTCAAATGTAATCATTATTCAAATATGTCTGAACTTTTCGGGGGGCTTCACTGCAACTACGGCAGATATTTATGATCATATTTCACATAACAGTACAGCAAGAAATTACAAAAGGAGTAATACTACCATGTGTTGCATAATGACCGTTGGCCAGAAACCATTCATTTTAAGTATTCTGTAGGCATTATCTCATTGTATCTTGATCAAAACTCCAGAGACAAATCACTGTAAAATTTAAATGAAGGATTTACATAAAGTCCTAAACACAGAAATCTTACCTACCAATGATCAGTGAAAGGTAGCAGAATATATAACCCCAAAACATGATGGAGGAGTTTACGACATGCTACCCCAAAATATGCCACTTTGGTATACTGATTATTTTGCACTGGAAGCACTAGCAATTCAACAGCAAATTCAAGAAGAAGCTTTCTCTGAACTGCTCTTATCTGCTTAAAAAACATAGCCTCCAAAAGGAAACTATCAGTCACAGATCCCCTCCCCTGGAGTTTCATCAGCCAAGAAAGACAGATTCTTATCAGAGGAGAGATGACTATAAATTGACACCACATTCAGACTAACTTTGTCTTAAACTATCACACCTCCCATCTATTCTTCGAATATCCTGTTCAACTTTCCCTAGAAGTCACTCACTCTCCTCTAGTAGACCTGTATTTCCCCTTCCTTTTTCCTATTAAGATGATATTTAATTCTGAATTCTAAGCCACTTCAGGAAGTTAATAATTTTTCCCTGGGTATCTCTCATATGTACATGAGCTACACATGTTAATAAACTTCTGCTTGTTTTTCTCTTGTTAATATGTCTTTTACTGCAGGGGTCTCAGCTAAAAATTCAAAAGAGAAGATGCAAATTTTCTCCTCCTTTATAATCGGCTGTCAAAAACTGTCAGCTACTTTTCAATTTTTATACTATATCTTTCATGAAAACAACTGGAATTCAATAATTACAGTGACCTATTTCTCGGTATTTAATAAAAATTAACAATACAACAACTAACAAGACGTTAACAACGGAATACTAAGTTATTCCCACCTGGTATGTCTCATTTTCTTTCCCCTGGATTCTTCCTAGTATGCATAAACATTTGCAGTATTTCTCAATGAGAGCAGACAGCTTGCTTAATTTTGTTCCTGTGGCATTAAAACGATTCTTTAACTAAAGTTTTTAAGCAAAAGGCCTTAGGTGTCTGAATTATAACAACCAGTCATTTCAAAGCATCAACTAAAGCAATGTGAGCCCCCAGAAGAGCTGAATGCATTAAAGAAATGGCCTCCCCATGGAGAGAAATATAGAAAGAGTCCTATTTTCTCTGTTTGAAAATAAAGCATCCTGTTTTCAGGGGTCCAGACTATTAGAAAAGGATTATGCTCTTGCTCTTTGGTTTGGAGGACAGAACAATTAGGTGGTGGGAAGCACACCTACGTATCTCAGGTGAGGGTGTGTCAGAAAGACATATTAAGAGTTCTAGAAGGGCGAGCGATCCATGCCGAACCTGAGACAAGTAACAAATGAGTCTGAGTATCTGAAAAAATGGTGCATACTATAGCAGAACTTGAAAGAAAGTAGGCGTTTCTTTAATTTTTGGAATTAAGTACAGTAGTAATTGCCATTTTAATTCATCTAGCATCAAAGCAAGCTTGTGGAATAGAGCTTGGGGTGCTATTCTTCAAAGGGCTTCTTTATTTCTCAGGATTTAGCATTGCCCTTCAGCCAAAACCACCAAAGAAGTCTCACCTGCTATTTCAGTGTAAACTTAAAATATTAATGGGGCCGAAGAGCAGTACTGCCTCTGGAAAGGCATCTGTCATTTTGCAACCACATTTTACTGCCCAGGGAACTAAGATACTTCAATGCTGAAATGGAAACTGGTGGAGAAGGAAGGGCAGATTTTCTAGTCCTTTTCAATCCATATTTTTCATGAAAGTAGAACTGTGAAACTCTTTTCCCATCCAGACTTTAAGACCCCCTGGGTACATTTCAAGTCTTGAATATCTCTACCTTGTTCTATTTTGCTTTTCATAGCTCTTCTTCACCAGCTCTGCAGTATGAGAGCAAAATTTTAAAGTCTCATTTTGATATACTTCCTATCAGGACATGTAATAATTTCAAATAGTAGGAAAATCACCTGGGTGATAAAATACCTAACTTTATATATTTAAATACAATGATATTAGTTTTGAGATGATTAAAGAAGAAATCATTTACTTTTTAGATTGTTTTTACATCCATTTTACTTCATTCTTTCACACTATTCACTAAATTCATAGGTGTGCCAATAATGAACAAATGTTGGAAAACCATTCATTAAACCAAAAGACATAAAAAACCAACTTAGGTTAAAAATACTACCTTCTTTCATATACTGATTTAATATTTTATTGAACTGTCTGCAGTAACATACTAACAATAATAATAAAAAACAGCATCATTGAAAATTTACAATGGCATTGTAATGAGTAAGCCCTTAGCAGCCATTATTTTATTTTATCCTCATAGCAAACTCTATTTGGAAGGTACTATGTGTTATTTCACAAATGAGAAAAACAAAGCACAGTGTGGTTTAAGGCCCTTACCTAAGATCACACATGTACACAGGAGTCAGGATTTGAATCCAGGCAGGAAGTGTGACAACCAATAACCACACTCTAAAGCTTATCATTCATTTTGAAGAATGTGTTTTCTTTTCCCATATGGGAAAATGGAATGAGGAAACGGAAATCTGGTATTTAATAAAAACTAGTGCGCACAGTGGAGAAGGCAATGGCACCCCGCTCCAGTACTCTTGCCTGGTAAATCCCATGGATGGGGGAGCCTGATGGGCTTCTGTCTATGGGGTCACACAGAGTCAGACACCACTGAAGCGACTTCCCTTTCACTTTTCACTTTCATGCCTTGGAGAAGGAAATGGCAACCCACTCCAGTCTTCTTGCCTGGGAAACCCCACAGACAGAGAAGCCTGGTTGTCTACAGTCCACGGGGTTGCAGAAGAGCCAGACGTGACTTAGCAACTAAACGACACTGAGACATTGCATTGTTTCATCCTGGTACCTTTGTTTTTGTACAGCACAAAAACAGTGAGATATTTCTAAAATGTTGGAGGTGTTTAGATTCTTTACAGTATTAACTCATTTAATCTGCATGATAACCCAATTAAGTAGATAGTGTTTTTATATCCATTTTCCAATGAAGCATCAACACAAAAAATTTAAATAATTTAACGAAGATTATGAAGCTGGTAAATGGCAAGATATATTCATACATACTTCCCCATAGCTGATTTGAATCTCATTCTCAGTTCAATGAAGTGGATGTTTCCTACACTCAGAGGAGACTCTTATTAATACCTATGCCCTAACCAAGGCAGGAGAAGGCAATAGCACCCCACTCCAGTACTCTTTCCTGGAAAATCCCATGGACGGAGGAGCCTGGTAGGCTTCAGTGCGTGGGGTTATGAAGAGTCGGACACGACTGAGTGACTTCACTTTCACTTTTCACTTTCATGCATTGGAGAAGGAAATGGCAACCCACTCCAGAATTCTTGCCTAGAGAATCCCAGGGATGGGGGAGCCTGGTGGGCTGCCATCTATGGGGTCGCACAGAGTCGGACACGACTGAAGCGACTTAGCAGCAGCAGCAGCAACCAAGGCAAGCTGGTATATGACTCAGGAACAGGTATTTCTATTTTCTATCCTCTGGGATTCTTATTTATTGTTTTTTTCACAAGGTTCACTGGACTAATTCCAATTTCTTACGTAACTACTAAGTTACTCCTCCTAGTTCCTTGTAAAACAGGGACCTTCATAGGTGTCTAAACAAAGAAAAGCCAGTTAAGCAGTTGTATATAAGTGAGCAATTGTGGGACAGATTTCTCCCTGGAAGGTTTCATACCAATTTCTCCAATGCTCTAAGGAAAGCTTTTGACAAGCTGCAAAATCATACTCTTCAAAACTCACTATTTGTATGAACTGCATGACTTAGTACGACAGGAATTCTGAAATTGGATATTACAAATAATATTGTTAATAACAAATTTATTCCTTAAATATGTATTTTCTTGCATGTTTTAAAAACTTTTTGACATATGTTTATAATAAAAAATTGTGATTTATCTCTGGAAATTATATTAGTAGTTTCAAAAGGTGCAGTCAAATAAGCAAATGAATAGAGGTAAATGGAAAGAAATTCTTGGTGAAACAAGAACTATGAGGGTAGTTTAACTGGCTTAATTGGGTCATCAGCCATAGTTAAATACACCTGGGACTACTGACCATCTTGAGACAAGGCAATCGTTTCTACACAGTACCTTTAGGAGTCTTGTCGTCTTTCTTTTATTTTTCCAAATGTCAAGGAGAGATGAATGATCAACCAGTCCTGCCAACTGAAACAGTCATCTTTTCAGTTTATCGCCAGAAGATTAAATATAGTTCATGAAAAATAATTTTATATAATCTAAAAGTACACATATTGCTGAAAATGTGTGATCAGCGACTTTTCATGATGAATTTGGAAAAAACCAAACTGAAGTCCTTTACTGCAAATTATACTTTAAATAATTTGACTTATTTACAAGCACTTAAGCTGATACATGTGGCATGGTAATCGATTACATGACCACATCATTTCCTGAGAGAAAGAAGTATTTCTTCAATAAGAACTGGACTGAGACTGTAACCCCACTACTGCTGCTGCTGCTGCTAAGTCGCTTCAGTCGTGTCCGACTCTGTGCGGCCCCATAGACGGCAGCCCACCAGGCTCCCCCGTCCCTGGGATTCTCCAGGCAAGAACACTGGAGTGGGTTGCCATTTCCTTCTCCAATGCATGAAAGTGAAAAGTGAAATGAAGTCACTCAGTCCTGTCCTACTCTTAGCGACCTCACAGACTGCAGCCCACCAGGCTCCTCCATCTATGGGATTTTCCAGGCAAGAGTACTGGAGTGGGGTGCCATTGCTTTCCCCAACCCCACTAAGTATGGTTATTTCCTTACCCACAGCTGTGTTTCTACTAATAGCATTCTTAAAAGCAGTAATATCTTATGCCTTTTAAATTAATTTATCCTTTCCATGCAATAAACAGCTCAAAAAAAAGTCTAGATGCCAGGAGTTACTCACCTTTTCACCATATAAGTTCACCGTTCCTTTTTCTGTAACTACAGAGTTCAGTGCTGCCGTTCAGATACCTTCAACTTGTTTCTAAAACTCACAAGTATCTTCTTTTGAACTCTAGGCCTGCGCTCTTCAAAACTACCTACTTGTTCTCAGCCTCAGTGAACTTTCAATCACAAGAAACACCTGTTGGAGGAGGTCATCCAGAGGCTGTGCTCACCAGCTGACCCTCAAGCTGAATCCAGGCAACTCCCTTGTCCTTAGAGTGTGTGTTCTGCCATCATTCCCGCCGGAGGAGCTGGTTCCAGGAGTAGTCTCGAGAGAGAAAGGGGATGGTGAGACCATTTTGAAGCTAAGGCGACTGACCTCTATTGAAGCCTCTGTATAAAGTTTTAAGATTCTGGCAGGTGGGTGTAGAGGGTGATTTCTTCCTCTCGCGAGGGCCCAAGTAAGCGTTACTCCTGTTTCCTTGCTTATTAAACCTGCCGCCAACACAGAGCCAGCCTCATTCTGCCTCTATCCTGGTTCTAACCAGATACTGAACTGTTTTTAAGCTGTAAGGGAACGAAACTGTGACTCACGCAGTAGACATTCACAGAGGAGAAAATTTTGACTACAAAACTTTCCAGAACCAAAACTCTCCCCTTCCACGGAACCAAAAAACATAGGGTATGATCCGGAACCTGAATGTCCCGGACCCTTTTGAAAAGGACGAATCTATTACCCAGAAATCTGTGCTGCTGAAGCCCTTTCCCCACACTTTCCCATAAATTGCCAAGTTCTAGAGCTCTCCCGGAGAAGGCAATGACACCCCACTCCAGTGTTCTTGCCTGGAAAATCCCATGGACGGAGGAGCCTGGTGGGCTGCAGTCCATGGGTTCGCTAAGAGTCGGACACGATTGAGCGACTTCCCTTTCACTTTTCACTTTCACGCATTGGAGAAGGAAATGGCAACCCACTCCAGTGTTCTTGCCTGGAGAATCACAGGGATAGGGGAGCCTGGAGGGCTGCCGTCTATGGGGTCGCACAGAGTCGGACACGACTGAAGTGACTTAGCAGCAGCAGAGCTCTCCAGCAGTCAAATCCTGCCATGCCAGGGCTTCAGCATACCAGCTGTCCTCCTCTGATTTATAGAAGTTTGACAGATTTGAGCCTGGCCTCCTGTCTCATTGCCAGCCGAACTCGCAATAATTTTTCTTATCTCAAAAGCCTGTGCCACAGCATTGGTGCCTATGCGTATCAGGCTTATATGGCCACCTACCAATCTAGAATGGTCGCCCTCTTTCTCCACTGTCTCCTTGCCCTGGGGTATGGGAGCCATTCTGTGAACCTCCAACACTCTCATTCCCTTGCCCTGCCTCTTGAAGACTCAACCTAACAAGGCTAGTTTATCCAAGTTTCATGTCAGTCAGACAAAAAGGGATCAATAGTTTATTCTCAGGAAAAGAGGTATAGTTGTGGGTTATGGACTTAGGCAAAAAGAAACTTGCAGAAAGGAAAAAGAGGAACTTATTTTGCTAATTATGCTGATGTGAAAAGAAAACATAAAAATTACTTGTGCTTCATGAAGATCACAGCTCTACTGCTGCAGTTCTCGTCTTGGTCAGAATTCTGTTGTACTAATGATGCCACTTACTCTGGTCCCACCTCTCTATGGAGCAAGTTACTATGTCTGAAATTGCATCCCATCTGTGACAGACATTCTTCTGCAAAGATTCCATTATATTTTAAGTTTGAAAAAATCCACTTTAAATATGTAATCCTTATGCAAGTGCAATCTGTGCACTGTACATGAAGACTCTGTTTTCACACCAAAACCCTGATTCTGTTTTCTTTTGCCTCTGATTTTCAATCAGTAATTTTCCTCCTCTGATTCCAAGAAAAAGACCAAAATTCAAAAATTAAATGTACATAGCCCCTCCATAATTTGTATGTGTGCTATGTATAATCAGATTATGGGCTTCCCTGCAGAAGCTTAACTTTCAGAGGTCAGATAATGTGTGTCATAATCTGCAGGAACACCCTGGTTTTCATGCTGGTAAACATACATTAACCCTAAACAGTTTCCCACTTAAAATGTTTCACCAGAATCATGTACAAGTATGTGTAGACTTGGACCTCCCTGTCCCCAAAAAGGAATAAAATAACTTGGTGTTTAGCAACCAGCTAACACCACACTTTGGCTATCTGATGCAAAGAACTGACTCATTGGAAAAGACCTAATGCTGGAAAAGATTGAAGGCAAGAGGAGAAGGGGACACAGAGGATGAGATTGTTGGATGGCATCACCGACTCGATAGATGAGTTAGTTTGAGTAAGCTCTGGGAGTTGGTAATGGACAGGGAGGCCTGGTGTGCTGCAGTCCATGGGGTAACAAAGAGTCAGACACGACTGAGCAACTGAACTGAAGAGCATACTGTGACATGTTTCCAATGGAGTATCTCTCTGTAAGACAATTCTTGTGGATTGTAAACAATGGCTTCAACCAATCATCACTAAAAAAAGGTCACATGGCAGTTGATATTTCTCCTAGAGTGACCAGAAAGGCATGGCTATATTTGTGATAATTAAAAACAAATTGCAAGTTCCCAGTCTATCCTTTGTCCTTATAAAGAACCAACAACGTTTTGTTGTCTCTCAGTACCCCCTTCGGTGCATCTTGACCTGTTTTTTTATGTCTTAGTTTATTAAAATAAATGTTGTACATTCTTGGTGTGGCCAAAAATAAACGATGGTTCATATTGTGCGTAGGTTCTTGCTCATAACAGTCCAGACTGCTAACAGATTGCTAATGTGTTAACAGCTCTATTATGAGACTCTTAAGCATGCATTTTTTGTGCCATTTGTGAAATCAAATTCTCCATGTTAAAGGAGTACTGCACAGGAACACTGGGACAGATGCCCAGACTCTTCTTGCATGCAGATATCCACAGTCAGTATAATATATCCAGATGGCAGAGTGTTCTTACATTCTTCAAGGTGTGCTGATTATTCAGGTGTGCCCACACTGGAAACCAGAATATTGATCTGAAATTCTCAGATAGGCTTTCTGCCTCCTGCTTCAGACCTGCATATAATATAATTAAAGGGACCTTAAATGTAGAAGCTTCTGGGAATGATGGCAGTTAAAAAAAATTAAGAATGGGTGGACTCCATAAAATCAGATAATTTTTCAGTTTCTCCTTCCAAAGATACCAGTGAAAATCTTTACATAGATGTGATTCAGAGTATCTCTAATTCTTGTGTGATCCAGACTTTTAAAACTGTAAATTATTTACATTGGTTAATATTCATTTCTACATTTTATGCTGTTGTCCCATGGAGTCTAGGTATTGATATTGTCAAGAGAGATTCTGACTTTAGATTGGAACATGGATGGTGGCTAGGAGCATGAATACATGTGATACATGCAGTGCGCTACATAAAGGCATTTCAGGGAAGTTGTTTAAGATAACTGGTTCTAACTTTAACATTATCTGTTATGTTTTACAAAGTTGCTCCTTAGTGCTAGGAGAATATTCTGTAGAAGACTGTCATGGTCCCTCAATCTTCAGTTCACAGTGTCAGTGGGGTTCAGTCATTGATTTAAATTGACTCAGGTTGTTGTTGTTGAGTGGCTAAGTCACATCCAATTTTTGTGACCCTATGGACTGTAGCATGCAAGGCTCCTCTGTCTACTACTATCTCCCAGAGTTTGCTCAAATTCATGTCCATTGAGTCGGTCATGCCATCTAACCATCTCACCCTCTGCCACACTCTTCTCCTTTTGCCTTCATTTTTTCCCAGCATCAGGGTCTATTCCAATAAGTAGACTCTTCACAGCAGATGGTCAAAGTACTGGGGCTTCAGCTTCAGCATCAGTCCTTTCAGTAAATATACAGGGTTGGCTTCCTTTTAGATTGACTGGCTTGATCTCTGTGCAGTTCAAAGGACTCTCAAGAGTCTTTTCCAGCACTACAATTTGAAAGCATCAATTATGGTCCAACTCTCACTTCCTTACATGACTTCTGTAAAAACCATAGCTTAAACTATACGGACCTTCGTCAGCAAAGTGGTATCTCTGCTTTTATATATGCTGTCTAGGTTTGCCATAGCTTTCGTTCTAAGGAGCAAGAACCTTTTAATCTGGTGGCTGCTATCACTGTCCACAGTGATTTTGGAGCTCAAGAAAAAAAAAATCTATCACCGATTCCATTTCCCCCCCTCATATTTGCCAGAAGTGGTGGAATTGGATGTCATGATCTTTTTTTTTGAATTTTGAGTTTTAAGCCAGCTTTTTCATTCTCCTTTTTCACCCTCATCAAGAGGCTCTTTAGTCCTCTTCACTTTCTGCTATTAGAAAGTGAATAGGAACTCAGATATGCTATTTCTGCACATCTGAGGTTGTTGATATTTCTCCTGGCAATCTTGATTCCAGCTTGTGATTCATCCAGCCCAGCATTTTGCATGATTTACTCTGCATATAATTTAAATAAGCAGGGTGACAATATACACCCTTGTTGCACTGACTCAGGTAACACACAGAGAAATCATATTGAGTACTTATTTACAGTCATTATGCAAAAATATACTTTATATGCACAAAATTCCTATAAGAATATAAATATTACAAATCTTACTCTGTATTCAATACTTTTATAATAATAATAATGATAATAAATGAGATGTATTTGTTCATGAAATGGAAATTTTAAGGAGAAGGTTTGTCTTCAGGCACAGAAGGTTAGGATGACCAAACAATATTGCATGGATTCTCTGTACTCTCCAGTTGTTTTGTTTTCCACTATGCTGACTTTGGTGGCTTAGATTGTAAAGAATCTGCTTACAATTCAGGAGATCTGGATTCAGTCCCTGGGTTGGGAAGTTCCCCTGGAGGAGGGAATAGTAACTCACCCCAATATTCTTGCCTGGAGAATCCCCATGGACAGAGGAGCCTGGTGGGCTACAGTCCATGGGGTCCCAAAGAGTCAAACACAACTGAGAAACTAAGCACAGCAATCACAGCACATGCTGACTTAATCTGGAAGCAGATTCTAAAAAAAAAAAAAAAAATTAACTATCCATCTGGTTTTTCAGTCGTATAGATTTTCTAGTAATTCCAACTATGACCCTGGGCTGTTGCTTGATCACTGATATTCTGTGGTTGTGCCTAAATCATGTGCCTACCTCTGAAGCCACACGGCACATTCAGCATTGTCTGAAATACAAGCATTGGATGCAAGGGAGGGTAGTTCACAGGAAAAATAATGTGCGTGCATGCTGAATAACTCAATCATAGCTGACTCTTCCTAACCCCATGGACTGTAGCACACCAGGCTCCTCTGTCCATGCGTTTTACAGGCAATAATACTGGAGTGGGTTGCCATTTCCTCCTTCAGGGGATTTTTCCAACCCAGGGATCTGTGTCTCCTGCATTGGCAAGTGGATTCTTTACCAGAGACACCTGGGAAGACCAAGAAGAAACTCAGGAAGCTGTTATTATAAGAGAACTAACAGGATGTTGTGCTGACTAAAACAGTTAGTATCCAGTGTATTGTCAGACACCTTACGGCTAATTACATTGCAGCTTTGGTAATGTACTATGTTGGTAAAACCAAAACTCACACGCAGGCCTTCTGACCTGAGTCACTCTTGATAATCATCCCTTAATGTCTATCAGAACCAATTAGATGAGCTCTGATATCAGACTTAGGGAGGACTGTTTACTCTGATCCAATCTCTAGAACTCAATCAACAGTAATTTAACAACTGAAAGTAATTTTTTTTCCAGTTTTTATCTTTAACATATTTGTTAAAACTCAGATTTATGTATGAATATCAAGAACTTCAGACATATATCCCACTAAGATCATGCTCAGCTTTAAGGACAATTTATAAAGGGCTTCAAAATCTCAGAAATGATGAACTATTTGTCAAGCACATTATGATTTTTTTTGCTGTAGCTTGGATTTTTAAATTAAATAATTGTTTTAAATATACACAATTAACTCAAAATTGATTTTCTATAAGCAAAGCTATGATATATGACAAAGAGCTAAGAGATACAAAAAAGAGGGTGATTCAAAGACCTTCCCTTCAGTATTCTCTTTAAAATCTCTGCCACCTCTCATCTTTTTTAATCCTTGACAATCATTTTCAAAAAGGCTTTCTGAGATCATAAAACAGATCAGGTTTCACAGAAATGGATACATCTACTCACATAAGAATGTAGCCTTCAATCCTAGTTCTATTTCTTCTGCTGTAAGTCAGCTAACTAACCTCACAGTATGACTTCTAATAAAAATGCTCATTATACCACAGCATGTTTGGCAGAATTCACACTGCTTTACATAAAACAGCTTCAAAAGTGAGGAAGAAAATATCCATCGCCTCACATGGGAGTTGTGTTGATTATGACATTATCATTTTCAAGATGAGAAAACACAGAAAGGTTAAGTGACTGTGGAAGGTCACACATTTCCTCCGTGTGAAGGAGGATGACAGTTTTGTTTGCAAAATTTGGAGAACTGGAAACAGCATTATCTAAGCAGTCACAGATTAACAGTCACTGCACCTTCTGGCTGGGGCACACTATTAGGAATGCATTTATCCTCATATATCATGTGTCATTGTTGTTTTGCTCCTGTGTGAGTAATTAATTAACCATTACAGTGATGCTTAACTTGCTAGATTGTTTACAATTTTCACCTAGTTTTACATAAAAGTTTACCAATTTATTTACAGTTGGTTCTTCTAAATCTTAAGAATTGTTGGCCTTTTTTACTGTGTAGGGTAACTGAAGCTCTATAACCTTTACCATTATTTTTTAAATAATTTAACATGAGAAAACATGGAGGGAAGATAAAGATATTCAGCTGATTCAACTAAAATCTGATTCTTTTTAAATTACCTTCCCTTAAGTTTTTTCACTGATATTTCCAATGGCACAAATCAGAATGTCATCAACATCAAACCTACTATGTGAATCAACAAATGGGTTAATCTGAAGTGCGAACTTTATGAGTAGAAGCCCAGGTGACAATAATTGCTTAATGTAGCCTTCTAAACCCACATACTCTGTAATCACATCAACAATTTTTCTTCGTAACTTTCACACTGACAAATTTTGAACCTTTGTTTTCTGTTTTACAGCATTCCAAAAACACTAACAAGCCATTTAAACTTTCTTAATTCATGCAGGTCAGCTCATATATTAATATTAAAGGAATTACCTTTATAAATGAATTGATCAAAGTCCTTATTCATGGAACATAAAACAACTGCACCTGTGATTATAATTACAAAATTATTTTTATTCATCAGCTCAGTTCAGTTCAGTTGCTCAGTCGTGTCTGACTTTTTGTGACTCCATGGACTGTAGCATGCCAGACTTCCCTGTCCATCACCAACTCCCAGAGCTTGCTCAAACTCATGGCCATCAAGTCAGTGATGTCATCCAACCATCTCATCCCCTGTCATCCTCTTCTCCTGTCTTCAATCTTTCCCTGCATCAGGGTCTTTTCCAATGGTATCAGGTGGCCAAAGTGTAGGAGCTTCAGCATCAGTCACTCCAGTGAATATTCAAGATTGATTTCCATTAGGATTGACTGGTTTATGTCTTGCAGTCCAAGGGACTCTCAAGAGTCTTCTGCAACGCCACAGTTAAAAAGCATCAATTCTTCAGCACTCAGCTTTCTTTATAGTCCAACTTAGACATCCATACATGACTACTGGAAAAACCATAGCTTGACTAGACAAACCTTTGTTGGCAAAGTAATGTCTCTGCTTTTTAATATGCTGTTTAGGTTGGTCAAAACTTTTCTTCCAAGAAGTTAGTGTCTTTTAATTTCATGGCTGCGGTCACCATCTGCAGTGATTTTGGACCCCAAGAAAATAGTCTGTCACTGTTTCTGATGTTTCCCCATCTATTTGACATTAAGTGATGGGACAGGATGCCATGATCTTTCGTTTTTGAATGGTGAGTTTTAAGTCAGGTTTTTCACGCTCCTCTTTAACTTTCATCAAGTGGATCTGTAGTTCCTCTTTGCTTTCTTCCATAAGGACGGCGTCATCTGCATGTCTGAGGTTATTGATATTTCTCCCAGCAATCTTGATTCCAGCTTATGCTTCATCCAGCCCAGCATTTTGCATGATGTATTATGCATATAAGTTAAACAGCAGAGTGACAATATACAGCCTTGACATATTCCTTTCCCAATTTGGAACCAGTCTGTTGTTCCATGTCCGGTTTTAAATGTTGCTTACTGATCTGCATACAGATTTCTCAGGAGACAGGTAAGCTGGTCTGGTAGTCCTGTATCTTGAAGAATTTTCCACAATTTGTTGTGATCCATACAGTCAAAGGCGTTGGCATAGTCAATAAAGCAGAAGTAGATGTTTTTCTGGAACTCTTGCTTTTTCAATGATCCAAAGGATGTTAGCAATTTGATCTCTGGTTCCCCTGCCTTTTCTAAATCCAGCATGAACTTCTGGAAGTTCTTGGTTCACATACTGTTGGATCCTGGCTTGGAGAATTTTGAGCATTATTTTGCTAGCATGTGAGATGAGTGCAATTGTGCGGTTCTTTGACCATTCTTTGGCATTGCCTTTCTTTGGGATTGGTATAGTCTTCTTTATTACTTATAACTATGACTAAGGTCTGTCTAGTCAAGGCTATGGTTTTACCTGTGGTCATGTATGGATGTGAGAGTTGGACTGTGAAGAAGGCTGAGCGCCGAAGAATTGATGCTTTTGAACTGTTGTGTTGGAGAAGACTCTTGAGAGTCCCTTGGACTGCAAGCAGATCCAACCAGTTCATTCTGAAGGAGATCAGCCCTGGGATGCTAAAGCTGAAACTCCAGTACTTTGGCCACCTCATGCGAAGAGTTGACTCATTGGAAAAGACTCTGGTGCTGGGAGGGATTGGGGACAGGAGGAGAAGGGGACAGCAGAGGATGAGATGGCTGGATGGCATCACCGACTCGATGGACGTGAGTCTGAGTGAACTCCGGGAGTTGGTGATGGACAGGGAGGCCTGGCGTGCTGAGATTCATGGGGTCACAAAGAGTCGGACATGACTGAGCGACTGAACTGAACTGATACTTAAAGCAACTCTTATTACCTCCAATGTACAACTGTACTCTACCTCTAAAAAGTCCACTTAACATTTGGGTTTAGGATTCTCTTTTACATCTCAAACTATGTGTGGAATTAAGAGAAATGATGTCTTATGTGTCTGAATTAGATTGTGAATATACAGAAACATTGGTTTGTTTCTTTTAAATTGTGAATGCAAAACAGAAGTTTTTTAAAAAATTCTCTTAATCATGTCAATTAGCTCTCAGTATAGGCTCTGCTTCACTCTCATTTTGATTACATTAGTACCTTCATTTCTGTTCCAGTTAGTTATACAGATCTATAAAGTACAAAAAAAAATGCTAATGAAACTATTTGAAAT
>SJYQ01000230.1:255088-324116 GCA_006410935.1 Redunca redunca | reverse complement strand
AAGCCAGAAAGAAAAACACCAATACAGTATACTAACGCATATATATGGAATTTAGAAAGATGGGGATGATGACCCTGTATGCAAGAAAACAAAAGAGACTCAGATCTATAGAGTGAACTTTTGGACTCTGGGGGAGAGAAAGAGGGAGAGGGTGGGATGAGATGGGAGAATGGCATTGAAACATGTATAAATAAATAAATAAATAAATAAATAAACGAAAGAAAAATAATCCTATTTGCTCACATTCCTACGGCATCATATCAGTGTATAAAGCCTGACACATTTATACATAATGTTTTTATCTGAGCACTTACTCATTCCAGGCACCTATAAACATGTACAAACAGATTAAAGAACAATATTGATCCCAAGTTGCCTATTTTTTGGCAGATGCAAGCTTAACAAGACTTTCTTATATCCTGCATTATCACTTGATTTTAAAAATACACACTTTATAATTTGTTGCAGGACACTGCTGTGAATAATCAGCAATTAATTAAAAATTATTCAACTAGAACTTTTGAAAATGGTAATTATTAATGAATCTATAACTGATTTTTCCAAAATGGCTTAATAACAAAGGAGAATATATTTATAATTAAATATCTATTTTGAATAGCATCCATTGTGTGGCTTCATTTCTCCAGTTCTAACAAAGATCATGATAGTGCTTTTCACAATGAACATTAAACACATCATTCCAATATAATTTCAAACTACTGTCCTGCTCTTTTTAATCCTTTCACTTTTTCAAATATAAAAGCTGAATAAACTAACCACATAATCCTTCTCTCTGACAGATCCAACAAGCAAAACAAACTTTCTGAAACTTTCTTACACATGAAAAAGAATCAAGACTTCCGTTAAGTTTTCTAAAATATTTTTCAACTTCTACTTGGAAAACTTTGACAATTTTCAAAAACTTACTCTCTATATGTTTTTTTCTCACTCCTTCAAAGCTCCTAAAAGACTAAGAATGGAAAATGGAAATCTGCTGCATTACTTGTGTACATATCAGGTGTTGCTATCTATATTCGGGAACATTGTTTCATCTATTTTATCAGGTTTAGAATGCACTGAAAGTTAATTGAAAAATATTTTTATTGAGTAGGTTAAGAAGTATTTATGATTATAACCTTCAAGGTCACTAGTACATGAGCTTGATCTTTAAAGTGCCCTTTACAACATTCTTTACTAAAACATTAGGACCTGCTATATTCTTGCCTGTATTTTTCTTTTTGCCTATTTTCTCTTTTTCCTCATCTCCACATTTTAAAATACTACATATTCAATGACATCATCTCAAAAACTTCCTCTCCCAGGTCACCTTCCTCAGTTGCCTGACTGGGTATTATATTTTCTTGCTGATACTTACAGCTTAATCTATATATGATTATATATAATTTGTCCTATGTATTCATCAGTATTTTGAGATTTGGAAGTCACTGATATATCTGAGTTATCCTTAGCTTTCATAGTACAAAATAATATATATTTTATTAGTACAAAAAATATATGCACAAAATAAACATATTGTCTTAAAGAATCTGAATTTGACTCCTTAATCTATGGAAAGTTTTGACTAAATGTATTCTGATCCCCAATGAGAGCCAAACCTATTATGTGTGTACCTGCAGGCTTAAATGAAGTTTCAACTTGGAAAAAAATGTTCTCAGCTATTATGATTCGATCCNTTGAAGTGTTTCTAACTGTTGTCAAATCTCTTAATAGGGTTAAAGTTGAGTGAACAAGAAGAAAAAAAGACAGAGGGAAAAAAAATCTGAAGTTCCTGAAAATGTTTTGAAGTGATCTTAAAAGTTAAAATGTACTAAAGTACATTTAGTACTATGAAGAATCTATGGGACTACAAGTAATGACTATACCAATAGTTACTTTTCTGAAAGAAAGTAACAATGAGAGTAATTATTTCTTTAGTACTTGCTCTATAACAAATGTGCTAAGCACATTAGATCTACCATTTCATTTGTTATATAGTGGTCCTAGATTACTACATAGTACTAATTTGTAATAATCCTATGCAGCATGGTATGCACACACATTACAGCGACAAGAAACTGAGAATGACAGAGAAATTGTATATTCACTGGATATGCCTCTCCCAATTCCCAGTGTGTCTATAGGAAGCAAGGCGATGTGACTAGTTCTGGACCATGGACTTTGTATGGAATTGATGGGTAATGATTGAAATATTTAGGATGGATGTGAATTTGCTTAGCTCTTTCTTCCCCTGGAAGCTAGCTCTTGAGATGGTGATGTCACAAGATTGACTCTTACGGGGTTGCTGAGTTTCATGTGGCATTCAACTGCCCTGGAGTCATTGATCTGCTGCAGATTAAGTGACCAAGAAATAAATCTTTATTATCAGTTCAGTTCATTTCAGTCGCTCAGCCGTGTCTGACTCTTTGTAACCCCAGGAACAGCAGCACACCAGGCTTCCCTGTCCATCACCAACTCTCTGAGCTTACTCAAAGTCATGTCTATTGAGTCGGTGATGCTATTCAACCATCTCATCCTCTATCTTCTCCTTCTCCTCCCGCCTTCAATTATTCCCAGCATCAGGGTCTTTTCCAATGAGTTGGTTCTTCACATCAGGTAGCCAAAGTACTGCAGTTTCAACATCAGCATCAGTTCTTCCAAGGAATATTCAGGATTGATTTCCTTTAAGATTGACTGGTTGGATCTCCTTGCAGTCAAAGGGACTCTCAAGAGTCCTCTCCAATACCATAGTTCAAAAGCATCAATTCTTTGGTGCTTAGCTTTCTTTGTAGTCCAAAACTCACATCTATACATGCCTACTGGAAAAACCATAGCTTTGACGACACAGACCTTTGTTGGCAAAGTAATGTCTCTGCTTTTTAAAATACTGTCCAGGTTGGTTATAGCTTTTCTTCCAAGGAGCAAGCGTCTTTTAACTTCATGGCTGCAGTCACCATCTGCAGTGATTTTGGAGGCCAGGAAAATGAAGTCTGTCACTGTTTCCCTTGTTTCCCCATCTATTTGCCATGAAGTGATGGGACTGGATGCCATGATCTTAGTTTTCTGAATGCTAAATTTTAAGACAACATTTTCACTCTTGTCTTTCACTTTCATCAAGAGGCTCTCTATTTCCTCTTCACTTTCTGCTATAAGGGTGGTGTCATCTGAATATCTGAGGTTATTGATATTTCTCCTGGCAATTTTGATTCCAGTTTGTGCTTCATCCAGCCTGGCATTTCTCATGATGTACTCTGCATAGAAGTTAAATAAGCAGGTGACAATATACAGCCTTGAAGTACTCCTTTCCCTATTTGGAACCAGTCTGTTGTCCCATGTCCAGTACTAACTGTTGCTTCTTGACCTGCATACAGATTTCTTAGGAGGTAGGTCAGGTGTTCTGGTATTTCCATCTCTTGAAGAATTTTCCACAATTTGTTGAGATCCACACAGTCAAAGGCTTTGGAGTAGTCAAGAAGGCAGAAGTAGACATTTTTCTGGAACTCTCTTGCTTTTTCAGTGATCCAGCAGATATTTGTAATTTGATCTCTGGTTCCTCTGCCTTTTCTAACTCCAACTTGAACATTTGGAAGTTCATGGTTAATGTACCTTTCAAGTTTGGCTTGCAGAATTTTGAGCATTTGCTGGTGTGTAAGATGAGTTCAATTGTGCGGTAGTTTGTGCGTTCTTTGGCATTGCCTTTCTTTGGGATTGGAATGAAAACTGAATTTCCCAGTCCTGTGGCCACTGCTGAGTTTTCCAAGTTTGCTGGCATATTGAGTGCAACACCTTCACAGCATCTTTTAGGATTTGAAATAGCTCAACTTGAATTCCATCACCTCCACTAGCTTTGTTCATGATGATGCTTCCTAAGGCTCACTTGACTTCGCATTCTGGGATGTCTGGCCCTAGGTGAGTGATCACACCATTGTAGTTATCTGGGTCATGAAGATCTTTTTTGCATAGTTCTTTTGTGTATTCTTGCTACCATTTCTTAACATCTTCTGCTTCTGTTAGGTCCATAACACTTCTGTCCTCTATTGTGCTAATCAACATAAAATGTTCCCTTGGTATCTCAATTTTTCTTGAAGAGATCTCTAGTCTTTCCCATTCTCTTGTTTTCCTTTATTTCTTTGCATTGATTGTTGAGGAAGGTTTTCTTCTCTCTCCTTGCTATTCTTTGGAACTCTGCATTCAAATGGGTATATATCTTTCTTTTTTTCCTTTGGCTTAGCTTCTCTTCTTTTGTCAGCTATTTGTAAAGGCTCATCAGACAACTGTTTTGCCTTTTTGCATTTCTTTTTCTAGGCAATGTTCTTGATCACTGCCTCCTGTACAATCTCAGGAACTTCCGTCCATAGTTCTTCAGGCACTCTGTCTATCACATAATCCCTTGAAACTATTTCTCACTTTCACTGTGAGGGATTTGATTTAGGTCATATCTGAATGGTCTAGTGGTTTTCCCTACTTCAATTTAAGTCTGAATTTGACAAAACCACTAAGTCAGGGGACCATGGGTTGCGAAGATTCTCTGGAGAAGGGAATGGCTACCCACTCCATTATTCTTGCCTGGACAGAGAAGCCTGACAGGTTACAGTCCATAGGATCACAAAGAATCAGACAGGACTGAGCAACTTTGACTATTAGTTACCACAACATAAGCTAGCCTACCCTGACTGATATGTTGAAACTCCAAAATATAAGTTGGAATTTTGGGGAAAATGTCAATTAATTTTGAAGAAAGTTCAAAGCTTACAATCTTGCACAGTACGCTTCTTTCAAGAAAGCAGTTTGAAGTGGCTCCTCTAGAACAGGACTGCTCATTTCATACGTACAACATCAAAAAACATTTCCTGGTTTTCTTTGGTGGGACCAGTGAATAGTGCCTAAGCCAAAGTTACCCTGTGAACACTGAATATGAGGAAAGCCAATGCTCACTGAGATGGCACACTACCCAATAATATTGACACTCTGGGAGGTGTAAATTCCCAGTGCCTAGGAAGAAACAGATTACTAGCACTTGGATTGAATTCTATGAACAACTCTGAGCTCAGCTTCCAGTTCTCCATAAAACCATCCAAGCTACCTGGGAAGTCTGAGATTAAAAAAAAAAAAAAAGTTAACGTGCCAACATGGTCTCCCTTGCTCCTTTTTTTTTTTTTTTTTTTACTGTGTGCTTGTTATAAGTCCATAGCAACAAAACAGTCTGGGCTTGACTCTCCTTGAAAATTGTAAAGATGCTACTCCTTTTCTAAACAACATGTTTTCAAAAGCTGGAATGATATTTGCATGTTCTTTTAGCCTAAATGTCCTACAAAGTCATAGTCTAAGTACTCTACACTTTTAAAGTGGTGTTTCACAGTTACATTTCCTAAGGCGAATATCGATTTGCAATTAGCTAGAAAAAGATAGGCTTTCCTGCGGCTCAGATGGTAAAGAATCTGCGTGCAATGCAGGACTGCCCAGGGTTTGATCTCCTCATAGGGAAGATACCCTGGAGAAGGGAATGGCTAACAAAATGATAATCTGGGAATTCAGAAATGTTCTGTGTTGCTTTTCTAACTTCCAAGTTTGCCTCTGTGTGTGTGTGTGTGTGTGTGTGTGTGTGTGTTTATATCAGAAACTAAAATGAATGCTGCTGTTTCTTTTCACAAGAAAGCTCAGTTTATCTTTAAAAAGACAGCTTTGCAATTAAAATGACCTAGAAGGACTTGTGCTTCTTGGCATGCTAATTGCTTTTGCCTGAGGTGGGATAAATACTTTGTAGCTGGCTTTGCATTTCCTCAGCTACATATGTAGACACTCTACATCCAGGAGGGAAATTCACTTAATGTGCTTTGTAACTTTTAGAATTGACTACACAGCGGACCTGCAGGTACCACTATGCTTTCAGCATGTAATTTTGCAAATGCAGTAATTCTTTTTAAAGATATGTGACTGCTCTGTTGAAAAATACTGCAAGAAGGGAGAATTCAAGATGTATCGGGGCCATGGAAAACTGAAAAAGTGATTCCATTTTTTAAAACTTTTAATTAACAGTATTTAGTTTCTTCAAATATTCAGGTGAAAATCATAGATGTCAAGTCCTTATTAAAACAATGAGTTTACAGAGATTGTAATATAAAATTATACACAATGATAAAACCATTAAAAACCCAACAGTTTATATTTTCTTTGTTTATAAAACCGTGAGCACCCACTTTAGGAGATTTTGAAATTCTCCCATAAGACATTATAATCAAGAGCAAGGCTGGAGCTATCATCTTCAAGTAACTGATTTACCAATTTTGTCCATCAGAATCCACTCCCACTGCTACTGGTAACAGAATGAGTTTTATTTGAGAACCTTCTCCCCCACTCTCAGTTAATGTAACTTACTTTATCTGACTACCTCTTGTTCAAGGAGTTAGTATGTGACCAAGGCTTATAAATGATGATAATGATCCCGTACTATAAATGGCTAGTTCAGGCATAGAAACAATTCAACTCATACTAATGAAGTTCAAGACATTTGTTGCCATGAAGAAAAGAAACTCTACTGGAGAATGATCTGTCTCACTGAGAAGCCAACATAAAAGGAAGACAAAAGACAAGAGAAATGGCTCTTGGTATCACATAAGCCCCCAAAGCCAGATACTAATGGACAACCTGGAGTTTTTTAGTGACTAGAGGCAATAAATTCTATTTTCATTAAATCAGCTTGATTTCAGTTTTAGTCACTTTTATTTGTGTTTTGATTTGTGCAATTAAGAAAGTCTGCAAGTAAAAGTACACTTGACCACCATGCTTTTTTGGATAGAATCTGAAATTCACTACTACATGTCAATCAACTTCTGAAAAAGCCCCACTATTATTGATAAGACTGATTTCCTCTTGCTGTTTGTTGTTCAGTCACTCAGGTCTGACTCTTTGCATCACCATGGACTGTAGCATGCCAGGCTTCCCTATTCTTCATCACCTCTGAGAGCTTGCTCAAACTCATGTCCATTGAGAATGTGATGCCATCCAACCATCTGGTCCTCTGTTGTCCCCTTCTCCTCCTGCCTTCAATCTTTCCCAGCATCAGGGTCTTTTCTAATGAGTCAGCTCTTCGCATCAGGTGGCCAAAGTATTGGAGTTTCAGCCTCAGCATCAGTCCTTCCAGTGAATATTCAGGATTGATTTCTTTAAGATTGACTGGTTTGATCTTGCAGTCCGAGGGACTCTTAAGGGTCTTCTCCAAAACCATAATTGAAAAGCATCAATACTTCAGTGCTCAGCTTTCTTCACAATCCAACTCTCACATTCATACATGACTACTGGAAAAACCATAGCTTGGATTAGATGGACCTTTGTTGGCAAAGTAATATCTCTGCCTTTTAATATGCTGTCTAGGTTGGTCATAGCTTTTCTTTTAAGAAACAAGTGTCTTTTAATTTCATGATTGCAATCAACATCTGCAGTTACATTGAAGCCGAGAAAATAAAGTCTTTCACTGTTTCCATTGTTTCTCCATCTATTTGCCATGAAGTGATGGGACCAGATGCCATGATCTTCATTTTTTGAATGTTGAGTGTTAAGCCAGCTTTTTCACTCTCCTCATGACTTGCTATAAATGGTCCATCTCCTGTTTTTCTTTCCTTCATTCATGGAGGAAATATTTGAAGTCCACTACATGCTAGGTTCTTATACTATCACAGGTAAAGAAAGTCTGTGAACAATGCCTTAAAATACGGACCCTCACATAGTTTTATATCTAGTGAGGGAGGCAGAACATGCTTCATGATAAATAATCTAGAGAGCAAATGTTGTTGTGGGAGCATGGGAACACATAGGAGAGTGCTCAGCAAAGGGACTGGCATTTACACACGACCAAGATACATAACTAACGAGAACCCAGTATGTAGCACAGGGAATGCTACTCAGTTCTCTGTGGCGACCTAACTGCAAAGGAAATCCAGAAAAGAGGGGATATATGTATACATACAGTTGATTCATTTTCCTGTACAGTAGAAACTAACACAACATTGGAAAGTATATTCTAATAAAACTTANAAAAAAAAAAAAAAAAAAAGGTTCCAGGAGGAGGTACCACATAAGACCAAAGGATTTGTACCAGTTGTCAGTGACTGTATGCATGAAACAGTTTGGAAAGAGAAAACATGAAAGAAACAGCAAGCGTGAGGGGGGTTCCAGAAGCAGGGAAGTGCTGGCAGCCAGCACGAGGAGTCCTGCCCGTGGCAAAGGTCATGAGGTTAAGGAGCCCGACAGGCAAAGGCAAGTCAGGCCGTAAGGGATCCTCGCTGGATTTTCTCGAGCATCTGCCCCAAAATCAGAGTCTGTCTGCTTTACTGTGTTATGCTTTCCACCTACCCTTCTGACATTAACAGGGGGCTGTCCCCCCACCACCTTTTTCTGGAAAAAGTTAATTTAGAGCTTTTAGATAATAAGTCTCCTGGGCATAATAAGAGTGTTTCAATCCAAAAACCCCTCTCATGGCTTTCTAGCCTGCCTGCCGGACTCTTACAGCTGCGCTTGTGATTGTTTGTGGCCTCCCTACCGCAAGAGGCACAGGAAGCTCAAAACATCCTAGGAATGTAGGGGCTTCTGAAGAGTCAAAATCATTAGGACTGATTAAGGGTTTCATTTGTTGAGCCAATACCTGCTGCCAAGTTTTCATATCTTTTATTTGTAGATATAGTTGGTATATAGAAAAAACAGGTAGTAGCCCTGGTATTAGCAGCATTAGATCTTTGAGTTAAGTAATTTATTTGTTATAACCCACTGCACCTTTGTTCTACAGGAATGTAACTTTATTTAGTACTTTGAGGGTGATGCAGATTAAAGAAAAAACACTTCAAGGGAAAAAGAGTTTTCTGGTTGATAGACATTTATCTAGGAAAAGAGCCATAAAAATGTTAACAGGCCCCCTGGCCAGAAGATGATGTAAAACTACCTAAGACCTTTTGTATACGGGAAGGTATGCAAAAAGAAAGCCTGGTCTCAATAAGGGTCAGGACTGCTGCCCCTGCATAACTCTGCATATTCCATTATTTCTTTATGTACAACTTGGGGTATATAAGCTGCTTTTGAAAATAAAGTTGTGGGTCTGGAATCAATGCTTGGCTCCCCCATGTCGTTCTTTTCTCCCTTTTCTGCCTGAATTCCCATCTGGAGCTTGGAGGCTCACCGTGTCTGCTTATTTGCCCTGGCTTCTAAGACCCATGTGAGAGGGAGCCCAAGGCAGGGCACCCTCCGCTATTCAAGAGGGTGCCTGTGGCCTAACGTAAACAGTGCAAGTTTCTTGTCTTGAGACTTTATTAGCTTTCCGTGTAAACCAAGGAATATCAGCCTCTTTTCTCCACTAATTTTCCTACTACACTATTCTTTCCTAATCTCTCTTTATAACTCCAATTAAATAAGTCTCTCCTCACCAACTCCATCCCCACTTCGAATTCCCTGGATCCACCAGGAAGGAATAATGATAGAGAAAGATATCTAAGAGTAAATACTGGATATTTAGCTCCAGAGATGCAGAGTGTGAATCATCAGCAAATCTTTGGAATTTGAGGCCATGAGAGTAAAGGAGCTTTCCTAGAGAGTGTAGAGACTGGAAAAATGTAGAGTGTGGAGTCTCAAGATTGCAGACAAACATGATCAAAAGGCACTAAAAAGGAAGGAAAGAATTATCTACAGAAGGAGCTCAGAGAACAAGGAGTCTAGCATCACAGGGATCAAAAGAACACATTTCAAGGAAAAAGTAGTTGTTATTAACAGGGACAAACAGCGTAGAGAAGTTAAATAAGTTAAGGCTTGAATAGTGGTCATTACATTTAACACCTAGAGAATGGTTCATATCTTGGATGAGATCAGTTTTAACGGAGTGGTGAGTACAGAAGACAAATTATCATGTGTTGAATGTTTGGTGAAGAAGAGAAGAAGCAAAGACATTCTTTGAAGTAGTTTGACCCTAAAAGGGAAGAATGAGATTTTAGTGGCTTGATGGGGAGACGGGCGTTATTAGATTGGGAAAATTAAATATGAATACATATTTGTTCAAGTTGACAGTTATTTGAGGATTTTTAAATTTTTCTTTAAAGAAGAAGTTGGCAGAAGGAGAGGTTTAAGATCTAGGGGAGAGAAAAAAAAATGTTAGTGGATAATTAGGCACAAAAAACACCAGATGGAGACACACGGAAACTAGCTTACCTTTTCCTTTGTGTTGAAAAATACAAAGCATGGCATTTCCATGGGCAGCACTGAATCTTCACATATCTAAATATTCTAGCTCGACTCAGGTAATCATCCCTTCTCTGTATGCTTTGTCTTCAAAATTCCTGAAGGATTCAGGCATCAGACGTTGGTACATTATGCACTGAGTGGTTTTATTTGTTCTCTTAAAAGAAGAGAAAACAAACAGAATTAGGTAAGCAGAAATGCTACTTTCTCATCATACTTTCAGAATTTATACAGACACACTTCTTTTTTTTAATAGAATAATAAGTGAGGCAAACATATCAAATTGCATGGTTCTTTTCAACTTAACCACACAAACACCTTATTTCTTTGTTTTTATCTATCTTTCTACCCTACCTATCATCTATATTTCCAACTATCATCCATCTATTTTTTTTTACCCACTTACTTTCTGTTTCAGATGAGAAAACTTAACTCTATAATTGCCCTGTATTTTATGGAGCAATTGGGTTTCCTCAGTAAATCTCTATTCAATATATTAAATATAAAAACCTGGAATTATTTCTTCAGTTAAAGAAAAGGACAATCAGGAATGAAACTTTCAACAGTTCCTTTAAAATATATTTGAGGAAGTTACTCTATTAAAAATATAAACAGGCAGATGTCCTCTGTAAATACAAGTATTTGACTGATTTTAGAAATATCCTTTACTCTCTTGGCAAAAACATTTGGATTCTGAATTAAAGCATTCAAGTACAGATGGATTAAATTCAGCAGATAATTAGCTCTTTATACAACTATCTCATATTTCAATCCACAAAAATCATACAGGATGCAATGTACATTTAATTTATGAGTATCTCATTAATCCCACTGCTGTTTTAACCAGTATTCAAAAAGAATATTGAAGACTTTGCTACTATATGGCTTAAGCTGTAAGTATCTTCCACATTCAATCTAAAAGACATTTCATGGCAGATGGAAATAAAAAAATGACATAGAGTTACAACAATCTGAAAATTACCTTATATTTCAGTAAATTTATAAGCTTTTTCCATTTATATTTCTTTTTAAAAGTATCACAGACATTTTAAATTTCTTCATATATCTTTCTTTGGGCAGATGCAAGAAAGCCAAATAATCACTAACAATCCATCAATAATATAATGGAATTTATGCTTTAACAAATTGACTAAATAATGGCTCACATTTAGGAAAATGGACCTTTTAAATGGCCTAACTATAGTCCTCATCTATATTTTAGCGCTCTTTCTTCTGAAGGCTTTAAGCACTGTATAATTGGGTTGATAAGTAATGCATTATATCATGTGTTTGCTCTAGGGCAAACAAAACAAACTTACCAGCTAGTCTAGAAAAACAACTCTCAAGAAGAGTGAGAGAGAAAGAGGCTGGGGGACTTCCTAGAAACAAAATGAATTTGGCATATTCCAGCCTCAGGCAGTCAAGGAAGCCACAAGAAAATCAGAGAAGCTTAAGACAGGTGGAACTCAGTTGTATAATAACTACAATTTAGCCTACTTGGAGGGGAGTGTAAATTAAATGTCACAGGCTTCACAGGCAAAATTAAAAAGCATTGCAAAACCAGCCAACATTCTCTTCAGGCTAATTCATGTTACTGGAGTCTAGGAGGTACTATATATATACATGAGACTACCCACCCACCAAAATGAAGAAATGAGACTCAGTGCAGCAGGTAATGTGTTCCTTCAGAGGAAGTTAGAACATATGGTAGTAGCCAACTCTACTAACATGAAAGTGATAGGTTTTTTTGATTATAAATTAATATAACCCTTGACTTTTATCCCTCATGGCCCATTAAGACAGAGAAAGTACAAATCCCATATTGCAAAATAAGTCATATAAATTATTGCAATCATATTCCACTTTGCTTGGCCTTATTATGACAAATTTTAGTCTGGTTTTACTCTTAGCAGTTGCCTCTTTAAATGGCCCACCAAGCTTACCACATATGAGACAGCTGTTCAAAAACAGTCTTGCCCTTGATTATCAACAATACAATTCAGTAGCCCAAATAGTAATTTTTGAGGAAATTAAAATCAACATCAACTGAGCTAAAAAATCATCAGCATCAGGTCAGTCAGATTGACAGATCAGCTAAACAAAAAGATTATTTTTTCACAAATAGGTCACCTTTCAGAATTAAAAAGCTTTGTGTGATCTTGCAAAAATAATCCAACTAGACTCATTTAATAATTTTTTCTCTGGTTTGAGGCAAAAGAATTAAGAAACCAGTGATATTTTTCTTCATCATGGTTTTTATTTATGTACCGTAACTACATTTGGAAAGGGTTGTTGGGAAACTATGAACAGAAAGCCACTCTGCTGGGGTAAGTCAACTGACATTTCCCTGGTGGTCAGTTAAGAATCTGCCTTACAATACAGGGGACATGGGTTTGATCCCTGGTTGGTTAACTAAGATCCCACATGCTGTGGAGCAAGTAAGTCTACACACTGCAACTACTGAGCCTACATTCAGAACCTGGGCAACACCACTAGACAGGCCATGCACTGCAACGAAAGATCCTGTGCAAAGATCCCAAATACCATAACTGAGACCCCGTGAAACCCAGTAAATCAATAACATTTTTTAAAAAGAAGAAAACATGATGACTTCCAAAAGGGCAGACACAAGAGAAGCTTGAAGAATCTAGGGGGCAGAAACAATTGGATAATCACCTTAGTCCATCCTTCCATGAATGACTCAAGATTCAATTTCTAAAGAGAAAAACCTGTACTCAGGTTTCATGTCCATCTCTTGGCTGGTTGAGCATGTGATACTTTGTTTTGATTGAACATGGAGGTACCTACGGCTGATTCTTGTTGATGTGCAATTATTCTTCAATTAAAAAATGAGTAATTTTTTATAAAAATACCCCAGAGATTATACATAATGAAGATAGGCAAA
Source organism: Redunca redunca (assembly GCA_006410935.1). NCBI lineage: Eukaryota > Metazoa > Chordata > Mammalia > Artiodactyla > Bovidae > Redunca > Redunca redunca. The sequence goes on along the minus strand of SJYQ01000230.1, from coordinate 310,999 downwards.
GGAGAGAATTTATAATCAAATATCTGGCCTATAACTTACATATAATCTTGGATAAATTAATTCTCTATAAAAGTCATCCACATTTTCTTTTCCTTGAAAATCTGAAGAGAGAATAATCAGCTTTCACACTAGTAAACCTATATTGTACTTGCCTACAATGTACCAGGTAACACATAATATAAATGGGGAACTGGAAATTAAATCAAATTAGGTTTTGTGAAACTCAAGGCATTACTAATAAAAATAGGAAAGGCAACTAAGTTTACAGTACAATAAGATCTATGCTAGATGCACATGGATAATGGAATTTTTGATAAAGCAGTTTGTGATTATTCTACAAGAAAGAGAAAACAGATCTTTAGACAGAGAAATGTTACAGGGCCCACCATGCATGCCAGTGTGACACTTCATTGTTAGTAAGCAATGATGAGTGCTTGCAAATTGACTCTAAACTGAAATTTAAGGTTGCCTACCTTCTTTTGTCATAATATACCTGGTACACTAAGGGAATAGCAAAGCACTCCAGTATCCTTGCCTCAAGAAACCCATGAATAGTATGAAAAGGCAAAAAGACAAGACATCAGAAGAGCACATAAAATAGATCCAGAAAGAACAAAGAGGCTCGGCCAAAGCAGAAATGATGCTCAGTGTAGATGTGTTTGGTGGTGAAAGTGAAGTCTGATGCTGTAAAAAACAATATTGCACAGAAACCTGGAGTGCTAGTTCCTATGGACAGTAGTCCGACAGACTCCTCTGTCGATGGGGTTTTCCAGGCAAGAATACTTGGGTGGATTGCCATCTCCTCCAGGGCATCTTCCTGCCCCAGCAATTGAACCCTCATTTCTTGTGTCTCCTGCACTGGCAGTTGGGTTCTTTACCACTAGCAGCATATGTGAAGCCCCATATGCAAAATACATCATGCAAAATGCCAGGCTGGATGAATCACAAGCTGGAATCAAGATTGCTGGGAGAAATATCAAGAACCTGAAATATGCTGATGAAACCACCCTAATAGCAGAAGGTGAAGAACTAAGAGCCTTTTGATGAGGGTTACAGAGGAGAGTCAACTGCATATCTGAGGTTACTGAGATTTGTCCCGGAAATCTGAACTTCAGCTTGTACTACACCCAGATCGGCACTTCACATGAGGTACTCTGTATATAAGTTAAATAAGCAGAGTGATAATATACAGCCTTGACGTGCTCCTCTCCTGATTCAGAATCAATATCTTGTTCCATGTCAGGCTCTAACTGTTGCTTCTTAACCTGCATACAGATTGCTCAGGACACACATCAGGTGGTCTGATAGTGCATCTCTTTAAGAGTCATTCTCAGCTTGTGATCCACACATTCAAAGGCTTTGGTGTAGTCAATAATGCAGAAGTAGATGTTTTCTGGAACTCTCTTGCTTTTACAATGATCTAGTGGATGTTGGCAATTTGATCTCTGGTTACTCTGCCTTTTCCAGCTTGAACATCTGGAAGTTTAAGGTTCACGTATTGTTGAACCTTGGCTTGGAGAATTTTGACCATTACTTTGCTAGCATGTGAGATGAGTGCAAAAGTGCAGTAGTTTGACAATTCTTTGCAATTGCCTTTCTTTGGGATTGGAATGAAAACTAATCTTTTCCAGTCATGGAAAGCAAAGAAGAACTAAAGAGCCTCTTGATAAAAGTGAAAGATGAGAGTTAAAGTGTTGACATAAAACTCATCATTCAGAAAACAAAGATCATGATATCTGGTCTCATCACTTCATAGCAAACAGATGGGGAAATAATGGAAACAATGACAGACTCTACTTTTTTGGGCTCCAAAATCACTGTAGATGGTGACTGCAGCCATGAAATTAAAAGATGCTTGATCCTTGGAAGAAAAGCTATGACCAAACTGGAGAGCATATTAAAAAGCAGAGGTATTACTTTGCCAACAAAAGTCCATCTAGTCAAAGCTATGGTATTTCCAGTAGTCATGTAGGGATGTGAGAGTTGGACTATAAAGAAAGCTGAGCACTGAAGAATTGATGCTTTTGAACTGTGGTGTTGGAGAAGATTCTTGAGCATCACTTTGACTGCAAGGAGATCAAACCAGTCAATCCTGAAGGAGATCAGTCCTGAATATACACTGAAGGACTGATGCTGAAGCTGAAACTCCAGTACTTTGGCCACCTGATACAAAGAACTGACTCACTGGAAAAGACCCTGATGCTGGGAAAGATTGAAGGTGGGAGGAGAAGGGGACGGCAGAGGTTGAGATGGCTGGATGGTATCACTGACGCAGTGGACATGAGTCTGAGCAAGCTCCAGGAGTTGGTGATGGACAGGGAGGCCTGGCATGCTGCAGTCCATGGGGTTGCAAAGAGTCAGGTAAGACTGAGCACCTGAACTAAACTAAACTGAACTGAAAAAGGAGAATAAAAAAGCTGGCTTAAAACTCAACATTCAAAAAACTAAGATCATGGCATCTGGCCCTATCACTTCATGGCAAATCAGTTCACCTCAGTTCAGTCACTCAGTTGTGTCCTACTCTTTGCGACCTCATAGACTGCAGCATGCCAGACCTCCCTGTCCATCACCAACTCCTGGAGTTTACCCAAACTCATGTCCATTGAGCTGGTGATGCCATCCATCTCATCCTCTGTTGTCCCCTTCTCCCCCTGCCTTCAATCTTTCCCAGCATCAGGATCTTTTCAAATGAATTAGCTTTTTGTATCAGGTGGCCAAAGTATTGGAGTTTCAACTTCAACATCAGTCTTTCTAATGAACACTCAAGACTGATCTCCTTTAGGATGGAATGGTTGCAACTCCTTGCAGTCCAAGGGACTGTCAAGAGTCTTCTCCAACACAACATTCAAAAGAATCAATTCTTCGGTGCTCAGCTTTCTTTAGAGTGAAACCCTCACATCCATACATGACTACTGGAAAAACCATGGCCTTGACTAGACAGAACTTTGATGGCAAAGTAATGTCTCTGCTTTTTAATATGCTGTCTAGGTTGGTGGACTGCAGTCCATGGGGTTGCGAACAGTTGGACATGACTGGGCGACTTCACTTTCACTTTTCACTTTCATGCATTGGAGAAGGAAATGGCAACCCACTCCAGTGTTCTTGCCTGGAGAATCCCAGGGATGGGGGAGCCTAGTGGGCTGCTGTCTATGGGGTCACACAGAGCTGGACATGACTGAAGCGACTTAGCAGCAGCAGCAGCTAGGTTGGTCATAACTTTCCTCACAGGAGTAAGCATCTTTTAATTTCATGGCTGCAATCACCATCTGCAGTGATTTTGGAGCCCCCAAAAATAAAGTCTGCCACTGTTTCCACTGTTTCCCCATCTATTTGCCATGAAATGGTGGGACTGGATGCCATGATCTTAGTTTTCTGAATGTTGAGCTTTAAGCCAGCTTTTTCAGTCTCCTCTTTCACTTTCATCAAGAGGCTCTTTAGTTCTTCTTTACTTTCTGCTATAAGAGTGGTATCATCTGCATATCTGAGGTTATTGATATTTCTCCTGGCAATCTTGATTCCAGGTTGTTCTTCATCCAGCCCAGTGTTTCTCATGATGTAGTCTGCACAGAAGGTAAATAAGCAGGGTGACAATATACAGCCTTGATGTACTCCTTTTCCTATTTGGATCCAGTCTGTTGTTCCATGTCCAGTTCTAACTGTTGCTTCCTGACCTGCATACAAATTTCTCAGGAGGCAGGTCAGGTGACCTGGTATTCCCATCTCTTTCAGAATTTTTCACAGTTTACTGTGATCCACACAGTCAAAGGCTTTGATGGTGAAAAACTGGAAACATTGACAGACTTTATTTTCTTAGGCTCCAAAATCATTTTTGATGGTGACTGCAGACATGAAATTAAAAGACACCTGCTCCTTGGAAAAACAGGTAGGACAAATCTAGACAGCATATTAAAAGTCAGAGACAAAGGTCCATATAGTATAATCTACAGTGTTTCCAGTAGTCATGTGTGGATATGAGAATTAGACTATAAAAAAGACTGAGAGCCAAAGAACTGATGTTTTCGAGCTGTGGTACTGGAAGCTGGAGAGGACTTTTGAGAGTCCCTAGGAGAGTAAGGAGATTAAACCAGTCAATCCCAAATGAAATCAACCCTGAATATTCATTGGAAGGTGATGTTGAAGCTGAAGTTATAAAACTTGACTACCTGATGTGAAGAGCTGACTCACTGGAAAAGACTCTGATGCTGGAAACTACTGAGGGCAAGAGGAGAAGGGGACAGCAGAGGAAAAGGTGGTTGGATGGCATCACCAACTCAATGGATTGTAGTTTGAGCAAACTCTGGGAGACAATGAAGGACAAGCAAGACTGGTGTCCTGCAATCCAATGGTTTTGTAAGTGCTGGACACAACTTGGTGGCTGAACAATAGCTAACTCTTCTCCTCTGTCAGGTTATTCCTCCATCTATTGCAGAAGAGATCACTTTATTGCTAAAACATGGAGAAAACAATGACAAAAACTCTCTTGAGCTTTGGAGGACACTGAAGAATACACAGTGGTATGTGTGGGTGTGTTTGGTGTGTGGTGTGTTTGGGGATGACATTTCTCATATGTAAATATACCCTCTGAGATTTATCTAAAATTATCTAGCTCTGCAAAGCCTCTAAACATTTGCAAAACCAATCTGGATTGCATACTATGAGCAAATATTTAGACATGTAAAGAGGTAATATTTTAATACTTTCAGTGCAATAAAGGAACTCACAGTCTATTAAGCAATACTTGCTCTAATCCAGGGCATCTCCTGTGACTTTTTAAATAAATTTTAAATATATATTTGTGATTAAGAGTAATAACATAGCAGAACTTATTTAAACCACAATAAAAGGTTTATTAAACATCGGTAAATCGCTTGGGATTCTTCAGGGAAAGTTCTTTTCCTTCTCCTGAACTAGTGCTCTCCTTCTCTGCAGAGTTTCATCAACTTCATGCCCCTTGAGTGGGATTAGAATTCCTGCTGCTACAGTAAAAAGCTTCTCTCAAGGCATTTTTCCATAAATGGCTAGTATCCCAATAGAATAAATTGAAAAGGTCATTGAGAAACCTTTGGAGTCCCAGCAGAAAAGGCAGCAAGTGAGGCAACAGAATCCTAAGGAGAACATGACCATTTTGGTCCACACTATTTTTCATCCATTCTATCAGTAAAGTTAACATAGCAACAATATTTTCTTTTCTCGGAGGGTGTTACAACTGCTCTCCTCTAAAAAACACACACATTTTCCTCCTGATGAAGCCAGTTTGCTAATCAGCCAAGGTGCACTAAAAAGTCAAGTGCAATCAGGTATTAAGAGACAAGTGATTATGGAAAGTATTTAAGAATCAGAAGCAGAAGTCATATTAAATGTAAATGCTTCTGTTTCTAAACTTAGCAAGTTTTTCTTTGTGACATTTAATTTCTGTTCTCGCCTATATTACCCATCTGCTTTTCTACTTAACATTTTGCATTTAGTCCCAGCATCAGCTTCTCCTATTGGTTTATGTCAATATGAAACTGGTTCCTTTCCAGCAAAGTCGGTCTTGAAGGAGTTCTAGTGAATCATAGTGGGGTAAAGAGATGAGTTATTTAGCCACTAGTCATTATGCTTTATGTTCAGTTCATTGATTAGAAAATGGAAATACCACTTTTAAAAATATGAATCTTTAATATGGTCAAATCAGGGTATATTTCATGGGAACCAATCTATGTTCCAATAAGTCTTCAAGCTAACACATGATAATAATGATTGAACCAGACATACTGAAAGACTATTCTGGTATGGAACCATGAGAACTACATGTGGATCACGTTCATAGGCTTATTCTGCAATACAAACAGCATGGGTTAAAGATAGGCATTCATCATACAGGGACTTCACACTACCTTGCCTCTGACAACGTAAAGTACAGAGAAATAAAATTCATCAATATTTGGGAAAGTTTTAAGGATTGCAAAGCTAAATGAAAATGTTTTTTTTCCTAAAACTGTGTTTCTCAACCATAATAGAATATATTTTTTTAAATGTCGAGGCTATTTAAGAGTACTCATATCCAGAGTCCAACAAACAAACCTAAAAATTAAGGTTATCTGGAGATAAGCCCCAGGCCCTGGTATTATTAATATCTCAAAGTCCACAGGTGCCACCCAAGTGCTACTAGGATTGAGATTCACTACCTTAGAAAGCACACAAACACACTCAAAGTAGTCATTTTAAGTTTATCGTGAAGGGGATTTAAATATTTTTCCCTGAGTTTCTAAGAATAATAGAAATAGATGTATCAAAAACTAATAACAGTGAACTTTCTCATCAACATTTTGTTGAATAAGAAATGTTTACACATTTTCAAAGGTACATTCCAAGCTAATATACAAAGATGAAAAAGTCCACATTTTCATAAAATATAGAGTAAGCACAAGCATTTGTCAGTTTAGGGCCATTGGGGGAAACCTGATAGGTCCTCAAGAACCAAGGGATTTGTGGAGCAGAAACAGGTGGCACTAGTGGTAAAGAACCTGCCTGTCAATGCAAGAGATGTAAGAGACGTAGGTTTTATCTCTGGGTCGGGAAGATCCCCTGCAGAAGGAAATGGCAACTCACTACAGTACTCTTGTCTGGAGAATCCCATGGACAGAGGAGCCTGGTGGGCTACGGTCCAGAGGGTCTCAAAGAGTCATACATGATTGAAGCGACTTAGTACACTTGTTATATTATAGTTGCTTTCATTTTCTCTAATACTTTGGATATTTTCCAAATATTTCTCAAAATGCTACTTGAACACAAAGCATTATATTCTTGGAATACATCTGAAATATGTTAAATAGTAAATTTATCCTACCATTAAAAGAAATTAGAGTATTAACTTTTACTTGGTATTTCTGTCAGGTTTTTCTCCATCTATCATGAATTTGTTATCAAACAGAGGTATTTTCTAGATGTAATTTTTCTATTAGCTGAATGAATTATTCATTTAGAAAACTTGTTTTTCAGTTCACTTTCCTCTTTGTTGATTCTCCTTCGTATAACACTGTCACTCGTATCTGTTGTCTTCCTATTCACTATTTCCAAAATTCTTTTCTAGGATCTGAAGTCCTATCCCATTGGTCTGTGTTTGGATATTTTGTGATTCTTGGTGTGGGTTAGGAAAGCAGGGATGGTTCAGATTATTCGTGGCACATTTGCCAAAAAAGAATGTCTAATGTCATTAGAATACTAGTAAAGACAATGAAACCCAAGTGGCCCAGATTCACAACAAAAGAACCCACAGGTGTGAATGTGAAGATAAGGACACAACCCATTAATTGTCATACTTTATTTTTTTTTATTATCTTAATGTTCCCACATCCCGTTAGCTCTTGAACATGTTGGGTGGCCCAAAAAGTTTGTTCAGGTTTTTCTGTCAAGATGTTACAGAAAAACCCAGAAGAACTTTTTGGCTAACCCAGTATTACTCAATTTTTGCTGGCTCCAGACCACCTTTGGAGAAGGCAATGGCAACCCACTCCAGTACTATTGCCTGGAAAATCCCATGGACGGAGGAGCCTGGTAGGCTGCAGTCCATGAAGTCACTAAGAATTGCACACGACTTTCACTTTCACTTTTCACTTTCATGCATTGGAGAAGGAAATGGCAACCCACTTCAGTGTTCTTGCCTTTAGAATCCCAGGGACAGGGGAGCCTGGTGGGCTGCTATCTATAGGGTCGCACAGAGTCGGACACGACTGAAGCGACTTAGCAGCAGCAGCAGCCAGACCACCTTTCCCACTCATGGGATACAGAATCCCTTGGAAAACCCAGCCAAAATAATTTTTGATGTTTCCATGCACTTATATTTACTTAAAAATAATTTTTGGATTTTGATGCTGCTGATGTACCTCATTTATGCTTCAATTCTTATATTCCATAACAATCCAACAATCTTTTTATTAAACAAAGATTCCCTTCACGGGTTACCCACAGTAAAGTGCTCAGGGCAGTGAAATGTCCCTAAAAGATCAAGATCTTTTAACTAACAAACTCTATTTCCCCCACAAGATGAAAAACTGTTTATCATTTTTCTTGATCAGAGCAGTGTTAGTCACCATAACACATCTAAAAATCTGCTTACTTTTGAAGATAATGTTCTGTTGTGAAATCTAGTTAAATCAGACCACATATTCTCTTAGTCTCCTTTGCCATATAAATGCTACTGTCTTCCCCTCTCCCCAGTCCACAGTACAATAGTTAAACCTGTATCTGCTTGTCATTGACAATAGCAACTCCTTGAGAAGGACTGTATCCCCAAAGTTTGACTCCTTACTACAGTTCAGTAAAGATGTATGGGATAGTCATACAAATGAAATACCAGAGGATTATTAAGAGGTAGGAAAAGGTTAGGTATATCTGAAATATACTTGTCTATGTTCCATAGCATTCTTTTTCACTGAGAACCTGGTTTCTCCCCTAGCCTAAAAAAATACAAAAGATATAAAAAATACTTCATAAAGTCCTCTTTATCCTCCTCTACCTCAGCCAACAGAGAGGGCACTGCTGCTCTTATTTCCCTTGGAAGAGGATTTCCCTTAGAACCAGCTCATCAGAGCACTTCTTCCAGCAATAAAGTTACATCTATCTAATGCTAAGTCACTTCAGTCATGTCTGACTCTTTGTGACCCTATGGACCACAGCCCACCAGGCTTCCCTGTCTATAGGATTCTCTAGGCAAGAATACTGGAGTGGGTTGCCATGCCCTCCTCCAGGGGATCTTCAAAATGCAAGGGTTGAACCTTTGTCTTGTTATGGCTCCTGCACTGGCAGGCAGGTTCTTTATCACTAGTGCTACCTGGGAAACCCATCTATCTTGCTGCTAAGTTGCTTCGGTTGTGTCCGACTCTGTGTGAGCACATAGATGGCAGCCCACCAGGCTCCCGAGTCCCTGGGATTCTCCAGTCAAGTACACTGGAGTGGGTTTCCATTTCCTTCTGCAACGCATGAAAGTGAAAAGTGAAAGTGAAGTCACTCAGTTGTGTCCGACTCTTCGTGATCCCATGGACTGCAGCCTACCAGGCTCCTCTGTCCATGGGATTTTCCAGGCAAGAGTACTGGAGTGGGGTGCCATTGCCATCTATCTTGAGTAGCATCGATTCTGCACAAGTAGGGCCCACTATGGAATGCTTTACTGTGCAACAGCTATCTGCTACCGAAAGAACATTGGAAAGGTTGATGTAATCATTTTGTCCAGTTTGATTTCTAGATGCTAAACCTGATAACCTGATATACAGCCTCTCTTCTGAGTAAAAGTATGACTCATAAAAGCATATCCAAGCTCCATTCAATCAAACCCATGCTTATATCCTTTCTTTTCAGGAGGGAGGGAGAAATGATATTTTCTGATATTATAGCAAAGACGAAATTAGTTTTTCTCTTCTTGATATGCTTTGCAGCTCCCAGTTTCCACCTCAAACTCAGCCAGAGTCATTGATCTTTTAAAATGTAGGCCTAGCACAGTGTCCTGTACATTTACATTTTTGTCACTTCAGTATTTATTGATTCTACTAATTCCTCAATAAATATTTATGATAGTCACATAACTCAAAGTTGGAAAGAAGATAAATTAAGACTATAGAAGTATAAACATAAGGACAACATTACTCAGTATATGTGGAAATTTTCAGAGCAAGGACCATTTTTAAGCATCTAGCAAGGTGACTGGACTCAAATCAATATTTGCAGAAGTGAATTGTGGACCAATCAGGAAGTAAGATCTAAACTAAGAAATCAGAGCAAAATTAATTTTATCTGAAAATCAGTAAAAAGGGTAGTTAAGGAATAGAAACCTTGAAAGAAGAACATGGGTATCCTATTTGTCTCCCATGCTTACTCTTGGAATTCTATAGGAACATGAGGAACTATGTCCATTTTCTTGCCCGTATTACAGTCTTAGTCATAGAAGCAAGACATAAGAAGGATTTGCTTTGGTTAAACAGTGAGCACATTAGCATAGGGCACTATTAGCGAATTCAGGACTCAGTGTCAAATTAAATACTGCAGACATTGTAAAGTACATAGGACTGTAATATTATCGTTGGTTTCATAAATATGATAAGATTTGGGCTACTCTCATTTAATAAATTATCTAAGTGTTTCTCCTAAATATAGATCTCAACATACTTCCATCTCTAAAAATACAAATAAAATATTCCCCATGAATAACATAAACTCTATGTGTGTATGTGTGTGTTTCAGAAACACCAAATATATTTTATGTGTTGATCACAATTTGTCTGCCAACCTGTGAAAAGTACTCCAGGACATGTAATGCTTGTCTAAAATCACTGATTTAAATATTTTGACACAACTTGACTGGTAAAATAGTTGATAACTCATAAAATAAGGTCTAAAATGTTAATTGCTCACATTTATTACACATATGATTATTTTGTGACAACTGTAACATAAAATATCTGAATACTGATAAAACTATTTGATATATTTTTGCTTACAAAACAGTCTCTGGTATGATGCTTAGGAATTGACTAGTTTACATAAAGACATTAACTGTTGGACAATCTGAGGCTATCTAATCTGATTTCTAGGTAAGCAGATATTCAGGAACCTATCTAGAAAATTCCAAGAGTAGAAAAGGGAATATTTAGTTTTCTATAATGTTTTACCTAACTTGACTCTGAAAAGATTCTAAAACTGCACAAGTTCTGCTGGCCTGGAAATCATGATAAAAAAAGGTGGAAATTTTTTACTAATTTACATTAATAGTAATTTAATTTTAGTAATTTACATTACTGATTAGAATTTGGTCCACTGACAGAATGTGGTCCACTGGAGAAGGGAAGGGCAAACCACTTCAGTATTCTTGCCTTGAGAACCCCATGAACAGTATGAAAAGACAAAATGATAGGATACTGAAAGAGGAACTCCCCACGTCAGTAGGTGCCCAATATGCTACTGGAGGTCAGTGGAGAAATAACTCCAGAAAGAATGAAGGGATGGAGCCAAAGCAAAACCAAAACCCAGCTGTGGATGTGACTGGTGATAGAAGCAAGGTCCAATGCTGTAAAGAGCAATATTGCATAGGAACCTGGAACGTTAGGTCCATGAATCAAGGCAAATTGTAAGTGGTCAAACAGGATATGGCAAGAGTGAACATTGACATTCTATGAATCAGCGAACTAAGATGGACTGGAATGGGTGAATTTAACTCAGATGACCATTATATCTACTACTGTGGGCAGGAATCACTTAGAAGAAAAGGAGTAGCCATCATGGACAACAAAAGAGTCCAAAATGCGGTACTTGGATGCAATCTCAAAAATGACAGAATGATCTCTGTTCGTTTCCAAGGCAAACCATTCAACATCACAGTAATCCAAATCTATGCCCCAACCAGTAATGCTGAAGAAGGTGAAGCTGAATGGTTCTATGAAGACCTACAAGACCTTTTAGAACTAACACCCAAAAAAGATGTCTTTTTCATTACAGGGGACTAAAATGCAAAAGTAGGAAGAAATGCCTGGAGTAACAGGCAAATTCGGCCTTGGAGTATGGAATGAAGTAGGGCAAAGGCTAATAGAGTTTTGCCAGAAAACACACTGGTCATAGTAAACACGCTCTTCCAACAACACAAGAGAAGATTCTACACGTGGACATCACCAGATGGTCCACACCAAAATCAGACTGATTATATTCTTTGCAGCCAAAGATGGAGAAGCTCTATACAGTCAGCAAAAACAAGACTCAGAGCTGACTGTGACTCAGATCATGAACCCCTTATTGCCAAATTCAGACATAAATTGAAGAAAGTGGGGGGAAACCACTAGACCATTCAGATATGACCTAAATCAAATCCCTTATGATTACACAGTGGAAGTGAGATAGATTAAGGTACTAGATCTGATAGATAGAGTGCCTGATGAACTATGGACTGAGGCTCATGACACTGTACAGGAGACAGGGATCAAGACCATCCTCATGGAAAAGAAATACAAAAAAGCAAAATGGCTGTCTGGGGAGGCCTTACAAATAGCTGTGAAAAGCAAATGAGAAAAGGAAAGATATAATTATCTGAATGCAAAGTTCCTAAGAAAAGCAAGGAGAGATAAAGTCTTCCTCAGTGATCAATGCAAAGAAATAGAGGAAAACAATAGAATGAAAAAGACTAGAGATCTCTTTAAGAAAATTAGAGATACCAAGGGAACATTTCATGCAAAGATGGGCTCGATAAAGGACAAAAATCGTATGGACCTAACAGAGGCAGAAGATATTAAGAAGAGTTGGCAAGAATACACACAAGAACTGTACAAAATAGATCTTCATGACCCAGATAATCACCATGGTGTGATCACTCACCTAGAGCCAGACATCCTGGAATGTGAAGTCAAGTGGGCCTTAGAAAGCATCACTACGAACAAAGCTAGTGGAGGTGATGAAATTCCAATGGAGCTATTTCAATTCCTGAAAGGTGATGCTTTGAAAGTGCTGCACTCAATATGCCAGCAAATTTGGAAAACTCGACAGTGGCCACAGGACTGGAAAAGGTCACTTTTCATTCCAATCCCAAAGAAAGGCAATGCCAAAGAATGCTCAAACTACCAAACAATTGGACTCATCTGACACGCTAGTAAAGTAATGCTCAAAATTCTCCAATCCAGGCTTCAGCAGTACGTGAACCGTGACCTTCCAGATGTTCAAGCTGGTTTTAGAAAAGGCAGAGGAACCAAAGATCAAGTTGCTAACATCCGCTGGACCATCAAAAAAAGCAAGAGAGTTCCAGAAAACCATCCATTTCTGCTTTACTGACTATATAAAGCCTTTGACTGTGTGGATCACAATGAACTTCAGAAAATTCTGAGAGAGATGGGAATACCAGACCACCTGATCTGCCTCTTGGGAAACCTATATGCAGGTCAGGAAGCAACAGTTAGAACTGGACATGGAGCAACAGACTGGTTCCAAATAGGAAAAGGAGTACATCCAGGCTATATATTGTCACCCTGCTTATTTAAATTCTATGCAGAATACATCATGAGAAACGCTGGGATGGAAGAAGCACAAGCTGGAATCAAGATTGCCGGGAGAAATATCAATAATCTCAGAAATGCAGATGACACCACCCTATAGCAGAAAGTGAAGAGGAACTAAAAAGCCTCTTGATGAAAGTCAAAGAAGAGAGTGAAAAGGTTGGTTTAAAGCTCAACATTCAGAAAACAGATCATGACACCCGGTCCCATCACTTCATGGCAAATAGATGCGGAAACTGTGGGAGCAGCGGCTAACACTATATTTTAGGGCTCCAAAATCACTGCAGATGGTGATTGGAATCGTGAAATTAAAAGATGCTTATTCCTTGGAAGGAAAGTTATGACCAATCTAGACAGAATATTGAAAAGCAGAAACATTCAGTTCAGTTCAGTTGCTCAGTCGTGTCCGACTCTTTGCGACCCCATGAATCGCAGCACACCAGGCCTCCCTGTCCATCACCAACTCCCAGAGTTCACTCAGACTCATGGCCATCGAGTCAGTGATGCCATCCAGCCATCTCATCCTCTGTCGTCCCCTTCTCCTCCTGCCCCCAATCCCTCCCAGCATCAGAGTCTTTTCCAGTGAGTCAACTCTTCGCATGAGGTGGCCAAAGTACTGGAGTTTCAGCTTTAGCATCATTCCTTCCAATGAAATCCCAGGGTTGATCTTCAGAATGGACTGGTTGGATCTCCCCGCAGTCCAAGGGACTCTCAAGAGTCTTCTCCAACACCACAGTTCAAACGCATCAATTCTTTAGCACTCAGCCTTCTTCACAGTCCAGCTCTCACATCTGTACATGACTACTGGAAAAACCATAGCCTTGACTAGACAGACCTTTGTTGGCAAAGTAATGTCTCTGCTTTTGAATATGCTATCTAGGTTGGTCATAACTTTTCTTCCAAGGAGTAAGCGTCTTTTAATTTCATGGATGCAGTCACCATCTGCAGTGATTTTGGAGCCCCCCAAAATAAAGTCTGATACTGTTTTCACTGTTTCCCCATCTATTTCCCATGAAGTGATGGGACCGGATGCCATGGTCTTCATTTTCTGAATGTTGAGATTTAAGCCAACTTTTTCACTCTCCTCTTTCACTTTTGTCAAGAGGCTTTTTAGTTCCTCTTCAAGGCTATGGTTTTTCCAGTAGTCATGTATGGATGTGAGAGTTGGACTATAAAGAAAGCTGAGCACCAAAGAATTGATGCTTTTGAACTGTGGTATTGGAGAAGACTCTCAAGAGTCCCTTGGACTGCAAGGAGATCCAAGTCCATTCTAAAGGAGATCAGTCCTGGGTGTTCATTCAAAGGTCTGATGTTGAAGTTGAAACTCGAATACTTTGGTCACCTCATGTGAAGAGTTGACTCACTGGAAAAGACTCTGATGCTTGGAGGGATTGGGGGCAGGAGGAGAAGGGGATGACAGAGGATGAGATGGCTGGATGGCATCACCGACTTGATGGACATGAGTTTGAGTGAACTCCAGGAGTTGGTGATGGACAGGGAGGCCTGGCGTGCTATGATTCATGGAGTCACAGAGTCAAACATGACTGATCGACTGAACTGAAATGACTGAATCAGAACTTGAATGCTTGAAATTTATACATGATTTTAAACTTTGCTCTTAGCAATTAGCTTTACAAATATGTAGATAATTTAAACAATTGTAAGTATGATTTTTTTTAAAAGATTTAAATGTGACTGAAGCAATACTAAATTTATTTGCTTTACAACCTTGGTAGAATAAATTGTAAATAAAAGAGCTAGGATTAAGCACTGACAGAGTAGAGGGGTCACACAGGAGTTAGTCAAGTCAGCACAAAGCCAAAATCAATTATGAAAAAAATTGCCTTAAAATTACCTGGAAAATACAGTACACACAATCCTGTGTACCCAATGTAATCCAGAAAATTGTTTGCACACTAAAATTTGAGAAACATTGAAATAGAATAAGGAAAGAACCAAAGAAATTCTACATATCACTCGGCTTTAACTATAATGAATTCTGTAGAAATAAGTTGGGGTAAGTGGGGATTGCAAAGTGTTTGACCTTGCACATCAATCCAACCAAGTTTAACACTAAGCCCTTATCTCAATTTATTTTAAGAGATTTATTATGTGGTGGAGAGGTTAGATTCTAAAGTTAGCATATCATGTAACTGTACCCTAGTCTATGACTCCATTGATCTAAAAGGACTCCTGTCCCCAAATTGTTTCCACTGCTGCTTCATTGTTCCTGACTATCTCACAGGCAGAAGATTCTTGAAGATCAGAGGAAAGGCAAATGTTTTATAGACAAAGTAATTGCATCATCTTTGGCTAGGTACCTAATCTCTCTGTATAGTTTAATTCATACTGTCCAGATCTCTATGTATCAGCCAGTGATGCCATCCAACCGTCTCATCCTCTGTCATCCCCTTCTCTTCCCACCCTCAATCTTTCCCAGCATCACGGTCTTTCAAATGATTCAGTTCTTCATGCTAGGTGACCAAAGTACTGGAGTTTCAACTTCAGCATCAGTCCTTCCAATGAATATTCAGGATTGATTTCCTTTAGAATGGACCAGTTGCATCTCCTTGCACAGTCCAAGGAACTCTCAAGAGTCTTCTCCAACACCACAGTTCAAAAGCATCAGTTCTTGGCACTCAGCTTTCTTTACAGTCTAACTCTCACATCCATACATGACTACTGGAAAAACCTATAGTTAGTTCCATTAAGGATATTGTTAGGGCTTCCATGATAGATCAGTTGGTAAAGAATCTGCCTGCAATGCAGAAGACCTCAGTTTGATTCCTGGGTCGGGAAGATCTGCTGGAGAAGGGATAGGCTATCCATTCCAATATTCTTGCGCTTCCCTTGTGGCTCGGCTGGTAAAGAATTTGCCCATAATGCAGGAGACCTGGGTTCGATCCCTGGGTTGGGAAGATCCCCTGGAGAAGGAAAAGCTACCCACTCCAGTATTGTAGCCTGGAGAATTCCATGAACTGTATAGTCCATTGGATCACAAAGAGTCGGACAGGACTGAGTGACTTTCACTTCTCAAGGGTATTGTTACCTACCTGTGATGTCCAATATTAAAGCTACTAGCCACATGTGGATACCTAAATAAAAATTAATTTAAGATAAGTAAAACTTAAAATTCAGTCCCTCATTCATACTAGCCACATTTCATGTGCTCAATAACCACATGTATATAGTGGTTGCCATTTTGGGCAATACAGATTCAGAACATTTCCATCATCACTGAAACTTCTACTGGGTAGCACTGGTATAACCATGGATATCAATGAAAGTGTTAGTCACTCAGTGGTGTCTGATTTTTTGCAGACCCCATGGACTGTAGACTGCCAGGCTCTTCTAGAAGTCCATGGAATTCTCCAGGCAAGAACACTGGAGTGGGTTGCCATTCCCTTCTCCAGAGGATCTTCCCAAGCCAGGGACTGAACCCCGGTCTTCCACATTACAAGCAGATTCCTTACTGTGTGAGCCATTAGGCAAGCCTCATGGGTCTCATTGCCTCATGATATCATTTCTGGGGAAAATTAAACAAGTAATTGGGGTAAATATCATACTATAACTAACAGACTAGTAATTTAATTACTTATAAGAATTCATTTACCTATACTTTGAGTAATACCCATTTACAATCAATAATGTCACTTTGCTGATGAAAGAAATGTTTTATTTGTATTCCAGAAATAGAGAAATATTGTGCCTAAGGTTATGGAAATAGTAAGATACAATTCAGCATATTAAGCATTATAAAACATTTATTTCTTTCCTCGATATACTCTTTGGGGACAGGGTATACTTTCTATATAATGCATTGTTATAAATTGACCAGAGTATTTGAGCCAAAAATAAAATTAAGCATAGTGTCTGCTATTGACAGAAATTGCACAACCCTTTATCCATCACCCTTGGTGGTTGTTCATTTCTGGGAAAGTGAATTTGAGTACAAATGTCAAAAACATGCTAATCTCTACTGCAGGGAATTCATTTTCAAACACAAAGCTTTCTTGTTTGATTTTCATATTGAATCTGCGGGTTCAGAGAGATAGAACTACATAAGTATGACAGTCTATTGCCTTTTTTTATCCAATAACACACCCACAGGGCTTTGTGTCTCCCTCAGTTAACTGGTTTCCCACTTGTATCCAAAGCATAAAAGTAAATACACAAGGGCAGAGAAATAAATACTAGTAAAAGGACTTAAGTCAACTTTTCATGCCGGGTTCATTAGTTTTTTTGCAACTCTAGGTCACTCATTTAACTATTATTACTGGGCACATACTGCATGCCAGACACTGTTGTATGCATGAGAGAGAAACAGCTCCTGCCCCTCATGAGCCTTTAAGTTTATGGAGCTTGAGTAAGTAGAAGGTAAGGAAAACAAGATAAAAATGTAAATAAATGCATAAATAAGATAATTTCAGTTAATGAGACAAATTCTGTGAAGAAATTAAAACAGGCTAATGGGGAAAAGGGCTTCCTTCCTGGCTCAGATGGTAAAGAATCTACCTTCAATGCAGGAGACCTGGGTTTAATTCCTGGCTTGGGAAGATGCCCTGAAGGGGAAAATGGCAACCCACTCCAGTATACTTGCCTGAATCCCAAGGACAAAGGAGCCAGGCAGGCCCCAGTCCTTGGGACTGGGAAGAGTCAGATATAACTTAAGAACTAAATAACAACAATGGGAAAAAAAGTAACTAATGCAAGGGACTTTAGGTAGGGTGCTCAAAAGGTCCCCCATAGAGGGTGATGACAGATGACAACTGAGTTGATATCAGCTGTGCAAAGATACAGAGGTAGAGGACTTCAAGAAGACAAAACAGCATGTAAAATCCCTGAAGCAGAAATAGTCTCAGGGTGCTTAATAAATAACATATTTTTATAAAGGCTAGGATTGCTAAGGTGAAGGACAAAAGACAATAGTAGGGAATGAGTTTAGGCATAGGTAGAAGGAAGATATTAAACTCTTACTGGCTTGGTAATAAGCTAGGAATTTATTGTAATTGCAATACAGAGCCATTAGAAGCACTTTAAACATGGAAGTGATACTTTTTGTTTTCTGTTTTTAAAAGATTATGACGACATCTTTCGACATCTTTGTGTAACTAACAGAAAATGGTAACATGACTAGAATGGTAACAGAGGAGATGGGAAAATATAGAACCAGGATGCATCTTGGATGTAAAGTAAACATAACTTTTTTAATAGTGATGGGCAATGAGGAAAAAAGGGTGGTTAAGGATGAATCCCAGTTCCTGTCCTGAGTAAATGTATGGATGGTGGTTCCATTGAAAACAAATGCAGTTGTAATAAACTACACTATACAATCTTATGAATCTCTGTCCAAAGTTCTACGTGCACACTGTCTATCAGATCTAATCCTTCAAATCTATTTGTCATTTCCACTGTATAATTGTAAAGGATTTGATGTTAGGTCATATCTGAATAGTCTAGTGGTTTTCCTTACTTTCTTCAATTTAAGTCTGAATTTGGCAATAAGGTGTTCATGATGTGAGCCACAGTCAGCTCCTGGTCTTTTCTTTTCCCTTTTTTTTTTTTTTTTTTTTTGCTAACTGTACAGAGCTTCTCCATCTTCAGCTGCAAACACTATAATCATCTGACTTCAGCATTGACCATCTGGTGATGTCCATGTGTAGAGTCTTCTATTGTGTCATTGGAAGAGGGTATTTGCTATGAACAGTGTGTCCTCTTGGCAAAATTCTATTAGCCTTTGCCCTGCTTCATTTTGGACTCCAAGGCCAAGCTTCCCTGTTACTCCGGGTATCTCTTGAATTCCTACTTTTGCATTCCAGTTCCCTATGATGAAAAGGATATCTTTTTTTGGTGTTAGTTCTAGAAGGTCTTGTAGGTCTTCAAAAAACCGTTCAACTTCATCTTCAGCATTAGTGGTTGGGGCATAGACTTGGATTACTGTGATATGAATGATTTGCCTTGGAAATGAGCAGAGATCATTGTGATGTTTGAGATTGTAACCAAGTACTGCATTTCAGGCTCTTTTGTTGACTATGAGGGCTATACATTTCTTCTAAGGGATTCTTGCCCACAAGAGTAGATATAATGGTCGTCTGAATTAAATTTGTCCAATCCAGTCCATTTTAGTTCACTGATTTCTACAATGTCAGTGTTCACTCTTACCACTTCCTGTTGGACCACTTCCAATTTACCTTGATTCATGGACCCACATTCTAGTTTCCTATGGAATGTTGTTCTTTACAGCATCAGACTTTACTTCCATCACTGACCACATCCACAATAGGGCGTTGTTTTCACTTTGGTTCAGCCTATTCATTCTTTCTGAAGCTATTTCTCCACTCTTCTCCAGTAGCATATTGGGCACCTACCAACCACGGGAGTTCATCTTTCAGTGTCATATATTTTTGTCTTTTCATGCTGTTCATGGGGTTCTCAAAACTACCACATAATTGGACTCATCTCACACACTTGCAAAATAATGCTCAAAATTGTCCAAGCTAGAGTTGGATACGACTGAGTGACTTGCTTTTCACTTTTCACTTTCATGCACTGGAAAAGGAAATGGCAACCCACTCCAGTGTTCCTGCCTGGAGAATCCCAGGGATGGAGGAGCCTGGTGGGCTGCCATCCATGGGGTCACACAGAGTCGGACATGACTGAAGTGACTTAGCAGCAGCAGCAGTAGGCTTCAACAGTATATGAACTAGAACTTCCAGATGCTTAAGCTGGATTTAGAAAAGGCAGAGGAGCAAGATATCAGATTGCCAACATCTACTGAATCATCAAAAAAGCAAGGGAATTCCATAAAAATATTTACTTCGGCTTCATTGACTACACTAAAGCCTTTGACAGTGTTCAATTTTTCAGTACAGTCACTCAGCCATGTCCAACTCTTTGTGACCCCATGAACTGCGGCATGCCAGGCTTCCCTGTCCATCACCAACTCCTGGAGCTTGCTCAAACTCATGTCCCATCAAGTTGGTGATGCCATCCAACCATCTCATTATCTGCCATCCCCTTCTCTGCCCGCCTTCTATCTTTCCCAGCATCAGGGACTTTTCCGAGTCAGGTCTTCGCATGAAGTGGCCAAAGTATTGGCGTTTCAGCTTCAACACACATCCTTCCAATGAATATTCAGGACTGATCTCCTTTAGGATTGACTGTTCGGATCTCCTTGCTGTCCAAAGGACTCTCAAGAGTCTTCTCCAATATCAAAATTCAAAAGCATCAACTCTTTGGCGCTCAGCTTTCTTTATGGTCCAACTCTCACATCCATATATGACTACTGGAAAAACCATAGCTTTCACCAGATGGACCTTTGTTGGCAATGTAATGTCTCTGCTTTTTAATATGTTGTCTAGGTTAGTCATAGCTTTTCTTCCAAGGAGTAAGCATCTTTTAATTTCATGGCTGAAATCACCATCTGCAGTGATTTTGGAGGCCAGGAAAATGAAGTCTGTCACTGTTTCCCTTGTTTCCCTATCTATTTGCCATGAAGTGATGGGACCGGATGCCATGATGTTCGTTTTCTGAATGTTGAGTTTTAAGCCAACTTTTTCACTTTCCTCTTTCACCTTCATTAAGAGGATCTTTAGTTCTTATTCCCTTTCTGCCTTAAGGGTGGTGTCATCTGCATGTCTGAGGTTATTGATAGTTCTCCCAGCAATCTTGATTCCAGCTTGTGCTTCATCCATCCTGGCATTTCACATGATGTTCTCTGCATATAAGTTAAATAAGCAAGGTGACAATATACAGCCTTGACATACTCCTTTACCAATTTGGAACCAGTCCATTTTTCCATGTCTGATACTAACTAGTGATTCTTGACCTGCATACAGATTTCTCAGGAGGCAGGTCAGGTAGTCTGGTATTCCCATCTCTTGAAGAATTTTCCACAGTTTGTTGTGATCCACACAGTCAAAAGCTTTGGCGTAGTCAAGAACGCAAAAGTAGATTATTTTCTGGAACTCTCTTGCTTTTGCAATGATTCAGCAGAGGTTGGAAAGTTGATCTCTGGTTCCTCTGCTTTTTCTAAATCCAGATTGAACATCTGAAAGTTCATGGTTCACATACTATTGAAGCTTGTCTTGGAGAATTTTGAGCATTACATTGCTAGTATGTGAGATGAGTGCAACTGTGTGGTAGTTTGAGCATTCTTTGGCATTGTTTTTCTTTGGGATTGGAATCAAAACTGACCTTTTCCAGTCCTGTGGCTGCTGCTGAGTTTTCCAAATTTCCTGGCATAATGAGTGAAGAACTTTCACAGCATCATCTTTTAGGATTTGAAATAGATCAACGAATTCAATCACCTCCACTAGCTTTGTTCATAGTGATGCTTCCTAAGGCCCACTTGACTTTGCATTCTAGGATGTCTGGCTCTAGGTGATGATCACTCCATCATGGTTATCTGGGTCACGACAACCTGGAAATTTCTCAGGAGATGGGAATACCAGACCACCTTACCTGTCTCCTGAGAAATCTGTATGCAGCTCAAGAAACAACAGTTAGAATCGGACATGGAACAATGGATGGGTTCCAAATTGGGAAAGAAGTATGTCAAGGCAGTATATTGTCACCCTGCTTATTTAACTTATATGCAGAGTACATCATGTGAAATCATGGACTGGATGAAGCACAAGCTAGAATCAAGATAAGGTGGAGAACTATCAATAACCTCAGATATATGGATGACATCACCCTTATGGCAGAATGTGAAGAGGAACTAAAGAACTTCTTGATGAAGGTAAAAGAGGACCATGAAAAATCTGGCTTAAAAATCTGTATCTTGAATCAACATTCAAGAAACAAAGATTGTGGCATCCAGTCCCATCACTTCATGGCAAATAGATGTGGGAACAAAGGAAACAATGAGATACTTTATTTTGGGGGGCTCCAAAATCATAGCAGATGGTGACTGCAACAGTCAAATTAAAAGACACTTGCTTCTTGGAAGGAAAGCTAAGACCAAACTAGACAGCACATTAAAAAGCAGAGACATTACTTTACTGAAAAGATCATATAATCAAAACTATGTTTTCTCCATTAGTCATGTATGGATATCAGTGTTGGATCATTAAGAAAGCTGAGTGCTGAAAATTTGTTGCTTTGGAACTGTGGTGTTGAAGACTCTTGAGAGTCCCTTGGGGTGCAAGGATATCAAACCAGTCAATCTTAAAGGAAATCAACCCTGAATATTCACTGGAAGGACTGATGTTTAAGCGGAAGCTTCAATACTTTGTCCACTTGATGCAAAGAAATGACTCATTGGAAAAGTCCCTGATGCTGGGAAATATTGAAGGCAGAAGGAGAAGGGGATGACAGAGGGTGAGATGGTTGGATGGCATCACCAACCCCTGATGAACATGAGTTTGAGCAAGCTCTGGGAGTTGGTGATGGCCAAGGAAGCCTGGTGTGCTGCAGTCCATGGGGTCACAAAGAATCAGACTCCTTTTCCTATTTGGAACCAGTCTGTTGTTCCATGTCCATTTCTAACTGGTGCTTCCTGACCTGCATACAGATTTCTCAAGAGGCAGGTCAGGTGGTCTGGTATTCACATCTCTCTCAGAATTTCCCACAGTTTATTGTGATCCACACAGTCAAAGGCTTTGGCATAGTCAATAAAGCAGAAATAGATGTTTTTCTGGAACTCTCTTGCTTTTTCCATGATCAAGGGGATGTTGACAATTTTATCTCTGGTTCCTCTCGCTTTTCTAAAACCAGCTTGAACATCAGGGAGTTCACGGTTCACGTATTGCTGAAGCCTGGCTTGGAGAATTTTGAGCATTACTTTACTAGCGTGTCAGATGAGTGCAATTGTGCAGTAGTTTGAGCATTCTTTGGCATTGCCTTTCTTTGGAATTGGAATGAAAACTGACCTTTTCCAGCCCTGTGGCCACTGATGAGTTTTCCAAATTTGCTGGCATATTGAGTGCAGCACTTTCACTGCATCATCTTTCAGGATTTGAAATAGCTCAACTGGAATTCCATCACCTCCACTAGCTTTGTTCATAGTGATGCTTTCTAAGGCCCACTTGACTTCACATTCCAGGATGTCTGGCTCTAGATGAGTGATCACACCATCGTGATTATCCCGGTCATGAAGATCTTTTTTTGTACAGTTCTTGTGTGTATTTTTGCCACCTCTTCATAATATCTTCTGCTTCTGTTAGGTCCATACTATTTCTGTCCTTTATCAAGCCCATCTTTGCATGAAATGTTCCCTTGGTATCTCTAATTTTCTTGAAGAGATCTCTAGTCTTTCCCATTCTGTTGTTTTCCTCTATTTCTTTGCACTGATTGCTGAAGAAGGCTTTCTTATCTCTTCTTGCTATTCTTTGGAACTCTGCATTCAGATGCTTATATCCTTCCTTTTCATTCAGTCATGTCCAGTTCTTTGCAACCCATGGACTGTAGCCCATAAGTCTCCTCTGTCCATGCAATTCTCTGAGCAAGAACACTGGACTGGGTTGCCATTTCGTATTTGAGGGGATCTTCCTATCCCAGGTATTAAATCCAGGTCTCCTGCATTGCAAGAGATTCTTTATGATCTGAGCTTCCATAACTTATATTTATGCTCTTAGGCTATCAGAACACTCAGATTGGAAAGAAATTGTAAATATAACCCATTTCAACATCTCACATACCTGACTTCAAATTCTTGCTTTGACACTGTGTAATCTTAGACAAGTTACTTAACGTTTTTAAATCTCATCTGAAAATGAGGGTAACTAACATTGGCTTTATAGGATTTGTGTGAGATTACATACATGAGACACTTTATGTAAATCACTTCAAATATTGCCTGTGATATTAGAGATGTTCGATAAAGAAGAGAGCCCCCTTTGCATATCTTCTTACTCCTCCACTTCTAGGAATTGCCAGGGTCTCCCTTAGCCTCATCTGTCCCATCAACTTAGCAAGCTTAGCATAAAATAGTGTCTCTTTCCTGGTCATTTCAGCAAAATTTCTAGATTTGTCTTATTTTCGTGTGTGCATCCCAGAACTAAATAGTGATAATTGAGATATAGAATATGGCCCGATATGGCTCACTTGACCACTCCTGGAATAAGAGAATGGGCTGAGAATTCCCCAAACCATGTCGAATGAACATTAAAGAAGGGTGGTTCCACAAAAGGAAATAAAGTTGAGGTTTAAAAAAGAGAGTAATGAACGCTGATCAGAAGAAAAACACATCCACTGTGATGTATATATTCATTTCTTTCATTTCATATAAATGATCTGTATCATTCTTGAAAATATTTAGAAATATTAATAATTTTTCCCCAATTCTATTTTACAAATGCAAATCTTTCAAGCCTCCCGTCACCACTGCACTGTATCAGTATCATTCTGTAGGATTGGTTCTAGAGCACAGGTTTGTTGTTCAGTTGCTAAGTTGTGTCCAACTCTTTGCAACCCAATGGATTGCAGCACATCAGGCTTCCCTGTCATTCACTATCTTCTGGAGTTTGCTAAAACTGATGTCCATTGAGTCAGTGATGCTTTCTAACTATCTCATCCTCTATTGTCCTCTTCTCCTTTTGCCTTCAATCTTTCCTAACATCAGAGTCTTTTCCAGTGAGTTGTCTCTTCCAATCAGATGGCCAAAGTCACTTCAAGTTCAGTATCAGTCCTTCCAAAAACCATTCAAGGTTGATTTCCTTTAGGACTGACAATCCAAGGGACTCTCAAGAGTCTTGTCCAGCACCACAATTCAAACAGGTTACTAGTGCATTTCTACTATAATCATTGTTCCTACCAGCTCATAAAGTGGAAGCAATAGATGATTTTGTTTGCTGCACTCTCAGGATGGGAGAATAGCAAACTCAGTTTAAAGACAGACTCTTCCCAGACATCTTTCCTTTCAAATAGAAGAAGGTATGGGAGTCTCATGCTTTATTCTACCTAGTACTAAGGTCACTTAGTATATCTTTAATTTGACCTCTCTCTTTTTTATTACTATTATTATTATATTGAGGGAATCAATTTTTTACAGGCAATGTGAACTGGAAATTCAAATTAATTCAGTTGAATTCATCCTTAAGCCTTCTCTTACACTATTCTTTTAAAAGGATAGTTACCTGTTTTGAATGCTCAATGACATTTGAAAGAACATCCTTTAAAAATGGGCCCAGATTCAGTAGTTTGGAATATCGGATTATATTTCTGTGTAGCTACTTACTGGTGCAAATTCAGGCAAGTCAGTTTACTCTTCTCTGCCTTGGTTTCATCAGCAGATGGGAAATGATTCTTGAGCCTCAAGTATGATAGTCAGATGAGACTATATTTTGGAAAGTAATTTCTAAGCTTTAAAGATGTACACATGTGTGACAGATACTCTTATTCATCTACTCAACAGACATCCCACCTGTCTTCTTTGCTAAAAGAATTTTAATTATGTTCTGCAAGGCAATGTACCCAGCTCCTGAAAATAACTTCTTATTGATCTAATCTAGTCATGGATAGATACTAATCCCAGCATTGCTTGCATTCAAGGGTTTCCATGTTATTCTCTTTTGGCTGAATGAACAGAACAGGAAGTCTGCTAGGATGTTAATAGGAAAAAAATCTCTGCTCTCTAATGTGAGGTGAGAGACGTAAGGTCCTTACTTTCCTAGTCAATCACTGTTTCCCTTCTTTGAATGAAGTCCTACAGTCTGAAGTCAATACCCTTTCTAATAAAGGGACATAATTTAGTTGAAAGGCGTTGGGTCTTAGAAGAAGTCACTGAAGAACTGAAGAAATCCCAGCAACTTCCAAACTCTACAATTAGTTTTAAGTGAGAAAGACAAAACTATATTGGTTTAGTACAGTATTACTCAAGATTTCTATTATCTATTGCCAAATACATACAACAGGTATTTTTATAAGTAAACTTATTACTCATAGTAATGAGAAAACTGAAGCAAAATAACGGCTAAATTTAAAACGGATTACCAACAAAGGTCTATTGTATATCACAGGGAACTCTGCTCAATATCATGTGGCAGCCTGGATGGGAGGGGAGTTTGGGGGAGAGTGGATATATGTATATATATGGCTGAGTTGCTTTGCCGTCCACTTGAAACTACCACAACATTGTAAATCAGTTATACTCCAATACAAAATAAAATTTTTTTTAAAGATAAGTAGTTAGGAAGTTTTAACCAAGAGTACCTGAATCTCTGGGTTCTATGAACTCTGTGGAATTGTGTGCTAACCCGTGTGTGCAAATGTATCATTTTAGAGAATTGCTGAATTAATATTCAAAAAGGCATGTGATCCAACATATCTTCTCCCATCTGCTATATTGGTTGTGTTTGTACAAAGAAGGCTCTCAGTAAGTATTTGATGACTAAATGAATGAATAAATGAATAATGTCAACATGTTGCCTTTTATATGCTGGACAGTGTGCCTTTTACGTGCTTGCCTAAGGTTCCAAAAGTGCCAGCTCATGCTCCTTCTCCTGAAAAAGCTTATATTATCAAAGAGAAACACGGAATGGAAATGACTTTTTCTTGATATTAGTAGCTGATAAGGTAGATTTGTATAAAGATGGTGTCCAAGCAGAATCTGCATACCCACAAAAAAAGGACACTATACTTCATACACTCCAGATTATTTCAGTGGTAAGAGGTAATCCACTCTAGAGAAATGACAAAACTGTGAGTTTTGTTGAACTATGAAAAATAATCCAATACATTGTGTAACAGGTTGCATAATACCCCCCGCCAAATTCATGAACAGCAGGAATCTCATAATGTGGAGACTTTTGTTTATGAAGAAGAATCTAATACATTGTGTAACAGGTTGTGTAATGCCCCCCCAAATTCATGAACACCAGGAATCTCATAATGTAGCCTTATTTAATTGTTAAGATGAGATCATATTGGGTTAGACATACTCATTTCAATGACCCATATATTTACAAAGAGAATAGAGAACACACACAGAAATGCACGGGGAAGAAGGGTATTAGAGTGGCAGGGATCAGAGTAATGCAATTACAAGCCAAGCAATGCTAAGGATTACTGGCAACCACCAGAAGCTAGTTTCTCTGGTAGCTCATATGGTAAAGAGTCTGCCTGCAAAGCAAGAGACCCAGATTTGATCCCTGAGTCAGGAAGATACCCTGGGGAAGAGAATGACAACCCACTCCGGTATCCTTCTGGTAGAATTCCATGAGCAGAGGAGGCTGGTAGGCTACAGTCCATAGGGTCAAAAAAGTTGGACACAACTGAGTGGCTAACACTTCCACCTTTTTTTTTTTTTTTGCCACCAGAAGCTAGGCAAGTGGAATGTAACAGACTTTCAAAGGCTTCGGAAAGAACTAACCCTGCTGGCATCTTGATTTCTGACTTCTATACTCCTGAACTGTGAGATAATAAATTTCTGTTGTTTGGGGCCATTCAGTTTGTGTAATTTGTTATGGCAGCCCTAGGAAGTCAATACAGATGTAGGGCCAACAGGAAGGCTCAGCAGAGTCCTCATAAAGAAAAAAATATGAGCTCAATTTAGAAAGTATTTAAAGATTTGTGTATAGGTTCATTCAAACTTAAAACAGTATACTAACACATATATATGGAATTTAGAAAGATGGTAATGATGACCCTGTATGCGAGACAGCAAAAGAGACACAGATGTGTAGAGCAGACTTTTGGACTCTGAGGGAGAGGGAGAGGGAGAGGGTGGGATGATTTGGGAGAATGGCATTGAAACATCTATACTATCATGTAAGAAATGAATCTCCAGTCTATGTTTGATGCAGGATACAGGATGCTTGGGGCTGGTGCACAGGGATGACCCAGAGAGATGTTATGGGGAGGGAGGTGGGAGGGGGGTTCATGTTTCGGAACTCATGTGCACCCATGGTGGATTCATGTCAATGTATGGCAAAACCAATATAGTATTGTAAAGTAAAATAAAGTAAAAACAAACTTAAAACAAAAAAGAAATGCACAATACAATATCTCAAACCACTTCATATACTGTAGACTTTTTAATGGTCATAAGAAATCCACACTAGAATCAAAAAAAAAAAACTACCAGAGTCTGAGCTTTCTTAAACTAATAAGGGAGAGCTGAATACCAAGTGTTTCCATTTTCTGTTGAAGTATGAATTCAATAGTCAAAGTGATAAAATTTATTAAAAAGCAAATTTTGTGCCTACTATTGTTCTCAACTTACTAAACCTCAAAACAAACCAATGAGGTAAAATAGCTAACATGAGTTGGAAACTCATAGAAGAAAAATACATATCCTGCTAAGGGAGTAATATGTTATATATTTCTAAATGAAAAAAAAAATTGTTTTCCATGTGGTTTTACTTTCTGTTAACAGCGCACAGAGCGCAGCTGAGAGGAGCTACCCCACGTCCAAGGTTGGGGCAGTGGCCGAGAGTGCCAGGCTTCAACGGTGCAGAAACGGCAAAGAGGAGCTACCCCATGTCTGAGGCAAGGGGCAGCGGCTGGGAGGAGCAACCCCATGTCTAAGGAATGGTGGCTGCACGGGCGCAGGAGGGCCCTGGAGGAGCTATTCCACATTTAAGGTCAGGAGGGGTAGCGGTGAGGAGATAGCCCTCCTCCAAGGTAAGGAGCAACGGCTACACTTTGCTGGAGCAGCCATGAAGAGATACCCCACGCCCAAGGTAAGAGAAACCCAAGTAAGACGGTAGGTGTTGCAAGAGGGCATCAGAGGGAAGACACACTGAAACCATACTCACAGAAAACTAGTCAATCTGATCACACTAGGACCATGGCCTTGCCTAACTCAGTGAAACTAAGTCACGCCCATGGGGCCACCCAGGATGGGCGGGTCACGGTGGAGAGGTCTGACAGAATGTGGTCCACTGGAGAAAGGAATGGCAAACCACTTCAGTATTCTTGCCTTGAGAACCCCATGAACAGTATGAAAAGGCAAAATGATAGGATACTGAAAGAGGAACTCCCCAGGTCAGTAGGTGCCCAATATGCTACTGGAGATCAGTGGCGAAATAACTCCAGGAAGAATGAAGGGATGGATCCAAAGCAAAAACAATACCCAGTTGTGGATGTGACTGGTGATAGAAGCAAGGTCTGATGCTGTAAAGAGCAATACTGCATAGGAACCTGGAATGTCAGGTCCATGAATCAAGGCAAATTGGAAGTGGTCAAACAAGAGTGAACATTGACATTCTACGAATCAGCGAACTAAAATGGACTGGAATGGGTGAATTTAACTCAGATGACCGTTAGATCGACTACTGCAGGCAGGAATCCCTTAGAAGAAATGGAGTAGCCATTATGGTCAACAAAAGAGTCTGAAATGCAGTACTTGGATGCAATCTCAAAAATGACAGAATGATCTCTGTTAATCCAAGTCTATGCCCCAACCAGTAATGCTGAAGAAGCTGAACGGTTCTATGAAGACCTACAAGACCTTTTAGAACTAACACCCAAAAAAAATATCCTTTTCATTATAGGGGACTGGAATGCAAAGTACGAAGTCAAGAAACACCTGGAGTAACAGGCAAATTTGGCCTTGGAATACGGAATGAGCAGGGCAAAGACTAACAGAGTTTTGCCAAGAAAATGAACTGGTCATAGCAAACACTCTCATCCAACAACACAAGAGAAGGTTCTACATGTGGACATCACCAGATGGTCAACAACAAAATCAGATTGATTATATTCTTTGCAGCTAAAGATGGAGAAGCTCTATACAGTCAACAAAAACAAGAATAGGAGCTGACTGTGGCTCAGATCATGAACTCCTTATTGCCAAATTCAGACTTAAATTGAAGAAAGTAGGGAAAACCACTAGACCATTCAGGTATGACCTAAATCAAATCACTTATGATTATACAGTGGAAGTGAGAAATAGATTTAAGGGACTAGATCTGATAGAGTGCCTGATGAACTATGGATGGAGGTTCGTGACATTGTACAGGAGACAGGGATCAAGACCATCCCCATGAAAAAGAAATGCAAAAAAGCAAAATGGCTGTCTGGGGAGGCCTTACAAATAGCTGTGAAAAGAAGAGAAGCAAAAAGCAAAGGAGAAAAGGAAAGATATAAGCATCTGAATGCAAAGATCCAAAGAATAGCAAGGAGAGAAAAGAAAGCCTTCCTCAGTGAGCAATGCAAAGAAATAGAGGAAAACAATAGAATGAGTAAGACTAGAGATCTCTTCAAGAAAATTAGAGATACCAAGGGAACATTTCATGCAAAGATGGGCTCGATAAAGGACAGAAATGGTATGGACCTAACAGAACAGAAGATATTAAGAAGAGGTGGCAAGAATACACAGAAGACTGTACAAAAAAGATCTTCACAACAAAGATAATCATGATGGTGTGATCACTTACCTATAGCTAGATCCTGGAATGTGAAGTCAAGTGGGCCTTAGAAAGCATCACTACGAACAAAGCTAGTGGAGGTGATGGAATTCCAGTTGAGCTATTTCAAATCCTGAAAGATGATGCAGTGAAAGTGCTGCACTCAATATGCCAGCAAATTTGGAAAACTCAACAGTGGCCACAGGACTGGAAAAGGTCAGTTTTCATTTCAGTTCCAAAGAAAGGCAATGCCAAAGATTGCTCAAACTACCACACGATTGCACTCATCTGACATGCTAGTAAAGTACTGCTCAAAATTCTCCAAGCTGGTCTTCAGAAATACATAAACCGTGAATTTCCAGATGTTCAAGCTGGTTTTAGAAAAGGCAGAGGAACCAGAAATCAAATTGCCAACATCTGCTGGATCATCGAGAAAACAAGAGAGTTCCAGAAAAAATTATATTTCTGCTTTATTGACTATGCCAAAGCCTTGAACTGTGTGGATCACAATAAACTGTGGAAAATTCTGAAAGAGATGGGAATACCAGAGCACCTGACCTGCCTCTTGAGAAACCTATATGCAGGTCAGGAAGCAACAGTTAGAACTGGACATGGAAAACAGACTGGTTCCAAATAGGAAAAGGAGTACGTCAAAGCTGTATCTTGTCACCCTGCTTATTAACTTATATCATCATGAGGAACACTGGGCTGGAAGAAGCAAAAGCTGGAATCAAGATTGCTGGGAGAAATATCAATAACCTCAGATATGCAGGTGACACCACCCTTATGGCAGAAAGTGAAGAGGAACTCAAAAGCCTCTTGATGAAACTGAAAGAGGAGAGTGAAAAAGTTGGCTTAAAGCTCAACATTCAGAAGACAAAGATCATGGCATCCGGTCCCATCACTTCATGGGAAATAGATGGGGAAACAGTGGAAACAGTGTCAGACTATTTTGGGGGTGCTCCAAAATCACTGCAGATGGTGACTGCAGCCATGAAATTAAAAGACGCTTACTCCTTGGAAGAAAAGTTATGACCATCCTAGTTAGCATGTTGAAAAGCAGAGACATTACTTTGCCAACAAAGGTCCGTCTGGTCAAGGCTATGGTTTTGCCAGGGGTCATGTATGGATGTGAGAGTTGGACTGTGAAGGAAGCTGAGTGCCGAAGAATTGATGCTTTTGAGCTATGTTGTTGGAGAAGACTCTTCTTGAGAGTCCCTTGGACTGCAAGAAAATTCAACCAGTCCATTCTGAAGGAGGTCAGCCCTGGGATTTCTTTGGAAGGAATGATGCTAAAGCTGAAACTCCAGTACTTTGGTCGCCTCATGTGAAGCATTGACTCACTGGAAAAGACTCTGATGCTGGGAAGGACTGGGGGCAGGAGGAGAAGGGGACAACAGAGGATGAGATGATTGGATGCCATCATTGACTCGATGGACACAAGTCTGAGTGAACTCCAGGAGTTGGTAAAGGACAAGGTGGCCTGGAGTGCTGTGGTTCAGGGGGTTGCAAAGAGTCAGACATGACTGAGCGACTGAACCGAACTGAACAGCTAAGAACATCTCATTCTTGGTGGCATGCACATTACTTTTTACATTAATTTTATTTTTAAATTGTATACAAATAAGTTAATTCATACACAAAAATTTTCTATAAAATGGTTATAGAATAAAGATAGGAAATATAATTATTGTGCAAGTTGGTGACAGAGAAGGCAATGGCACCCCACTCCAGTACTCTTGCCTGGAAAATCCCATGGATGGAGGAGCCTGATAGGCTGCAGTCCATGGGGTCACTAAGAGTCGGATATGACTGAGTGACTTCACTTTCATGCATTGGAGAAGGAAATGGCAACCCACTCCAGTGTTCTTGCCTGGAGAATCCCAGGGATGGGGGAACCTGGTGGGCTGCCATCTATGGGGTCGCAAAGAGTTGGACACTACTGAAGTGACTTAGCAGCTTAGCAGCAGCGAGTTGGTGATGGACAGGGAGGCCTAGCATCCTGCAATTCATGGGGTTGCAAAGAGTCGGACACAACTGAGAGACTGAACTGAACTGAACTGACATTATAAAGCACAGTTTCAACAATAAGCATCTGCATTACACATACTGAGAAATAGCTACATTCTGGTTTTTAAATTTAATAAGATATTTTAAAAGTCACTAAAAATAATTAAAAACAGTTGTGCAGTTAAGTTCAGTTGCTCTGCTGCTGATGCTGCTATGTCGCTTCAGTCATGTCTGACTGTGTGACCCTATAGATGGCAGCCCACCAGGCTCCCCTGTCCCTGGGATTCTCCAGGCAAGAACACTGGAGTGGGTTGCCATTTCCTTCTCCAATGCATGAAAGTGAAAAGTGAAAGTGAAGTCGCTCAGTTGTGTCTGACTCTGAGCGACCCCACGGACTGCAGCCCACCAGGCTCCTCCGTCCATGGGATTTTCCAGGCAAGAGTACTGGAGTGGGACCAGGCTCCTCCGTCCATGGGGTTTTCCAGGCAAGAGTGCTGGAGTTCTCCTCAGTTGCTCAGTCAAGTCCTACTCTTTGGGATCCCATGGACTGCAGTATGCCAGGCTTCCCTGTCCATCACCAGCACCCGGAGCTTACTTAAACTCCTGTCCATGGATTTGGGGTTGCCATCCAACTACTTCATCCTCTGTCGTCCTCTTCTCCTCCTGCCTAAAAGCAATTGAGAAGCTTGCAAAGTAGTAACTCCAGAATTGGTAAGATTTTCAAAATATTATTCACATCTGCCCTAAGTACTCTTCCCCAGGAGTTGGAGTAAGAAGCAAAGCCTAAAAAGATATTGAAATACAGAAAGATGTTTGTATGTCGTATCACCTGACTCAGGAACTCATTCTACACACTGTGCATTAGTATCATTCTTATAATAATCATCGTTCTTTTTCTTTTCAATGAGGAATTTAAGGTTATTCAGGGCTCTGTTTCTCAACTGAAGGGAAGAAGACAACAGAAGCCCAGTCTCTTGGACAAAGAATTTCACTTAGAAATTGAAGGCCTTTTAACTATTCCCTCCTATAGTTTATCTAGGTCCAGACTCAAGATCCAGGCTTTTCCTTTTATACCTTGTCAACAACTGTGTTACTGGCAAATAACCACTAGCAAAATGTGGAACATGACTGAAATACCATGGAGGAGAATGCATGAGATCATTAGCCCTGATCTCATTTTACTACGGCAGGTTAGTAGTGCCAAAAGCCAAACATTTTTTGAGTGCTTACTCCGTGCCAGTCACCGTGATAAACATTGGATTTTCAGTGCTTAAAACAGACATAATTCCCTATGGAAGACAGCATTATTTCTCTTAACACTGGGATGTTTCTATCACTGGTCCAGCCTCTCCTAGAGAGATTTCCCACTCCAATGCTCACCATATTGGAACTTTTAATTTTGGAATGCTGTGTAATTATTAGTACTGTAACTTCTGTTTTAATCTACATAGTTAAGGAAATATTTTAATATTACTAGTATGTTTCCAAATTTAATGTTTTCCATACCTTGGGGTGTTCTGATTGTGTACTGTGGAAGGGTGTCTGGAATTCTCCCATGACCTCTTGAGCTTCAGATGATGACTCATCTTTCCTACTTGTAGTTGGTCCAAAATCACTATGAAAAGAGCAGTTTTAAGACACTTAACAGGCTACTTTTCCTCTAAGATTTTTTCATTCTGTCCTGAAAAGTGCAATTTAGTTCACTTCTGTAATAGTTACAACCAAATGGCCAAATTGCCTACCTTTCTGTATTCTGATATGTAATTATCTATATAAAACTAAAATAAACAAACAAAAGCCTACACAATAGCAAGAGCACGGAAATGCTCAAACCAAGAAGTGATCTTATACATGCTTTGGAATTTTTTTCCAGAAATGCTTATGAAATAAAAGGACTATGGCATATAAAATAGCCTTCAACCAGCTAAATCCTATAATCAAGATAAATCTAAATCTGTCAACATTAGAAGCTTTTATTACACTACTTTTCTCTTAAATTCTTGCTATATTGATTTGTTGATGTAATGTGGCAGCCATGTCAAAATGCTCTAGTGTTACCCTTAGGGAGTATAAATGAGCTGAGTTGTTAAATATATGTGTTTCATACCCAATGACTATACCCACACACACTTTCTATGCTAACGACACATATTTTTATTTTCCCTTATTAGAAAGTTTAACAAGTTTTCTGCCTTTTTCATATTTAAGACATTTAATTCAAATCTTCCAAAGGTTTTTGGTCTATTTTTATTCATATTTTATATAGATTTATTTAATTAAAGTATCTTTTATATATAAGGCCAAGAAGTTCAGCCTTTAAATAAAAATTTTTAAAGAAATAAACTCTTATCCTGAAGATAAGGAAACATTAAAAGTTCATGAGGAAATATTTTACACCTGAATTTATAGGCAATTATCTTCCAGAAGATATCGATGGAAGTCTTTTAGTGATGTAAAATAATAGTAATAGGTAACTGTATTTATTAAAGCCATTTGTTTTGTTTATTATCTGAAGTTAATTTTGTTCTGTCTAAAGCTATTTTAATTAAATTTACACTGCAAGGAGGTCAATGTTGTTAGATATTGGGTCAATATAGTTATGAGTCAGTTTATAATGACTCTCTTGCTCCTTTCTAGCAAAATTTAATGAACTATAAATTAAACCAGCTGAATTGCCACTTGAAAATCGGACTAAGAATTATTTTCAAAAAATGAATATTCAAAGTAGGTTAACATCCCATGAGTGGAGTTTGGAACTGGTTTACTTCACACATATATAGTATTTGTGTGGGTCTGTATGTACATATGTCTTCATGTGTACATATGTGTTCAGTCGGACACTCATGTCTCTTTGTGACCCCATGAACTATAGCCCACCAGGCTCCTCTGTCCATGGGATTTCCAAGGCAAAAATACTGCAATGGGTTTACATTTCCTCCTCCAGGGGATCTTCCTGACTGAGGGATTGAACCCAGGTCTCCTGCATTGGCAGGTGGATTCTTTACCACTGAGCCACCTGGCTAGCCCATGTATTTATACAACCAAGCTAACTTGAGTAAGAAAGGTCACTTATCAGAAACAAACAAACAAAAAAAGTTATACAAAAGGCTTATGCTTTCTAACATCAAGAGAAAATATCATCAAAGGTGATAGATACTTGGTGCTAATAATGAGTTTAAGAAGGAAAACCTCAATAGCTTCCAAAATTGTAGATACAGAGTCTCAAAATCATAATGTCACTTCATTGGCAAGAATCTTTTTTGATTCCTCTCATAGGTCCAGTTATGATATCTACAGCTAAAACTTCCAAGTCCCACCAACTGGAAGGTCCCATTGACTCAACCATCATATTTTAACCATACAAACTGAATGTTTGACAAACATACTGAAATATTCAGCCACCTTATGACTTCATATTCCTGGATCACTGAGAAAAATAAATTGTCCCTGAGGCATGTGAAAGGATGGTTCTCCCATTTGGGACATAGCTTGACTATCTCTTTCTTGGTCCCTTGTAATATGGGATTCTCAAATGACACACACACACAAAAAGATACTTTAGATTTTAACACCAGTCTCTTCCTGAAGTATGGCAAACAATAAAGGATGGACTCTTCTTGCACAAATCTTGTTTAATAAATGTAAAATTGACTTTTAGATCTACTGAATCATCTTTTTGCCTTCTGGGTTTTTCTACTTAAATAAATGCAACTAGTATATCTAATGAATAAGCAAACCATCATCTAAAATACATCATGTTTAAAATTTTAGGAAACAGGATTACAGAAATTTGCTTAATTAATAAGTACTTTTGGCAGGCCTACATTGTATCAGGTATTAAGAACCACAGGGAATATAGTAGTAATAATAGATCAGTGCATTTGAAACAGAAATATCTTGCTTTCATGGAACTATCAATCTAGTAGAGAAGATAAGGAGTGCATAACACAAATATGATACAAAGATATAAATTTTCAGAACTGAGGGAAAGTGGTCCACTAAAATATAAATTTAGGTCACAAGGAAGGCATTTTTATTATTAGTTTTAAAATGCCCACATGCGCAAGCATCCATCACAAAATTTAAGACTTTGCACATTTGTATAAGTCTTATAGTTTTTAATTTCTGATGTGCAAATTTTTAAATTGTCAATATTTTTACAAAGGAAGAGAATAATATGACAGGAAAGAAGTGTAAAGCAGTTGTCTGTTCTTTACAGGCAGAGACCCAGAGAGAAAATTGACATTCTACAAATGTTAGTTACTGCTTTTATTAGCAATTATCACTATTTCTTAACCTGTGCCAAGGTATATTGAGATCTCTGTCTTCTGAATATAGGTCAATCCCCAAATTGCATTTCTCAGAATACTAACTGTGAAACATGTGTCTTATGTTATATTTTTAAAAAGAAGCTTCTTTCAGTGTCAAATACATTTGGAAAATGCTTGGTTAGTCCTTCAGGGAGAATCTGCAGGACTTTTCTGAGCCTTTAACATTCTTCTCCAAGAGGACACAGCAGTTGCACAAATTATTTGAACAGAGAAAATTCTTCTCTCTCAGTTCACTGAAAAATAATCTTTATAAAGTGTGCAATTTGAACCAAGGTTGTTGTTTCTCAGTCGCTCAGTCATGTTTCCCTGTCCTTCACCATCTCCGGGAGCTTGCTCAAACTCATGTCCATTGAGTCCATGATGCCATCCTACCATCTCATCCTCTGTCATCCCCTTCTCCTTCTGCCTTCAATCTTTCCCAGAATCAGGGTCTTTTCTAATGAGTCACCTCTTTGCATTAGGTGGCCAAAGTATTGGAGCTTCAGCTTCAGCATCAGTCCTTCCAATGAATAGTCAGGACTGATCTCCTGTAGGATGGACTGGTTTGATCTCCTTGCAGTCCAAGGGACTCTCAAGAGTCTTCTCCAACACCACAGTTCAAAAAGCACTGGACTTCTGTTAAGTCCAAGACTGGCTAGAATTCACTCTTTTGCCATTCCTGGCCAAGTCTATTTTAAATTGATACCTAATTCCTCACTTTTTGCTTCTTTCCCTCTTACCTTCTTCCATTTCTTATGTTGATTTATTTAAAAAGCATATGGAAAAAGTACCAAGCTGTACTTGATAAAGTACCAAGTTGTCTGATGTTAGGGCAGTTGAGTTTCTCCAGAAGATCTAGTATTTTGAGAACTAATGTCAGTTTTCTTAGGATAAACACATTCTGAGATGGTGAATCATGTTCTGAAAAGGAGAGAAGAGGACTAAAGGAAGATATAAATTGTGAATTGTTTTGGGGTTTCCTAGGTGGCACAGTGGTCAAAGAATGCACCTACCAATGCAGGAGATGCAAGAGATGTGGGTTAAATCCCTGGGTTGGGTAGATCCCTTGGAAAAGAAAATGCCAACCTACTATAGTATTCCTGCTTGAAAAATTCCATGCACGGAGGAGCAAGGTGGGCTACAGTCCACGGGATCGCAAACAGTCAGACATAACTCAGCATGAGCACTTTAGATATGTTCCCCTTTAGTTTGTTTTCCTCTCTGGAATAAGCAATTAAACCAATTGCACTTTTACAAGTACACTCTATAATACAGATATAAAGAAATACACTGTCGAGGTAGTAGTGCCTACTTGTTCTTGAAGGAGAGAGAGTGGCATTCCAAATATGCTGAAAACATAATTTATCAATATAAATTTCATTGTGTATCAGATTAAGAATTCTCCAAAGCAGGACACTTCACTTATGATAGTTTTTCTGAGATTTCCACTTCTCTTTCTATCATCCCATCTCATTCCAGTTTGCCTTATGCTGCTGTGATGCAAAAGTATTTTGGTTTGAGTAACTATCCGGGGTATGATTAGGATGTGGGGAATGAGATACTCATCTTAGGGACCGAATTCAAGGAGATGCCAAAAAAGAAAGCACTAATCAAGATAAATAATATTTTAGTGAATGTTTCTAAATGAAAATTAATATCAAAAAATCCACAATGAACAAACCATAAAAATGCTAAATAAGGACAGGCTCATAATACTGATTTTTTTTGTTGTTGTTCTGTTAACTTAGTCTCCATATGGCTCAGCATAGCACTAGTAGATGCCTCTTTAATCAGAATTTCCCTGAGTTTGCACTTTGTCACTTTCCACCTGAGGACATTTAGTTTTCAGGAGTTGATTTTTACACAACCCATGTGAAAGCACATTTGAACACAAATGGTTTAATTCAATCCCTTATTGTGTTATTTTTCTCAACAACCATACAGTACTTAGTAGCTGGATTAAACTGATTCCTTTTCTTTTTGTCTAAACTTGTGAACAGGTATACCCTGTGTGACAAGACCAATGGGCAACATAAATATTGCTTATTAGAGCTCTGGTGGAAACTTCAAACCCCAGGAAAGTTAACACAAGGTCAAAGAAAGAGTGCCCGATTCTGAACACTTCCACACTGCCTTATCTTGTCTCTCTCTCTCACACACAAACATTATTCTAGACAAATAAAAGCAAAACCATGACATTGACTTTTCTTCTTTGGTAAACATATCAGAACTATTTTGATCATTTTTCTAGAGGTTAGAATGAAGGATCTGGTTAGTTTTATCAAAAATAAATTTATGAACCATTATTCTACTGCCCTCTATTGTTAAAAAGTGAACAATAATGTCCTTGAACATGGTGAAATATAGAGTGGAATGTCTTTTACCAAGGAGTCCTATATATATCTGTTTCCAATATATATTGATCACCTCCAGTATTCTTGGGAAGGGAAAACACATGTAGTTTTTCTTTGGAAATTCAAAACCCATTAGGAGTAGTTTTTATTTTGGCATATATAGTTCAGTACATAATAAGACATTCTATTAAGCTTGATTAAAATTAACTTACTTATTTCAATAAAAAATACTACACACATTTAAATATAACTGTGCAATACAGAAAAGTTCGAAGAGACTAAAATACTTCCAAATCATATACTCATAAACACTAGTGACGTTTGATGCTATACTTCCAGAGTTTACTGTATACAATTTGACTTACAAAAAATCAGGAATATTCCTAAGAAAACTCGAGATTTTACTCAAAAGTAAAAAAGCATTTCATCTTCTTCTTGATTGGTTCTTTCAAATATCTTAGGAATTCAATTGCTCAAGCATATTGCATCATTCCAGGAGTAATGAGGACTATCATGAAAACTACCCGATAACCGTGAGAAACATATGACAAGGACAAATGAAACAAGCAGCTACGGAACATCAGTGACAGCATGCTGCTGCTGCTGCTGCTGCTAAGTCGCTTCAGTCGTGTCCGACTCTGTGCGACCCCATAGACGGCAGCCCACCAGGCTCCCCCGTCCCTGGGATTCTCCAGGCAAGAACACTGGAGTGGGTTGCCATTTCCTTCTCCAGTGCAGGAAAGTGAAAAGTGAAAGTGAAGTCACTCAGTCGTGTCTGACCCTTAGCGACCCCATGGACTGCAGCCCACCAGGCTCCTCCATCCATGGGATTTTCCAGGCAAAAGTACTGGAGTGGGGTGCCATTGCCTTCTCCGCAGTGACAGCATAATGTTATGAAAATGAGTTACAAACTAAAGAAATGAAATACATAACAGCAAATGTATGTAGTGGAGCTCACATCTGCTATGAAGATAGGGAAAGTTTGCTCATTCTGGAAAAAAGCAAGAATGAAGAGAAGGCAAAATGGCATTCCTGCATGTCAAGTGAAGGCTGAGTACAGGGAATGGTGGGTTGTACCACAGTGAGAATAAACATGATTCTAACTAAGGATAGTGAAACACACACATATACAAAACAAACAAAACAAAAAATTGAGTTGGCTCACTTTAGACTGTGAGCTCCTTCAGTACAGTTACTATTCATAGCATTTGTGGCATTTTCAGATCAAGATGTAGTAGATAATAAACAATAAGAAATGTTAAATAGAAAGGGGAATGATGGAAAGGAAAGGAAAAGAGAAAGGCATGATAAATGTGGTATAGAAGGGAGGAGGGAGAGTGGCAGGGAAAACAGAAAAAAAAAGGACAAAGAAGAAGATGGATGGAAGGAAGGGAAGAAGGATGGGAGGTAGAGGCATAATCATAGGGAATACTTAAAAGTACAATATTCATATATTCAGATATATGTGCCGATTTGTTGGATAAAGAACACAGTTAATAAAAATGCCATAAATGAAACAGTAAATAAAACTTCAAATTCAATCATTAATATACCAAGGCAGACACTGAATTTTGAGCAGTTGAATAATAGAATGAAAATATAATTTGCCCTTGAGTGGTAAGTGCAGGTGCACAACAAATAAATGTTGACATTACCTGATCATGCAGAATGATATTTATAATAACACATTATTGCTAATGATAATCTTCCTATAATTGTAATGTACGGGATAACATTTTCAAAACTCCCTAGTCTCCTTAATCTGTCTGCTATTCATTCATACATTTATTTATAGAGGAAGCATCTATTGTATATCTTATGTGTAAGGAGCATTGTTCCAGATCTAACAAGTAAGGGATGATTATTTCTTTTTATATGTACATGTGCTGCACCTTATTCCAAAAAGGATTTAGGGCAAGAAAATGTGATTAATATATGATTGCTTCTCTTAAGAAGGTTATAGTCTCAGTGGTGATTATATGCATGCATAATAAAACAAAGCAAAATAACTTATCATCCTACAAAAACTCAAAGGAGGCTAAGTTGAATTCCAAGTTGCTGGACTGGGGGTCTTCAAGAAAGATATGGCGTTAAGAGCAGAAACGTGAAGGAATCCAGAAACCTAACAGGCCAAGGAGACATACATATACTGGGCACTTCCCATAGAAGGTCAAGTAGTTGATCAGAAATGGGCTGGTTTCAAGAAACAACAAAACGGAGAACGTTGACTACAGTCAGGTCGCCCATGGTAAGTAGACAGTAGTGGTGATGTATTTGCAGCGCTGGAGGGTATTAGAAATATTAAGGAGATTTAAATTATTGGCAGTTAAGAATATCAAATGAAGTGTGGATTTTATTTTCTATGAAAATAAGATTTCTATTCAAGAGAAGTAGAATTAAAAAGATTTTATGAAGCAACAAATGCTAAGAGTACAACTTTGCTAAGAGTACAAAAGTGAATTACAGAAATAACATGTGGGCATCAGACAGACTATAGAGAAGTACTGTAACATTCCAAAGTAGCTATGATTAAGGCTTTAATTTAGGTTTTTGTGATGGAAAAAATACAGAATTTAAAGAATCAACTAAATTTAGTGACCAGTTTATTGAGAGACAGTAAGTATAAGGAGGAGGTTAAAAAGACAATATTTCTAGCTTTAGTAACCAAGAGGTTAATGACTTCAGAGGAATCTTAAACTTTAGAAGAGCAATTAATTAAAATTTTTGGAAAGTGATTTTTTTTGAACTAGTCAGATATTTAAAAGAAGATATTACACAAACAGCTATAAATAGAGATGAAAAAGACATTAGGATTACGGGTATAGATTTAGAAGTCATGTTCATCAAGAAGATTTTAAATCAAGCAACTGGACTGACAGAGATTTCTCCAGGAGAGGATGCTAAACCAGAAGAAATTAAGATGAAGATACAATCTGGAGAATACCTATACTTTAAGAGCAAACAGAGGCATGAAGAAGATTTTTTTAAAAAAAAGATACGGGTCAGTACAATTTGATTTGTTGCTGATTTGTACTGCAGGTTATTAAAACAGACATTTTTATTATATTAGACATATGTGTTATATTCTGTCAGGAATAAACATGATCCTGAGCAGCTAGCATGACTATCTATAGGAATTATATTTTTTGTTCAAAGGAGAACTCAGAGGCAAAATTGTGGCTTGGTTCTTCTAAATGTGTGTGTTCTTTTTATTATTTCATTTATTAAATTATCATGTAATACAATTGACTTTTTGGTATGTATATCTATACATTTTAAAATAAACATTTATATAAACATCACCATAATCAAGACACTTAACAGTTTCATGATATGGAAAACTTTCTCACGCGACCTCATTCTGCAATTGTATCCTTCTTCCACTCCAGCCTCTAGCAGCCACTAATCTATTCTCTATCACTCCAGTTTTGCTTTCTTCCAGAAAGTCTTCTAAATGAAATGATCCATTACAGACCGTTGAGGACTGGCTTCTTTCCCACATCTTCTCCTACAGAGAAGCTCTGTCCCACATCTAAAAGGAATTCCATGGGTAAGAGAATAGGCAGATGGTGGAGAGGATGTATTCAAAGAGATAATGTCTACAAAATTCCAGTTTTTGTGAAAAATATAAACCCTCGGCATGATGCCTTTGAGATACACGCATGATTTTGTATGCATCAGTAGTCCATTCCTCTTTATTTCTGAGTAGTATTCTACTGTATAGATATACCACAGTTTTGTCTATTCACTCATTAAAGGACATTTGCCTTTTTCCATTTTTTGGCAGTCACAAGTAGAGTTGCTGTAAATATTCATATACAGGTTTTGTGTGATTATAACCTCATTTATGTAAACACCAAGAAAGGAATTGCTGGGTCATAAAGTAAGAAACCAACAAACTTTTTTTGGTGACACTTTATATTCCCACCAGCATGTGAAAGTGAAAGTTGTTCCACATCCTTACAGATATCAGGTACTGGCTGTTAAACATTTTAATGAGTATGAAATGGTATTGCATTATGTTTTTAATTTTTATTTCACTAATGGCTAACAGTGTCTAATATCACCTGTTTATTTGTCATGTATGTATATTCTTTGGTGATTTCATGTGTAAGGTAAAGGGCATTTATTTTACATAATATATTAACACTTTGCTACTTGTTTCCATATCTTACTCCCCTTAATTTTTAGCCTGGTTTTAAGGGTATCCATTCTTTATTATATGCTCTCTAATAAGCCACTTTAAGTATTTGTGAAACAAGTTTCAGGAATTAGATGAGAGACAGAGAAAAATTCACGATTACATATAAATAGTTAAATATGCAAGAAATGGAATCCCTCCTCCAATTAAAAAGTAGGGAAAATTAATTTAATTCTCTCAAGGGCATTTCTAGTTTACCAAATCAGACTTGTAATTATGTAGTCATATGAAGGGAACTTGGATAAAAGATGGGAACAGAAAAAGTCCTAGTTTTCCTCACTATCTTTTTATAGAAAGAATTATTTTGATGGGTAAAAAAGACAAAATGGAATCTGGAACATGTTAATCAATGAAATCCACATTTGCACAAAAGTGCTATAAATTCCAACAGAATGCTTAGATTTTCTTTTTAGGAGAACTGAAAGCCTTAGGGTAAGAGGTGCCTTGTAAATAAATATTATTATTTCCCTAGGCTCTGAAGAGAGGTTCTGGAACATCAGCCAGAGTTTAATTAAAGAGTCTCAGCACTGTCTAACCTGTCTTAGGCAGCTTTCTCGGTCTGCGTGAAGAACTGTCCGGCAAATGAATTGTTGAAAACCAATGTGGCATTTATGCTGTAATTAGCAGAAATAAACTTGTAATACTATGGCAGACCTTATGACTTCCACTTTACATTTGGTTTCATATCACTGGTTAATACAGAGCAGTGAAAATTTCCCAAAGAGAAGAAAAATACTAAACCCAAAGGCATATCTCTTTTGTCTCCTCCAGTTGATATCACGTATCTTAAATCCTAAAAATCAGGCATCACNAAAATCAGACATCACAATCTAAAGACACTACTTTTTACAGAGCCAATCAGATAATAGCCAATCAGAAATTATACAAGGATAAATGCTATACCTTAGAGAAAAATAAATACAGGTCAGAGAACTGGATTAGAATCATAAAACACATCTTATTCAAATTTTGAGAAGTTTTCAACACTTTCCTGTATAATTTAAGTAGTTATTTTTATCACAACTTCATCAGATCTTCTGCAGAGAGGCTTTCAAGAAAGAAAAAAATATTGCAATGGAAATTTCAAACATAATGATAAGAGAAAGAAAAACACCAGTACAGTATACTAACGCATATACATGGAATTTAGAAAGATGGGGATGATGACACTGTATACGAGACAAC
This sequence comes from Redunca redunca, assembly GCA_006410935.1. Lineage (NCBI taxonomy): Eukaryota > Metazoa > Chordata > Mammalia > Artiodactyla > Bovidae > Redunca > Redunca redunca. The sequence continues at coordinate 266,641 of SJYQ01000230.1, read as the reverse complement.
AAAAGAGACCCAGATCTATAGAGTGAACTTTTGGACTCTGGGGGAGAGGGAGAGGGAGAGGGAGAGGGAGAGGGAGGGATGAGATGGGAGAATGGCATTGAAACATGTATACTATCATGTAAGAAACGAATCGCCAGTCCATGTCCGATGCAGGATACAGGATGCTTGGGACTGATGCATGGGGAGGACCCAGAGAGATGGTATGGGGTGGGAGGTGGGAGGGGATTCATGTTTGGGAACGCATGTACACTCGTGGTGAATTCATGTCAATGTTTGGCAAAACCAATACAGTATTGTAAAGTAAACTAAAGTTAAAAAAACCAACAAAAAAAAAACAAAGTAGCCATGGAAACAGGACCAGCCATGTTGTCCACACCAGATCTTCCCCATGGTGGGATTTTGGCTGTGGTCCTGTTGTGTGGCCTTAGTTCCTACCCATTTTTGACATCTTGTCCTCTAAGCTCAGAAATTCTGTGAGAAATTCTTTTCCCTCCAACACATTTGTTTTCTCCTTAAGTAAACCAGAATCGGTGTCCTATGCTTACGACCAGGAGCTTAATCAGCAGAGTTAACTTTCATTATTATTACTGTGTGGTTTTGCCCTCATCACAGTCTACTGTAGTCACTGACTTACCTTCCTCCGTCCTGGACTGTGAACCGAGCTGTTGAACAGTCCCCAGCACAGTACTGAGCTCAGAATAGGCTTAAAGAGTATGTGACATCTAAAAGCTTCCCAGGCGGCTGAGTGTAAAGGATCCACCTGTCAGTGCAGGAGCCACAGGAGTAGCGGTTTCGATCCCTGGGTCAGAAAGATCCCTGGAGAATGAAATGGTATCCCACTGTGGTATTCATATCAGGGAAATCTCAGAGACAGAGGAGCCTGGCAGGCTATAGTCCATGGGGTTGCAGAGTCAGCTGCGACTGAGCATGCATGAATAGAATATAAAATGATGGAGCGGGAAATGAATAAATGAACGAGCAGATGAATGAAAAATAAATAAATAAAATGATATTTAGTGTACCTGTGCTTTTCTATGGAAAAATAATGCATTTTGCTGAATTTATTTAAATTATCTTTATGGAAAGCAATGTTTCTGGCAGCTTCAAATCAAACTTTAACTTGACATCTATTAAAATATACATATTAAAATTGCCTGCTGATATTAACTTTTTACATTGAGTAAACACTTAATTTCCCTTTAAAATACCTTTTTTATTAATCAGTATTTAAATTAAAATATCAATTCACATTAATATCTTGCCTGTGGCCAAAATTCCAATCTTCATTACTCTTGTTACTATTTGCTAGAGATAATTAAAGGAAGAATGAGATATCACATACCCCTTCTTAAAATTCACAATGCACTTAACAATGATGATTTCAATATTTTAACATGCACTAGAAAGCTTATGCAAAAATTATTCAGTCTCCTCCATTTTCTGGTGATGCTTCATCATTACAAAGTGGAAAGAAAAAAAAAACATAATTTGAGCAAGAAAGTAAGGCTTTGCATGCTGGCAAAAAAAAAAAAAAAAAAAAGGACAACAGGCAGGAAAGGAAGTTCTGTTGGCTTTGAGCTATTCTGAAAGAAATCAAGCCATGCATATCAGAGTGAATGATCTCAAAGTCCAGCCTTGATGCTCACAAAATGTCATGAGAAGCCAGTGAGCAAGGAACATGAAGTGAGACTTAAAAAAGAGCCTGCCATGATCAGAGATAGCACTTCTTCCTTTTCCTCAAGGAAATGAAAAGAAGGAAGAAAGGAATGAAAGAAGAACAGAGGGAGGGAATTATAATATATTATATATATGTATATATAATATATACATATATAAAATTTAGATAACAAATTGAACAATGATCACAGGTATGAACTGTGTATTTACAATTGTTAGGTGAATACTGAAAACCAAACCATAAGTGCAAAATGAGTAGGAAATTAGATGGCCTGAATATTTCTTCAGAGAGCATTAGCCTTAATCTTTTGAGACTGACTAGTATTAACTTTTTTTTCCTGGAAGGCTCTTGCTTTTTCGATGATCCAGTAGATGCTGGCAATTTGATCACTGCTTCCTCTGTCTTTTCTAAAATCAGCTTGAACATCTGGAAGTTCATGGTTCATGTATTGATAAAGCCTGGCTTAGAAATTTTGAGCATTACTTTACTAGCGTGTGAAAGTGAAATTGAAGTTGCTCAGTTGTGTCTGACTCTTTGAGATCCTGAGGACTGTAGCCCCCCAGGCTCCTCCATCCATGGGATTCTCCAGGCAAGAATACGGGAGTGGGTTGCCATTTTCCTTCTCCAGGGGATCTTCCCAACCCAGGGATCAAACCTAGGCCTCCCGCATTGCAGGCAGACACTCTAACCTCTGAGCCACCAGGGAAGCCCACTAGCATGTGAGATGAGTGCAACTGTGCAGTAGTTTGAGCATTTTTTGGCATTGCCTTTCTTTGGGATTGGAATGAAAACTGACTTTTTCCAGTCCTGCGGCCACTACTGAGTTTTCCAAATTTGCTGAAATATTGAGTGCAGCACTTTCGAGCATCATTTTCCAGGATTAGAAATAGCTCAACTGGAATTCCATCACCTCCATTAGCTTTGTTTTTAGTGATGCTTCCTGAGGCCCACTTGACTTCACATTCCAGGATGTCTGGCTCTTGGTGACTGATCACACCATCATGATTATCCAGGCCATGAAGATCTTTTTTGCACAGTTCTTCTGTGTATTCTTGCCACCTCTTCTTAATATCTTCTGCTTCTGTTAGGTCCATACCATGTCTGTCCTTTATTGAGCCCATCTTTGCATGAAATATTCCCTTGGTATCTCTAATTTTCTTGAAGAGATCTCTAGTCTTTCCCATTCTATTGTTTTCTGGTAATTCTTTCCATTGATTGCTGAAGAAGACTTTGTTTTCTCTCTTTGCTATTCTTTAGAACTCTGCATTCAAATGGGTATACCTTTCCTTTTCTCCTTTGCTTTTCACATCTCAGGTAAGGAAGCAACAGGTAAAACTGGACATAGAACAACAGACAGGTTCCAAATAGGAAAAGGAGTATGTCAAGGCTGTATATTGTCACCCTGCTTATTTAACTTCTATGCAGAGTACATCATGAGAAACGCTGGACTGGAAGAAACACAAGCTGGAATCAAGATTGCCAGGAGAAATATAAATAACCTCAGATATACAGATGACACCACCCTTATGGCAGAAAGTGAAGAAGAACTGAAAAGCCTCCTGATGAAAGTGAAAGAGGAGTGAAAAAATTGGCTAAAACTCAACATTCAGAAAAACTAAGATTGTGGCATCTGGTCCCATCACTTCATGGCAAATAGATGGGGAAACAGTGGAAACAGTGGCTGACTTTATTTTTCTGTGCTCCAAAATTACTGCAGATGGTGACTGCAGCTATGAAACTAAAAGATGCTTGCTCCTTGGAAGAAAAGTTATGAACAACCTAGATAGCATATTCAAAAGCAGAGACATTACTTTGCTAACAAAGGTCTATCTAGTCAAGGACATGGTTTTTCCAGTTGTCCTGTATGGATGTGAGAGTTGGACTATAAATAAAGCTGAGCACTGAAGAAATGATGCTTTTGAACTGTGGTGTTGGAGAAGACTCTTGAGAGTCCCTTGGACTGCAAGGAGATCCAACCAGTCCATCCTAAAGGAGATCAGTCCCAGGTGTTCATTGGAAGGACTGATGTTGAAGCTGAAACTCCAATACTCTGGCCACCTGATGTGAAGAGTTGATTCATTTGAAAAGACCTTGATGCTAGGAAAGATTGTGGGCAGGAGGAGAAGGGGATGACAGTTGGATGGCATTACCGACTCAATGACATGAGTTGTTTAAACTCCGGGAGTTGGTGATGGACAGGGAGGCCTGGCGTGCTATGGTTCATGGGGTCGCAAAGAGTCAGACAGAAATGAGCAACTGAACTAAACTGAGCTGAGTATTAAGTTTATCTTTTTGTTAGAAGTCAGTTCTCATAGTGCACTTTTTGGACTAGCAGCATCAGCAACCCCCTGGGAACTTAGAAATGCAAATTCACAGATTTCACTCCAGACCTATTGAATCAGAAAGCTTGCACTGGAGAGTTAAGCAATTTGGATTTTAGCAAGCCCTTCAGTGATGCACACTGAAATTTGAGAAGCACTGTTCTAGGTAAACCTGTGGTATACTGAGATAGTGTAGGTATAGCTCTTTATTTATTTGGTCATCTGTTTATTGAGCATCTACTAAGTGTCAGACAGGCACTAGAGATATTATGAGCAATGTAATACGGTCCCTAAGTTTGTGAAATTTATAATCTACACACAATAGACAAAAAGTAAACAAATAATTAAATATTTTAAGTATCTAATTATATATATATATATATATACACACACACATATATACCATCAGTTGCTCAGTTGTGTCTCACTTTTTGTGATGGATGGTAGCCTACCAGGCTCCTCTGTCCATGGGAGTTTCCTGGCAAGAATACTGGAGTGGGTTGTCATTTACTTCTCCTCCAAGGGATCTTCCTGACCCAGAGACCAAACTCATGTCTCCTGTGTCTCCTGCATTGACAGGTGGATTCTTTAACACTGAGCCACGTGGGAAGCCCACCTGGGGAGCAGCCTTAAAACAGGGTACTGGAATAGAAATATGAGCAAGAGAACTACTTTAAGTGGTATGGTCATGGAGGTCTTTCTAAGGAACTGATACAATGCCTGCTGGTTAGAATATTGTCTCTGAATAACATCAGCACTGCTTAGTAGTTTCTTTGAAATATAGAATCTCAGCGTGCACCCCAGACTTAACGAATCAGAGTCTGCCTTGAACAGTCTCCAGGTATGAGATTTCATAAGTGTGAAAAGAAGCACTGTTGTAAAGTTTCAAAGAAGAAAATCCTGGTGGTGGGATAGCTTGGTCCAGTCAGGTACATTTTAATGTGAAGTGGCCCTGTAACCAGGAGAAATTTGTCAAGTTTAGAGCCTCTATGGAATTTAAACATTTACTCTTATGCAACCAGATTTACTCCCAGCAGAAGCAGATGAGGTAAGCTCTGCCATTTATTAAACATGTATCATCAATAAACTCTTCCATTTATTATTATTTTAAACACAGCTCATCCCCATTCATTTTTCTAGTAAGTTTCATATTATAAAGTCTCTGTAAGGAAATTTAATTTCTGACCTTTATTGACAAAGTAGTGTTGTCACATTCTGATTATCTTTGTTACTTGAATTACATATGACCACTCATACTTTGATTGACTCACAATAAGGAAAAAATAGATGATTCACTTTAGTTCAGTTCAGTTCAATTCAGTCACTCAGTCGTGTCCAATTATCTGCGACCCCATGAATAGCAGCACTCCAAGCCTCCCTGTCCATCATCAACTCCTGGAATTCACCCAAACTCATGTGCATCGAATTGGTGATGCCATCCAGCCATCTCATCCTCTGTCGTCCCCTTCTCCCCCTGCCCCCTAATCCCTCCCAGCATCAGGATCTTTTCCAATGAGTCAACTCTTCGCATGAGGTGGCCAAAGTATTGGAGTTTTAGCCTCAAGATCAGTCCTTCCAATGAACACCCAGTACTGGTCTCCTTTAGGATGGACTGGTTGCATCTCCATGCAGTCCAAGGGACTCGCAAGAGTCTTCTCCAGTACCATAATTTTAAATTTAACTTATTCATTTGACTTGAAATTTTGGTACTGCAATAACTGTTACTGTGATAAATTTTATTTTCATAATAGAATCTAACTCAACTCAGAGAGTAGTAAATTCCAGGGAGTTAGGTTTTTTCTGAGTTCACTTACTGTAATATGTAATTTTTGATATAGTGATAGTTAACATGAGACTTGGAAATGAGAACGAGAAGTAAAGAGCTGGGAAATAATAATATTAATAGCTCCACCTACTGATGACTACTATGTCTACCACTAAGTAGTCAGTCAGTTCAGTTGCTCAGTCGTGTCTGACTCTTTGCGACCCAATGAACCGCAGCACGCCAGGCCTCCCTGTCCATCACCAACTCCCAGAGTCCACCCAAACCCATGTCCATCGAGTCGGTGATGCCATCCAACCATTTCATCCTCTGTTGTCCCCTTCTCCTCTTCCCCTCAATCCTTCCCAGTATCAGGGTCTTTTCAAATAAGTCAGCTCTTCGCATCAGGTGGCCAAAGTATTAGAGTTTCAGCTTCAACATCAGTCCTTCCAATGAACACCCAGTGAGAGAGTAATTTCCTAGGCAGGTTGACAAGAAGTGTAGGGGTTCCCAAGGAAAGAGGGATCTGGAATTCTCAAGGAAGAAGAAAGGACAAACTTTTTTTCCCTCTACATTCCTTAGGATTTTATAACATTAATGTATCCTGCCTGTGACAGTCTCTGGATTAAACCTTCTGGCTAATCCTGTTACCTTAAAATGTAAATTATGGGAGTAGGTCTGGTGAGGTCTTTACAACCTCCAGACATTCTTTTGATTCATTGGAGAGTATATAACTCCTTGCTAACACGAGCAAGGGGGTACTCTTTCTGCCCCCTTCTGATGCTTATGTCAGAAGCTTTCTCTATCTCCTTTATACTTTAATAAAACTTTATTACACAAAAGCTCTGAGTGATCAAGCCCCATCTCTGGACCCGGATTGAATTCTCCTCTGGAGGCCAAGAATCCCAGCATCTTTTTGTGTGTCAGCAACAACCTTTCTCCAGGACTGATCTCCTTTAGGATGGACTGGTTGCATCTCCTTGCAGTCCAAGGGACTCTCAAGAGTCTTCTCCAACAACCACAGTTCAAAAGCATCAATAAGCACTATACATATTTAAACATTTAACAATACAAAGAATCTTGTAAGATTTGTATTCTCTATACCAGCATGTTTGTACAGGAGAACAAAATGATGAGGACAGATGGCAGGTAGTGAGGGGCTGTTGGACTGAGTGGCAGAATTTTAAACTCAAAGCTGTAGGATTTCAAAAAACTAGTGAAATACAGTTTTTTCAAAGCCTTCCATTTTTTTTGTACTTCTATTGGATTTTGTTATACCCAAATGGGTGAAAATCACTTTGTATCATTCTCATAAAATTTTACATTGATAGAAAATGCACTAAAATAAATTAAACAAAATGTTGCTGTTGTTCCATTGCTAAGTCGCGTCTGATTCTTTGCGATCCCATGGACTGCAGCATGTCTGGGTTCCCTGTCTTTCACTATGTCCCAGAGTTTGCTCAGACTTATGTTACTTGAGTGGGTGATGCCATTCAACCATCTCATCCTCTATTGCCCCCTTTTCCTGCTCTCAGTCTTTCCCAGCATCAAGGTGTTTCCCAGTGAGTTGGCTCTTCTCATCAGGTAGCCAGCGTATCGGAGTTTCAGCTTCAGTACCAATCCTTCCAATGAATATTTAGGGTCATTCCTTTAGGATTGACAGTTTTGATCTCCATGCAGTCAATTGATTCTCAAGAGTTTTCTCCAGCACTACAGTTTGAAAGCATCAATTCTTTGATGCTCAACCTTCTTTATGGTCCAACTGTCACATCTGTACATGACTATTGGAAAAACCATAATTTGACTATACAGACCTTTGTCAGTAAAGTGATGTCTCTGCTTTTTAATACACTGTCTAGGTCAGACACGACTGAATGACTAAGCACAGCACAGCACAGATTTGTCATAGCTTTCCTTTCAAAGAGCAAGTATCTTTTAATTTCATGGCTGCAGTTACTGTTTGCAATGATTTTGGAGTCCAAGAAAATAAAATCTGTCACTAAAGAAAATAAGGCTGTGTAATTCTATCTAGGCACTGTTGTTTGCCTGATACTGATGAGCACAAATTCTGAGGACAACTCAATAAAATATAAATCTTGTGTTCAAGAAAGTGAAAGCAATGATCACCAGAGTCATGCTTTCTTTTGGAGATAATTCTGGCTGAGCAAGACTGAACAGGGAACAATTTTCCCACCCTCAACATTATTTAATGCCAATTCTGTAAACCACTTGCTGCTGCTAAGTCACTTCAGTCGTGTCCGACTCTGTGCAACCCCATAGATGGCAGCCCATGAGGCTCCCCCATCCCTGTGATTCTCCAGGCAAGAACATTGGAGTCGGTTGCCATTTCCTTCTCCAATGCATGAAAGTGAAAGGTGAAAGTGAAGTCGCTCAGTCGTGTTTGACTCTTAGCGACCCCATGGACTGCAGCCCACCAGGATCCTCTGTCCATGGGATTTTCCAGGCAAAAGTGCTGGAGTGGGGTTCCTCTGCCTTCTCCGGTAAACCACTTAAACTCTCTTATATTGTCAGAGTCGAGTATCCCCTATGTTGAGAACTATTAGATGATATCTTACGTTCACATGTTGAAAAAAACCACGTTTCTCACTAAATTTCAAGGAATATGTATACTATCCATCATACCATATATGAGCAATATTACCCAGAGGTTAAGAATGGAATCCTGAGTTCAGTACTGCTCTGTCATGTATTAGCTGGAAAACCAGGAATAAATAACAAATTTAAGCAACAGTTTCCTAAGGATAATTGAGATAATAAATGTACATAATTGGTAGCATTTTTGGGGAGTTAAATGAATAAAATCAGGTAAGATTTAGTATGGTGACTAGCCTAGAGTAAATATCCAATGAATGTCATCATAATAATAATTCTATTATCTGCTAACAGTAGGCTAACAGGCAGGAAGCATCAAATCTTTAAAAGTATGCTATTCTTCATATGAAAATTAAGCTATAAAATGACAAGTAAGGACATGTTATCATTGCAGATTTTAAATATGATTTCCACCAGAAAGGTCACTGTATGCAAATAGGTTATTTGTATGACTATTTAAAAAATACATGCTGCAATTTTGGACTGAATTTGGAATCAAATCAGTTTCAATGATACTTGGATTTATTTGATTCTCTCAGCATAGGATCAGTTCAGTTAGTTCAGTCGCTCAGTCGTGTCCGACTCTTTGCGACCCCATGAATTGCAGCACGCCAGGCCTCCCTGTCTATCACCAACTCCCGCAGTTCACTCAGACTCGTGTCCATTGAGTCAGTGATGCCATCCAGCCATCTCATCCTCTGTCGTCCCCTTCTCCTACTGCCCCCAATCCCTCCCAGCATCAAAGTCTTTTCCAATGAGTCAACTCTTCGCATGAGGTGGCCAAAGTACTGGAATTTCAACTTTAGCATCATTCCTTCCAAAGAAATCCCAGGGCTGATCTCCTTCAGAATGGACTGGTTGGATCTCCTTGCAGTACAAGGGACTCTCAAGAGTCTTCTCCAACACCACAGTTCAAAAGCATCAATTCTTCGGCGCTCAACCTTCTTCACAGTCCAACTCTCACATTCATACATGACTACTGGAAAATCCATAGCCTTGACAAGATGGACCTTAGTCTGCAGAGTAATGTCTCTGCTCTTGAATATGAGCTATCTAGGTTGCTCATAACTTTTCTTCCAAGGAGTAAGCGTCTTTTAATTTCATGGCTGCAGTCACCATCTGCAGTGATTTTGGTGCCCCCCAAAATAAAGTCTGACACTGTTTCCACTGTTTCTCCATCTATTTCCCATGGAGTGATAGGACCGGATGCCATGATCTTCGTTTTCTGAATGTTGAGCTTTAAGCCAACTTTTTATCTCTCCTCTTTCACTTTCATCAAGAGGCTCTTTAGGTCCTCTTCACTTTCTGCCATAAGGGTGGTGTCATCTGCATATCTTGAGGTTATTGATATTTCTCCCGGCAATCTTGATTCAAGCTTGTGCTTTTTCCAGCCCAGCGTTTCTCATGATGTACTCTGCATATAAGTTAAATAAGCAGGGTGACAATATACAGCCTTGATGTACTCCTTTTCCTATTTGGAACCAGTCTGTTGTTCCATGTCCAGTTCTATCTGGTGCTTCCTGGCCTGCATACAGATTTGTCAAGAGGCAGGTCAGGTGGTCTGGTATTCCCATCTCTTTCAGAATTTTCCAGTTTATTTTGATCCACACAGTCAAAGGCTTTGGCATAGTCAATAAAGCAGAAATAGATGTTTTTCTGGAACTCTCTTGCTTTTTCCATGATCCAACAGATGTTGGCAATTTGATCTCTGGTTCCTCTGCCTTTACTAAAACCAGCTGGAACATCAGGGAGTTCACGGTTCACGTATTGCTGAAGCCTGGCTTGGAGAATTTTGAGCATTACTTTACTAGCATGTCAGATGAGTGCAATTGTGCGGTAGTTTCAGCATTCCTTGGCATTGCCTTTCCTTGGAATTGGAATGAAAACTGACTTTTTCCAGTCCTGTGGCCACTGATGAGTTTTCCAAACTTGCTGGCATATTGAGTGCAGCACTTTCACCACATCATCTTTCAGGATTTGAAAGAGCTCAACTGGAATGCCATCACCTCCACTAGCTTTGTTCATAGTGATGCTTTCTAAGGCCCACTTGACTTCACATTCCAAGATGTCTGGCTCTAGATGAGTGATCACACCATCGTGATTATCCAGGTTGTGAAGATCCTTTTTGTACAGTTCTTCTGTGTATTCTTGCCACCTCTTCTTAATATCTTCTGCTTCTGTTAGGTCCAGACCATTTCTGTCCTTTATCGAGCCCATCTTTACATGAAATGTTCCCTTGGTATCCCTAATTTTCTTGAAGAGATCTCTAGTCTTTCCCATTCTGTTGTTTTCCTCTATTTCTTTGCACTGATCACTGAAGAAGGCTTTCTTATCTCTTTTGCTATCCTTTGGAACTCTGCATTCAGATGCTTATATCTTTCCTTTTCTCCTTTGCTTTTCACTTCTCTTCTTTTCACAGCTATTTGTAAGGCCTCCTCAGACAGCCATTTTGCTTTTTTGCATTTCTTTTCCATGGGGATGGTCTTGATCCCTGTCTCCTGTACAATGTCATGAACCTCATTCCATAGTTCATCAGGCACTCTATCTATCAGATCTAGGCCCTTAAATCTATTTCTCACTTCCACTGTATAATTGTAAGGGATTTGATTGAGGTCTACCATTTTATTATTTTGGTTTCTGCTATCAGCCTTCACAGTGCCTCTCTGCCATTGTCCTCAGAATGATACATTGATTTGGTTATCATCAAGATGATATGGCTCAAAATTTGTCAGTTGTATATTTAAAATTTTTTTCTGGTACTTCGGACCTTGGCAGAAAACCAGAAGAGATTCATTTTAAAGAATCTCACAGATCTCAAAAAAAAAAAAAATAGGATTGTTTTGTCATTCATATAAGAACCAAATTATACAAAAAATAAAATATCCTTACTAGATATGATTCAAATTGTAACCATTCAAATGGGTCCTTATTAACCCAAACAACACATTCTCTGCATTTGTCTGCTATGTTCTTGCTCTAGTTTTAGGAATAAATAACATATTTGGAAAATTTTTAATATATGATACACATATCAAGACATTAATAAAAATGGCAATATAAAGAATGACTTGCACCATTTCATTCAGTGATATAATAGTTAACATTCAGTCAATACAGTAAACTTGAGTTCTGTTCTAATCTATGTTATATGTATTAACTCATTTAATCCTCTTCGAAAG